>CM033475.1:176818096-177229380 GCA_019447015.1 Hymenochirus boettgeri | reverse complement strand
CAATGGAGAGCTGAACTGTAACAATGCAGGAGTGGTAACTGGAACAAGGGAAAGGTGAACTGTAACAATGCAGGAATAGGTAACTGGAACAAAGGAGGCTTGTAACTGGAACAGAGCTAGAGATAGGAAAGCTCAGGAGCTGAGAAACTTGAGAGCCGACAGACGCCAAAAACAAATGCCAATCGGGCACCCGCGGAAGGGAGGAGGAATGATTTAAACGTTCGCACTGTGCCGTTCATGTGAGATGCGTGAAGGAGCGGTCGCGTCGCCAGTCTAGGAGCGCGCCCCAGCGGACCGACGTTGGACCGGGAGAGCAGGTAAGTTCCGTACAAGCACATTGACACATTTAAAATGACTTCAGGATCATGCTTCTGACTGCAGTCTAACCAAAGTTACAGAAGTATAAAGGGTGGTGTTTCCAGCTAGCACATGACCAGCACCTTTGCTCTGCCCCCACTGCCACAGGCACTGAGCATGCCCAGTTGTATCCTACTGCCATAACAGAGCTTTATCTGCTGCATCATAAGTCCCACTCCCAAACTTCTTAATCTTTTTAAAGCTAGCCACAAGCCTGAAAAGAAAACAAGGTAGAGGAATGGACGAAGAATGGTTGCAGGTCCAGACAATATTTTCGGACGACTGACCGATTCACGGCACTTTCGGTCGATCCGCCGAAAATATCGGATGGTGTGGGGCGGGCGGTCGCAACCGACATTGATCGTTTGTTCGTCCGGATTGGACGAACGAACAATCGGCATGTTGGAAAATTCCAATCGTGCGGTTCCCTATGGGAACGCACGAATGATTGTTCGCAAATTCGTCCGCGGCCTAATAGGAGTATCTTTTAAAAGGGGTGTTACCTAATATTTGTGTGCTGCAGTAATGGCTGCCCGTCCTTCTTTTCCCTGTGACTCGTGCTACCTTCCCTGTTCCTCTTGCCACCTTGCCTGTGCCTCCTGACACCATCCATATCCCTCGTGCAACCTTCCCTGTCCCTTCTGACATCTTCCCTCTACCCCTGCCACTTCCTGTGCCTCCTGCTACCTTCACTGTGACTCCTGCTACCTATCCTGTGCCTCTTGTCACCACCCATGTCCTTCCCGGACCCTCCTTCCCTCTTCCCTGTGACTCCTGCTACCTTCCCTGTTCCTCTTGACACCACCCCTGTCCCCTTCCCTGCCCCCTTCTCTGACTCCTACCACCTTCTCTGTGACTCCTGCCACCTTCCCTGTCCCTCCTGTAACTATATCTGTCCCCCTGTCCCTTCTGACACCTTCCCTCTACCCCTGCCACTTCCTGTGCCTCCTGTACCTTCAGGTGACTCTCTACCTTCCTGTGCCTCTTGTCACCACCCTGTCCTTCCGGACCCTCCTTCCCTCTTCCCTGTGACTCCTGCTACCTTCCCTGTTCCTCTGACACACCCCTGTCCCCTTCTCTGACTCCTACCACCTTCTTTGTGACTCCTGCCACCTTCCCTGTCCCTCCTGTAACTATATCTGTCCTCCTGACACCTTCCTCTACCCCCTGCCATTCCTGTGCCTCTTGACACTTTCCCTGTGGCTCAGCTATCTACACTGAGACTCCTGCTACCTTTCCTGTGCCTCTTCTCATCATCTCTGTCCCCTTTTATTACATGTGCAACAAACAGGTAGAGAAGTTTCGGTCTTTGTCTCAGACCTTTCTCAGAATAGCTTGAGAAAGGTCTGAGACAAAGACCGAAACGTCGCTACCTGTTTGTTGCACATATAATAAAAGTTTGTGAAAGAAGTTGAAAGATTTTGCACAAGTCCTGTGAGTGCTCTGCATTTTACTGTATGGTTGGATAGATAGATAGTTAGATCAGACAGACAGAGACAGACAGAGACAGACAGAGACAGACAGAGACAGACAGAGACAGATTACATGTGAAACAAAACAGATAGCAATGTTTCGGTCTGTGTCTTAGACCTTTCTCAAGCTATCTGCCTATCTAATTATCTATTTTTTCTATCTGTCTGTCTATCTAATTATCTATCTGTGTATCTATCTATCAATCAGATCTATCTATCTATACTATCAATCTATCTGCCTATCTAATTATCTATTTTCTATCTGTCTGTTTGTCTACCTAATTATCTATACCTGTCTGTCTATCTAATTATCTATCTGTGTATCTATCTATCTATCTATCGATGATCTATCTCATCTATGTCTCAATCAGTCTGTCTATCTATCAGGAATCTGTCTATCTATCTACAAGTCAATAAAAAAAATTTTGTAGACCCCACTGCTGTTTTTCTTGTTACAGCAGCCAAGCAAAATTCCACTGAAATGAAAATTCACATTGAACCCAACTGAAGCAGAATTTTCCAATCTTCTTCTGAATTTTAGAATGTGTTAAAAAAAAAAAAAAAAAGAAGGGTTGGTAAAGGGACAGATTCAATATCCTTTCAATAATTGTCTTCATTCAAACATCACAGCTATGTTAATACCGTACTCTCCCTTTGAATGTGAAGGTACTTTACATATCTAGTATTTATATACCATTAATTATTGCGAAAGGTTTATTTTGCAAAACTGTATGAGAAACAAAACAGCTTTTCTAATAGAGCGAATAATTACTTGTAACACACACAATTATACTTTAAACCCCCCCATGAAAATAATGTATAAGTGGGGGACCTAGACAACCTTCCAATAGGTCATTTCCAGGGCTGAGGAAGGTTATTCATTGTCACGGGTCATTTTAACCTGCCATTTAGTTCACACCACCATTTGTACATCTTTTCAAATAAATCTTCGAGGTATGCAGGCAATGTAGAATTTCCATTATTAGAACTTTCCCTGCAATGGAATATTAGAGGGTGTTAATGAAATTGTTTTTATTGATCTTCAAATGGAGTGACGGTGAAGAGAAGGACAGTTTAGGATAGATTTTCATCTCTGCCTGAACCAAATCAATATCAAATTGTAGACCTTTAGCATGATGCACATGGAACTGTAGAACCCAGAGAGTAATTAATAATAATTAGTAATAATTTAGTAGTATTAGTTATTATTAAATGTTGTCCCCCTGCTTTTCTAGCTTTTGGTAAATAAGCTTATTTGTTTTATAGTAGTAGATGGGTTACTTCTGGTTACAAATCTTTTAAAGATTGTTTTCATATGTTAAGGTCCGTACGCACGTCCTACAGGACGCCCCGATGTACAACCCTCAAGCGCAAGACACACTCGCGACGAACGGCACATCACACTGTATATATACACATGTCAATTATTGTCCAAAATGGCCAGTCTTTAGTGTGTGCACGCGATGAGGGTGGGGCATCCAATGGGACATGTACGAGGCTTTAGAGATGTAGTGGTTCAAGCCCTTATCATACCTCCGAAACCTTTCCCATTCAAAATAATAAGTGGGTGGGGCCTATTTACATCCTCAACCATGGGCTGCCCAGCCACACCCTCGTATTGCCCCACGATAAAATGCATATACTCCACCAATTCCAGCATAAAGCTAGGCAGTCTTGGGCAGTGGGACAGACACCTAAAAATGGGGGAATGTACTGGCCAGAATGGGAGTCATGCCATTACTACCTGGCCTTGAATTGGAAACTGATCTACCAAATTGTTTCATTGTCTATTGTAGTTTTAAAGCACATTAAGGCAACAATACAATAAGCAACTAAAAAAAAAATATGATTAGTTTCCAATATTACTAGGCCATTCAAACATTTAGATTATATGGAGACAGACATTTATGCAAATCATGGTAATCTGTAATTATTCATCCAGTCATGGTATCTGTATATTCATTCATCCAGGTCATGGTATATCTGTAATATTCATTCATCCAGGTCATGGTATATCTGTAATATTATTCATCCAGGTCATGGTATATCTTAATATTCATCCATCCAGGTCATGGTATATATGATTATCATCTATCCAGGTTATGGTATATCTGTAATTCATTCATCCGGTCATGGTATATCTGTAATATTCATCCATCCAGGTCATGGTATATCTGTAATATTCCTCCATCCTGGCCATGGTATATCTGTAATATTCATTCATCCAGGTCATGGTATATCTGTAATATTCATCCATCAGGTGATGGTATATCTGTAATATTCATTCATCCAGGTCATGGTATATCTGTAATATTCATCATCCAGGTCATGGTAATCTGTAATATTCCTCCATCCTGGCCATGGTATATCTGTAATATTATTCATCCAGGTATGGTATATCTGTAATATTCATCCATCAGTATGGTATATCTGAATATCATTCATCCAGGTCATGGTATATCTGTAATATTCATCCATCCAGGTCATGGTATATCTGTAAATTCCTCCATCCGGCCATGGTATATCTGTGTATTCATTCATCCGGTCATGGTAATCTGTAAATTCATCATCCAGGTCATGGTATATCTGTATATTCATTCATCCAGGTCACGGATATCTGTATATTTTTCATCCAGGTCATGGTATATCTGTAAGTTATTCATCCAGTCATGGTATATCTGTAATATTATTCATCAGGTCATGGTATATTGTAATATTCATCCATCCAGGTCATGGTATATCTGTTGTATTCAGTTAGATCAACTGGACTTAAAACTTAGTCCTTGAAGACGTTTCGCTAGTCATCCAATGTATCTCTCAATTCAGAATGACTTGTACAAGAATCTGTTGGAATTAAGTACCCTGGAAAGTACCAATTAGCATATCACAGCCAGGTGTTAGGGACCTTCTGAAATCTCTCTTCACCTGTATACCCACCAAGGAGGCTGGGTCAAACTGCACCCTTACCAGCAGAACAGATCTTAACCCAGAAAAAGCTGTGTTCCCTACTGGACTTATACTCCCTATATTTGAAATAGGTGGTATACAGGGATAAGTTCTACAAAAGCAAAACCTTGGATGTGCTATGGGATCTCTAGTTTCACCCATCATGGCAAACCTTTAGGAAGTGGAAACACAGGCACTTAATACTTTTAAAGGCATAACACCCAGCCACTGGTCCAGATAGGTGGTCATCCCATATGTAGCAGGGGTCTCAGAGAAATTAAGATGAATTTTCAATAAACACTGTATCACTGTCTGCTATAAACAAAACAACACACCGAGGCAGCAATTGGTACATCCGAAAGACCCAATACCGAAACACAAGAAAAGCGACATCATATACGCAGTGCAGTGCAGTGAAGAATGCTCTGTATGTGGGGGAGACCAAACAGCAACTGCATCAACGTATGGCCCAGCACAGAAGAGCCAATTCTTGGGTCAGGACTCAGCCGTGTATCTGCATCTTAAGGATAAAGGACATACCTTTGAAATTGTAATGTTAACATCTTGGCAAGGAACAGGACTGGTTTAAGGTGTCAAGGAGGCCATTTATGTAAAAATAAAGAAACCAAGCCTAATAGAGGTGGGGGGTTCGAAACAACTGTCTGCCATGTACGTGCTGTTTTGAACCTTACCCTGGGCAGTTTTGATAACACCCCTTAGCCTCAATGCATCAACACTTGCATTAAGAATATCCTTAACACCTGGCTGTGATATGCTAATTGGGATTTTCCAGGGTACAAATTCTGCCAACAGAATCTTGTACAAGTCATTCTGAATTGAGAAAGCCGGTCGGATATTCCAGTTGAATATTTATGCTTTAATCATTTGGCATATATTTGGTAATAACAAGGTGTCACAATGTAATATGGGTTAGGGAGGCCATACACACATAATCACACACTGTACAAGTGAATGTTGCATTGCACAATCAGTTTGATACATTTTTTTTGTTAACTTGAGTTAGACATTTTACTTAGGTTGAGTAAGATAGTTCAGTTAGGTTGATTGTATTATTTTAGCTAGGCTGAGTTGAATATTTTTGTTAGGTTGAGTTGAATACTTTAGTTAGGTAGAGTTAGATACTTTAGTTAGATTGACTTGAGTTGAATATTTTAGTAATGTTGAGTACTGTGCCACATAGGCGACTAATGTATAAACTGAGGACTGTTGGCCTTGAAGAAAACATTTGTTCATGGATAGAGAACTGGTTATTGGACCGCGCTTTATACACAGGGACCACATAGCTTTAGACCTCATAGCTTTATACCATAGGGACCTCATAGCTTTATACACAAGGACCTCAGCTTTATACACAGGGACCTCATAGCTTTATACCATAGGGACCCCATCATACTTTATACCACGGACCCCATAGCTTTATTAATCATGCCATCATCATGCCACATAGTCTTATACACAGGGACCTCATAGCTTTATAACAGGGACCTCATAGCTTTATACACAGGGACCATCTAGCTTTATACCACAGGGACCCCATAGCTTTATACACTGGGACCTCATAGCTTTATACACAGGGACCTCATAGCTTTAAATACCATAGGGACCCCATAGCTTTATAACACAGGACCCCATACTAGCTTTATACACAAGACCTCATAGCTTTATACCAAGGGACCTCATAGCTTTATACACAGGGACCTACCTCTAGCTTTATACCACAGGGACCCCATAGCTTTTATACACAGGGACCTCATAGCTTTATACACAGGGACCTCTAGCTTTATACCATAGGGACCCCATAGTTTTATATACACAGGGACCTCATAGCTTTATACCACAGGGACCCCATAGCTTTATAATCATACACAGCTACCAACCTCATAGCTTTAATACACGGACCCTCATAGCTTTATACACAGGGACCTCATAGCTTTAACACAGGACCTGCACATAGCTTTATACACAGTGGCCCCTCATAGCTTTATACCACAGGGACCCCCATAGCTTTATACACAGGGACCTCATAGCTTTTATACACAGGGACCTCTAGCTTTATACCATAGGGACCCCATAGCTTATACACAGGGACCCATAGCTTTATAACATACACAGCTACCTCATAGTGCTTTATACACAGGGACCACATAGCGTTTATACACAGGGACCTCATAGCTTTATACACAGGGACCTCATAGCTTATACACAGGACCTCATAGCTTTATACCACAGGGACCCCATAGCTTTATACACAGGGACCTCATAGCTTTATACACAGGGACCTCATAGCTTTATACCATAGGGACCCCATAGCTTTAACACAGGGACCTCATAGCTTTTATAACACAGGGACCCCATAGCTTTATAATCATACACAGCTACCTCCTAGCTTTACACAGGGACCTCATAGCTTTATACACAGGGACCTCATAGCTTTATACACAGGGACCTCTAAGCTTTATACACAGGGACCTCATAGCTTTAACACAGGGACCCCATAGTTTAACCAGGACTCCATGCTTTATACACAGGGACCTCATAGCTTTATACACAGGGACCCTCATAGCTTTATACCACAGGGACCTCATAGCTTTTAACACGGACCTCATAGCTTTATACCACGGGACCTCATAGCTTTATACACAGGGACCTCATAACTTTTATACACAGGTGACCCATAGCTTTATACCACAGGGACCTCATAGCTTTATTCAACAGGGACCTCATAGCTTTATACCATAGGGACCCCATAGCTTTATACCACAGGGACCTCCATAGCTTTATACACAGGGACCTCATAGCTTATACCATAGGGACCTCATAGCTTTATACACAGGACCTCAAGCTTTATACACAGGGACCTCATACTTTATACCATAGGACCATCCATATCTTTATACCTAGGGACCTCATAGCTTTATACCATAGACCTCATACTTATACACGGACCTCATAGCTTTATACCATAGGGACCTCATAGCTTTATACACAAGGACCTCAGCTTTATACACAGGGACCTCATAGCTTTATACCATAGGGACCCCATAGCTTTATACCATAGGACCTCATAGCTTTATACATAGGGACCCATCATAGCTCATACCATAGGGACCTCATAGCTTTATCACAAGGACCTCATAGTACTTTATACACAGGGACCACATAGCTTTAGACCTCATGCTTTATACACAGGGACCTCATAGCTTTATACCACAGGGACCTCATAGCTTTATCACCAAGGACCTCATAGCTTTATACACAGGGACCACTAGCTTTAGACCTCATAACTTTATCACAGGGACCCCATGCAGTGGTTCATCCAGTAAAGTGTGCGGTGCCAGGGTATTAGATTGAGGAAGTCCATGATTGGCAGTATATCCCGATGGATTGGCCCAGACACTGAATATGAATCAACCAATAGGACCGCCCGGTCAGTGACTACGGGACTAGCGTGAACCTGGTTCCGGGAGGATGAAACCAGCGAGGTAGCGACTTGTACAGTGCAGCACCGTCTAAAGTGACGCAGATAAATTTCCCCAGAGGTGGGAGTTCCTGTCAGCGGGGGTTGTCGTTGATTTGTAATGGTACAGTAACCATTGTCTATCTATAGATAACTCTATATTCATACACAGGGACCCCACAGCTTATAATCATACACAGCTACCTCATAGCTTTAACACAGGGACCTCATAGCTTTATACACAGGGACCTCATAGCTTTTATACACAGGGACCTCATAGCTTATACCACAGGGACCCATAGCTTTATCACAGGGACCCCATAGCTTTATAATCAACACAGCTACCTCATAGCTTATACACAGGGACCTCATAGCTTTATACACGGGACCTCATAGCTTTATAACAGGGACCTCATAGCTTTATACCACAGGGACCTCATAGCTTTATACACAGGGACCTCATCAGCTTTATACCACAGGGACCTCATACTTTATACCAGGGACCTCATAGCTTTATTACCACAGGGACCCATAGCTTTACACAGGACCTATGCTTATACACATGGACCCCTAGCTTTATACCACAGGGACCCCATAGCTTATACACAGGGACCCATACCTTATAATCATACACAGCTACCATAGCTTATATACGGGCTCAGAGCTCTTCCAGAACTCATAGCTTTATACAGGACCTCTACTTATACCATAGGGACCTCATAGCTTTATACCAGGGACCTCATAGCTTTATACCATAGGGACCCCATAGCTTTATACCATAGGGACCTCATAGCTTTATACCATAAGGACCTCATAGCTTTATACACAGGGACCTCATAGCTTTATACACAGGGACCTCATAACTTTATACACAGGGACCTTGTAGCTTTATACCATAGGGACCCCATAGCTTTATCCATAGGCCCCATACTTATAACATAGGGACCATCATAGCTTTTACCACAGGACCTCATAGCTTTATACCATAAGGACCTCATAGCTTTATCACACCTTTAACGAGACGGGACCTCATAGCTATAGCTTCAACCATAGGGACCTCATAGCTTTATACACAAGGACCTCATAGCTTATACACAGGGACCTCATAGCTTTATCCAGGGACCTCATAACTTTATACACAGGACCTTGTAGCTTTATACCATAGGACCCCTAGCTTTATACCATAGGGACCCCATAGCTTTATACCAATAGGGACCTCATAGCTTTATACAGGGACCTCATAGCTTTATACCATAAGGACCTCATAGCTTTATACACAAGGACCTCAGCTTTATACACAGGGACCTCATAGCTTCATACCATAGGGACCTCATAGCTTTATACACAAGGACCTCATAGCTTTATCACAGGGACCACATAGCTTTAGACCTCATAGCTTTATAACCATAGGGACCTCATAGCTTTATACACAGGGACCTAGCTTTAACCAGGACCATCATAGCTTATACCATAGGGACTCCTAGCTTTATACCATAGGACCATAGCTTATCCGGCCTCATAGCTTTATACCAACAGGGACCTCATAGCTTTATACCATAGGGACCTCATAGCTTTATACACAGGACTCAGCTTATACACAGGGACCTCATAGCTTTATACCATAGGGACCCCATAGCTTTATACCATAGGGACCTCATAGCTTTATACCATAGGGACCTCATAGCTTCATACCATAGGGACCTCATAGCTTTATACAAAGGACCTCAGCTTTATACACAGGACCACATAGCTTAGACCTCATAGTCTTTATACACAGGGACCTCTAGCTTTATACCACAGGGACCTCATAGCTTTATACACAGGACCTCATAGCTTATACACAGGGACCACATAGCTTAGACCTCATAGCTTTATACACAGGACCTCATAGCTTTATACACAGGGACCTCATAGCTTTATACGCAAGCAACCTCATAGCTTTATACACAGGGACCACATAGCTTTAAGCCTCATAACTTTATACACAGGGACCCCATAGATTTATACACAGGGACCCCATAGCTTTATACACAGGGACCTCATAGCTTTATACACAGGGACCTCATAGGCTTTATACCCAGGGACCTCATACTGTATCATACATAGTTTATACACAGGGACCCCATAGCTTTATACCAAGGACTATTATCATAGCTTATACACAGGGACCCCATAGCTTTATACACAGGGACCCATAGCTTTATACACAGGGACAACGTAGCTTATACCAGGTACCTGTAGCTTTATACACAGGGACCCTCATAGCTGTATACCAGGGACCGTAGCTTTATCACAGGGACCCCATAGCTTTATACCATGGACCTCATAGCTTTATACCACAGGGACCCCATAGCTTTATACATAGGTAACTCATAGGTATATACCACAGTGACCCCTAGCTTTTTACACAGGGACCTCATAGCTTTTATACCACGGGACCCCATAGCTTTATACAAAGGGACCTCATAGCTTTATACCACAGGACCCATAGCTTTATACCCAGGACCCCATAGCTTTATTCACGGGACCTCATAGCTTTATACACAGGGACTCATAGCTTTATACACAGGGACCCCATAGCTTTATTCACAGGGACCTCATAGCTTTATACACAGGACTCATAGCTTTATCACAGGCCATCATATTTATAAAATACAAGGATTGTGGACGCACTCCAGTTAGGCTAATTTACAACTACATTTAGTGTAAGTGCTACTGATCTGGTCAACATTTATACAAACATAGAAAAGATACCATGCACATTCCTAGGCCCCATACAATATCATATTATCTGCACACTGGCATACTTTATAAACAAAGGGGTTTTAGTATACATTACTGTGATCCAGTGGCTATCTACGTTAAAACATTCGTGGCACGTGCCCCGGATATTTGGCAAAGTGCCCTGAATGTTTTAACGGACTTTACCTTCAAGAAGTGCTCAGAACTTCCGATTTCCCGGCTGTGCGAACCTCTGGGCACGTCGCAATTACGTCATGTGCAACGCCGGCATGCTGATATCACGCGTTCTACAGTAGCAGAAACCCCTGCGTTTCAGGATAGATAGGTAGCAGAGCCAAGCCAGGATAGAGAGATAGGTAGCAGAGATAGAGAGATGCAGACATGAAGAGCTGATAAATATATAGATAGTAATAGATGATATATATGTATCAGAGTTAGATAGATAGATGAAGAGTTAGATAGATATATAGCAGTGTTAGATAGATAGATAGATAGATAGATAGATAGCAGAGAGTAAAGGGGCCTATACACTATGCAATTTTGTTGTATGATGTCGTACAAACTCCACGATTGTACATCAATTGTATCGTTAATGGTATAGATAAGAGTCTGGGCAATTAAATTGAGAAGATCTGATTGAATCTGAAGGTGATCGGTCAGGGGACGGAAATTTTTTATCTGCTACAAACGAAATTGTTATGTGTATGGATGATTGTTATACAAATGTCTTCCAACTCGATCCTGGAGTGTCAAATAAACAACTTCCTGGAAAAAGCAGAGCTCCAGTCTCGAAGGTGTGAAACCATAGAGTGTATATTTTGTTTAGATGGCAATGTGTGATTTGGGTGCATTACGGTAATTGATGTCGAACACACAGCGAGATTTGTAGCAAATAAATATGAAAGAAAATCAGCAAACAAAATCGCAAATTACTCTTCATTCTTCATTACCATTTGAGACCTTAACCCCCAAATGTGCTTTGTATGTTCGTCATTTCTGCCACATTACACATCAGCAACGATGAAAATCTGCCCATATATGATGAATTGGTTGCTTTCTAGCGGCACATTCTTTTTCTGCAACAATTTACATCTTACACAATAATATCTGCCTATTAATGCCAGATTGTGCACAGCAAATGGCAACAATTTTATCTTGTTCGTTTATGTCCGATTGTACACACACTCGTTTCCAATTTAAATCTGGTCTGTAGTTCTTCAACCATTTCATTGCACACGTGTATGGGCCCTTTAGATAGATAGACAGATAGCAGAGTAGATAGATAGCAGAGTTAGATAGATAGATAGCAAAGTTAGATATATAGCGAGAGTTAGATAGATAGATAGCAAGTTGATAGATAGATAGATATCAGAGGGATAGATAGATAGATAGCAGAGAGTTAGATAGATAGATAGATAGCAGAGAGTTAGATTGATAGCAGAGCGTTAGATAGATAGATAGCTAGAGTTAGATAGATAGCAGAGTTAGATAGATAGCAGAGTTGTAGATAGATAGCAGAGTTAGATATAGATAGACAGATAGATATATAACAGCGTTATTAGATATATAGCAGAATTAGATATGATGATAGCAGAGTTAGATAGATAGATAGCAGAGAGATAGATAGATAGCAGAGAGAGATGATAGGTAGATAGATAGCAGACGTTATAGATAGCAGAGTTAGATATAGATAAATAGCAGAGTTAGATAGATAGCAGAAAGTTAGATGATGGCAGAGTTAGATAGATAGCAGAGTTAGATAGATAGATAGCGGACTGTCGCCCCTCCTAGTAATGCAACTGTGCGGTCAACACAGGCGCCCATACAAAGGCCGGCCCTGGACCTCATAAGCTTTATAACAACAGGACCCCATACCTTTATACCACACAGGGACCTCATAGCTTTATACAAGGGACCTCATAGCTTTATACCACAGGGATCTCATAGCTTATACCATAGGGACCTCTAGTTTATACAATAGGGATTCTCCTTGCTGCCAGGCAGTAGTGTGGTACAGCCTACAAGGGCTGGTCAATTGGGACATTCAGGACTATACATATATACACTGACATTGACCCTACACCTGTACATTAACATTATGTTACCATGGATCACAGTGTATAACCAGTACACTATTGTTATTCATCATCATAATTATTATTATTACTAATGTTATTATTAGTAGTATTATAATTACTACATTTTATTATTATTATTATTAGTAGTAGTATATTATTATTACTACATATTATTATTATTATTAGTGGTAGTAGTAAATGGTAGTTGTAGTAGTAGTAAAGTAGTGTAACCGGGGAGGGGGGGCAAATCAATTTTTTTAATAATCACACAGTAATTAGGATTATTACCACCAATCTTAAAGGGTAGTCCACCCTTAAACATGATTTTTAATATGCTGCTCCCCCATGTCCCCCGCCCAACCGCAAAATATTTTTTCAGAAAGCCCCCCAAACTCTTACTTACCCCCTCGTTCCTCTGCCGCACTGCCGGCCCTCTGCTTGCGAGAATGCAAGCAGAGGGGCGGGACCGGCAGTCGCGTCTGTGATTGGCTGAGCGGCAGCCAATCACGGATGCGCTGCCGTCATTCAGTGCAGCGGAGAAAAGCGGAGAGGTAAGTAAGAGTTTGGGGAGCTTTTTGAAAAAAAAAAATATGCGGTTGGGCTGGGGGACATGGGGACAGCATATTAGGGGTTTTGCGCTAGGGGGAGGGATAGTAGAACGGAGGGAGAGGGAGGGGGGAGGAGGGGGGAGAAGGGCTGGTGGTTAGTTTTGAGAACTTTGGGGGGGGTTTACAGGAGAACCCTATGGAGCTGGGATGTGAGGTAAGGATTAAACTACACTACATGGTGGGGCCAGTAGTTGGGGGGATTATGTTTTGGGGGTGGACATGCCCTTTAAATCTGCTTTTTTTTTTCTTCTCTGACCCTCCTACCACTCGTTTTTTTTTAGCTCTGGGAGTTTAACTTTTAAAGGGGGGCACAGTCAATCACCCAGCCCCTCCCCTGGCACACTACATGTAGAACTATATATTCTATAAAGTAAGCTTATTTCTCTGTCATGTATGGCTATTGATTCAGCATTGTGATCAGAAAAGGATAAGCATTATCTGTTGCTCTGTGCTCTTTCTGTGCAGATAACCCAATGCTGCGTTAGCTGTGTTACTCACAGTCCCAATGTAGCACTGTACCTTTGAAATCAATTTCAAAGTACCCCCCCACCACACACACACCACCTTCACAACCCTACACTAAAATAAATCTTATGTGATTCAAGCAGTTGGATTACACACTCCCATGCTACTTACCTACACAGCAAAGCAGTTTTACTTTCACTTTTACTATAACACAAAATCACTGTGGTGAATGCTATTGGCTGTAGGGGGCACGAACATCTCCACTGCACATGCTCCACACTATTCTTTGCCTAGCTTTTTGGCAGGAGGTGGACATAGAGAGAGACATACATACTAACTAGGAGTGAGCTGAAGAGGACATGAGGATCTAGTACAGGTAGCACTGAGAGCAAAAAGGGATCAAGTTCCTGACAGCACTAAAAATATAGAAATGGATAAAGGCAAGTAATTTTTTTCAGTTTTGTTCCCTTTAAGCACATGCAATGGGTTCCTCCTGAATGACCGCTCGGCTCTTCCGACCGGTCGGCCAGGAGGAAGGACTGTCGGTCGTGGAAATAGTGGCTGCAGCTGACAGTTTACTGTGACCGAGCGCGCGCGGACCATAGAGGACACACTATTGAATGTGTTCAATCATCTGTCCGATTCGGACACGCGGTCAGTCAGCATGGCGGAAAACCCATATGATTATTTCAGCCCAATCAACCAATGAACTGAACTGATCGGTCAATCGGACCGAAATATTGCATGCTGTGTTATTGCATCCTCTTGTTTAATGGACAGCTCACTCAAAAATAATCTGCATCAGCAACACATTTACCAGAGAATATTGCCTATGGCTACTAAGTTTAGCTTGTAGTTTTCCTGCTGTGTTCAACTTCAATCGTAATGAGACTCACACACACACCAAAGTAGTATATATTGGTTTGCAGTTCTCAATAGAACAATGAACAGCGGTCAGAATGCTACTGGCGCTACTTATAGGTAGAGACCACTTAAAGGACAATTATACTTACCATTTCCCCGATCCATTCCTGCAAAGTTACCTAGGGTGAGACTTAAAACGCTAAGTCCTCATCTCTGGGTACTTTACAAAAGTCCTGCACTACTTACTTGTAACTCCCTCCTCACTCCGGTCCGATCCTCCCCACTGGCACGGTCAGTGACAGTCCGGGAGGTAGCCATGGGAGACACACCTCCTTGCAGAGCGCGTCTTCCATTGGCTGCCTCACAACCTGTCACTCAAAGTGCCAGTGGGGAGGATCGGACCGGAGCGACGAGGGAGATTACAAGTAAGTAGTACAGGACTTTTGTAAAGAACCCAAGGTGAGGACTTTGCATTTTAGGTACTCACCTGGGTACTTTGCTGGAGGGGGGAAAGGAACGAGGGGGAGGGAGTATATTGTACTTAAGAGATAGGCCACCCATAACACGTGATACGATCACGTGTAAAAAAAACCGCATACTAGTGTTGGGGCCTAATTGGCGCACAGGGACCTCATAGCTTTATACCACAGGGACCCCATAGCTTTATAATCATACACAGCTACCTCATAGCTTTATACACAGGGACCTCATAGCTTTATACACAGGGACCTCATAGCTTTATACACAGGGACCTCATAGCTTTATACACAGGGACCCTCATAGCTTATACCACAGGGACCCCATAGCTTTATACACAGGGGACCCATAGCTTATACACAGGGACCTCATAGCTTTATACACAGGGACCCATCATAGGCTTTAAACAGGGGACCTCATAGCTTTATACCACAGGGACCTCATAGCTTTAACACGGGACCTCATAACTTTATACACAGGGACCTCATAGCTTTATACCACAGGGACCTCATAGCTTAGACACAGGGCCTAGCTTTATACCATAGGGACCCCTAGCTTTATACCACAGGGACCCCATAGCTTTATAATCATACACAGCTCTCACTAGCTTTATACACAGGGACTCATAGCTTTTACACAGGGACCTCATAGCTTTATTACACAGGGACCTCATAGCTTTATACCACAGGGACCCATAGCTTTTTCTACACTGGGAACTCATAGCTTATACACAGGGACCTCATAGCTTTATACCATAGGGACCCATAGCTTATACACAGGGACCCCATATGTTTATACACAGGACCTCCATAGCTTTATACACAAGGGAACCTCATAGGTTTATACACAGGGACCTCATAGCTTTTATACCACAGGGACCCCATAGCTTATACAAGGGACCCTAGCTTTATACACAGGGGACTCTAGCTTTATACCATAGGGACCCCATAGTTTATACACAGGGACCTCATAGCTTTATACCACAGGGACCCCATAGCTTATAATCATACACAGCTACCTCATTAGACTTTATACACAGGGACCTCATAGCTTTATACACAGGGACCTCATAGCTTTTATCACCAGGGACCTCATAGCTAACACAGGGACCTCACCTCATAGCTTTATACACAGGGACCCATAGCTTATACACAGGGACCTCATAGCTTTATACACAGGGACCTCAAGCTTTATACCATAGGGACCCCATAGCTTTATACACAGGGACCCATAGCTTTAACATACACAGCTAACTCATAGCCTTATACACAGGGACCCCATAGCTTTATACACAGGGACCTCATAGCTTATACACAGGGACTCATAGCTTTTAAAACAAGGGACCTCATAGCTTTATACACAGGGACCCCATAGCTATACACGGACCCTCATAGCTTTAGAACACAGGGACCTCATAGCTTTATACCATAGGGGCCCATAGCTTTATACACAGGGACCTCATAGCTTTATACACAGGGACCCATAGTTTATAATCATACACAGCTAACCCATAGCTTATACCACAGGGACCTCATAGCTTTATACACAGGGACCTCATAGCTTTATACACAGGGACCTCATAGCTTTATACACAGGGACCTCATAGCTTTATACCACAGGGACCCCATAGCTTTATACACAGGGACCCCATAGCTTTATACACAGGGACCTCATAGCTTTATACACAGGGACCTCATAGCTTTATAAACAGGACCTCAAGCTTTATACACAGGGACCTCATAGCTTTATACCACAGGGACCTCATAGCTTTATACACAGGGACCTCATAACTTATACACAGGGACCTCATAGCTTTATACCACAGGGACCTCATAGCTTTATACACAGGGACCTCATAGCTTTATACCATAGGGACCCCATAGCTTTTACCACAGGGACCCCATAGCTTTATACACAGGGACCTCATAGCTTTATACCATAGGGACCTCATAGCTTTATACACAAGGACCTCAGCTTTATACACAGGGACCTCATAGCTTTATACCATAGGGACCCCATAGCTTTATACATAGGGACCTCATAGCTTTATACCATAGGGACCTCATAGCTTTATACACAGGGACCTCATAGCTTTATACCATAGGGACCTCATAGCTTTATCACAAGGACCTCAGCTTTAACACAGGGACCTATAGCTTTATACCATAGGGACCCCATAGCTTATACCATAGGGACCTCATAGCTTATACCATAGGGACCTCATAGCTTCATTACCATAGGGACCTCAAGCTTTATACACAAGGACCTCATAGCTTTATACACAGGGACCACATAGCTTTAGACCTCATAGCTTTATACACAGGGGACTCATAGCTTTATACCACAGGGGACCTCATAGCTTTATACACAAGGACCTCATAGCTTTATACACAGGGGACCACATAGCTTTAGACCTCATAATTATACACAGGGACCCCATAGCAGTGGTTCAGTCCAGTAAAGTGTGCGGTGCCAGGGTATTAGATTGAGGAAGGGCCATGGATTGGCAGTATTATCCCGATGGGATTGGCCACAGACACTGAATATGAATCAACCAATAGGACGCCCTCAGTGACTATCGGGACTAGCGTGAACCTGGTTCTGGGAGGATGAAACCAGCGAGGTAGCGATTGTACAGTGCAGACAGAGGTCTAAAGTGACGCAGATAAATTCCCCAGAGGGTGGGAGTTCCTGTCAGCGGGGGTTGTCGGTGATTTGTAATGTACAGTAACCATTGTCTATCTATAGATAACTCTATATTCATACACAGGGACCCCACAGCTTTATAATCATACACAGCTACCTCATAGCTTTATACACAGGGACCTCATAGCTTTATACACAGGGACCTCATAGCTTTATACACAGGGACCTCATAGCTTTATACCACAGGGACCCATAGCTTTATACACAGGGACCCCATAGCTTTATAATCATACACAGCTACCTCATAGCTTTATACACAGGGACCTCATAGCTTTATACACAGGGACCTCATAGCTTTATACACAGGGACCTCATAGCTTTATACCACAGGGACCTCATAGCTTTATACACAGGGACCTCATAGCTTTATACCACAGGGACCTCATAGCTTATACACAGGGACCTCATAGCTTTATACGGGACCCATAGCTTTATACACAGGGAACCATAGCTTTATACACATGGGCAATAGCTTTTACCACAGGGACCCCATAGCTTATACACAGGGACCCAAGCCTTTATAATCATACACAGCTACCTCAAGCTTTAATACAGGGACCTCAGAGCTCTATCACAGGGAACTCATAGCTTTATACCCAGGGACCTCATAGCTTTATACCTAGGGACTAGCTTTATACCACAGGGACCTCATAGCTTTATACCATAGGGACCCCATAGCTTTTATACCATAGGGACCTCATAGCTTTATACCATAAGGACCTCATAGCTTATAACAGGGACCTCATAGCTTAACACAGGGACCTATAACTTTATACACAGGGACCTTGTAGCTTATACCATAGGGACCATAGCTTTATACCATAGGGACCCCATAGCTTATACCAATAGGGACCCATAGCTTATAACACAGGGACCTCATAGCTTTATACCATAAGGACCTCATAGCTTTATACACAAGGACCTCAGCTTTATACACAGGGACCTCATAGCTTCATACCATAGGGACCTCATAGCTTTATACACAAGGACCTCATAGCTTTATACACAGGGACCTCATAGCTTTATACAGGGACCTATAACTTATACAACAGGGACCTTAGCTTATACATAGGGACCCATGCTTTATTACCATGGGACCCATAGTTTATCATGGGACCTCAAGCTTATACACAGGGACCTCATAGCCTTTTAACATAAGGACTAGTCTAGTTATAAACAAGGACTCAGACTTTATAACAGGGACCCATAGCTATACCATAGGGACCTCATAGCTTTTTATACATAGGACCTCATAGCTTTATACACAGACTTACTATATTAGCTGTATGACATATTATAGAGCTTATACCTTATATAGGGACCCTCATAGCTTTATACACAAGGACTCAGCTGTTTATCACAGGGACCTCATAGCTTTATACACAGGGCACCGATAGCGGTATACCATAGGGACCTCATAGCTTATACCATAGGGACCTCATAGCTTTATACACAGGGACCTATAGGCTTTTACATAGGGACTAGCTAGCCTTTATAACTTATTTAGTGATTCAGCAGCGTTCTACACAGGGACATCATAGCTACTTATACCATAGGGTATAACCCTATAGCTTTTGAGACCATATGGATCCGTCATCGCGTTTATACCAGAGGGCCCTCATAGCCTTCAACCCATGGGACTCTAGCTTTATAAACAAGGACCCAGCTTTATCACCAGGGACCACCAAGCTAGAGATCAAGCTTGTATACACAGGACCTCTAGCTTTATACCACAGGGTACCAATAGCTGGTCACAAGCGGACCCTATGCTTATAACAGGCCCATATAGCTGTTCGACCTCATAGTTTATACACCGGGACTCATAGCTTAGTTATACAGACCACGGTGTTACGCTTTATACGCAAGCTTACTTCGATCAAGCTTATACACGTGGCAATAGCTTAGACCTCACAACTTTATAACAGGGACCCCACTGCTTTATAACAGGACCCAAGCGTTTTTTTATTACATTCGGGACTATTAGCTGTATAACAGGGACCTAGGGGCTTTATACCACGGGACATCATACTTGTATACAAGGGACCCATGTTTTATGGTTAGGTCCCTGTGTATAAGCTATGGGGTCCCTGTGGTATAAAGCTATGAGGTCCCTGTTGTATAGCTATGAGGGGGTCCCTGTGGTAGTAAGCTATGAGGTCCCTGTGTTATAAAGCTATGCAGGGTCCCTGTGGTATAAAGCTATGAGGTCCCTGTGTATAAAGCTATAGGTCCCTGTGATATAAAGCTATGAGTCCCTGTGTATAAAGCTATGAGGTGCTTGTGTATGATTTAAAGCTATGGGGTCCCTGTGTATAAAGCTATGGGGTCCCTGTGGTATAAAGCTATAGGGTCCCTGTGTATAAGCTATGAGGTCCCTGTGTATAAAGCTATGAGGTCCCTGTGTATAAGCTATGATGTAGCTGTGTATGATTATAAAGCTGTGGGGTCCCTGTGTATGAATATAGAGTTATCTATAGATAGACACAATGGTTTACTGTACATTACAAATCACACGACAACCCCGCTGACAGGAACTCCCACCCTCTGGGGAAATTATCTGCGTCACTTTAGACCGGGTCTGCACTGTACAAGTCGCTACCTCGCTGGTTTCATCTCCTCCCAGAACCAGGTTCACGCTAGTCCCGATAGTCACACCGGGCGGTCCATTGGTTGATTCATATTCAGTGTCTGTGGCCAATCCACATCGGATATACTGCCAATCCATGGACCTTCCTCAATCTAATACCCTGGCACCGACACTTTACTGGACTGAACCACTGCATGGGGTCCCTGTGTATAAAGTTATGAGGTCTAAAGCTATGTGGTCCCTGTGTATAAAGCTATGAGGTCCTTGTGTATAAAGCTATGAGGTCCCTGTGGTATAAAGCTATAGAGTCCCTGTGTATAAAGCTATGAGGTCTAAAGCTATGTGGTCCCTGTGTATAAAGCTATGAGGTCCTTGTGTATAAAGCTATGAGGTCCCTATGGTATGAGCTATGAGGTCCCTATGGTATAAAGCTATGAGGTCCCTATGTATAAAGCATGGGTCCCTATGGTATAAAGCTATGAGGTCCCTGTGTATAAAGCTGAGTCCTTGTGTTAAAGCTATGAGGTCCCTATGGTATAAAGCTATGAGGTCCCTGTGTTATAAAGCTATGAGGTCCCTATGGTATAAAAGCTATAGGTCCCTATGTATAAAGCTATGGGTCCCTATGGTATAAAGCTATTCCCTGTGTATAAAGCTGAGGTCCTTGTGTATAAAGCTATGAGGTCCCTATTGTATAAAGCTATAGGGTCCCTGTCATAGCTTTATACCACAGGGACCCCATAGCTTTATACACAGGGACCCCATACCTTTATAATCATACACAGCTACCTCATAGCTTTATATACAGGGACCTCAGAGCTCTATACACAGGGAACTCATAGCTTTATACACAGGGACCTCATAGCTTTATACCATAGGGACCTCATAGCTTTATACCACAGGGACCTCATAGCTTTATACCATAGGGACCCCATAGCTTTATACCATAGGGAACATTACACTATCAGCAACGATGAAATCTGCCCATATATGATGAATTGGTTGCTTTCTAGCGGCACACTCTTTTCTGCAACAATTTACATCTACACATAATATCTGCCTATTAATGCCAGATTGTGCACAGCAAATGGCAACCATTTTATCTTGTCGTTTATGTCCGATGTACAACAATCGTTTCCAATTTAAATCTGGTCTGAGTTCTTCAACCAATTTCATGCACCGTGTATGGGCCCCTTAGATAGATAGAGATCAGGTAGATAGATAGCAGAGTTTAGATAGATAGATAGCAAGTTAGATAGATAGCAAAGAGAGTTAGATAGATAGATAGCAGAGTTAGATAGATAGATAGATATCAGAGAGTTAGATAGATAGATAGATAGCAGAGAGAGTTAGATAGATAGATAGTGCAGAGAGTTAGATTGATAGCAGAGCGTTAGATAGATAGATAGCATAGAGTTAGATAGATAGCAGAGTTAGATAGATAGCAGAGTTAGATAGATAGATAGCAGAGTTAGATATAGATAGACAGATAGATAGATAACAGCGTTATATAGATATATAGCAGATGAATTAATAGATAGATAGCAGAGTTAGATAGATAGATAGCAGAGAGATAGATAGATAGCGAGAGATAGATAGGTAGTAGATAGATGCAGTTAGATAGAATAGCAGAGTTAGATGATAGCATAGATAGCAGAGTAGATAGATAGCAGAAAGATTAGATAGTGGCAGAGTAGATAGATAGAGAGTTAGATAGATAGATAGCGGACTGTCGCCCCTCCTGTAATGCATCTGTGCGGTAACCACAGGCGGCCCATATCAAAGGCCGGCCATGGACATCATAGCTGCTCATAGCTTTATACACAGGGACCTCATAGCTTTATACACAGGGACCTCATAACTTTATACACAGGGACCTTGTAGCTTTATACCATAGGGACCCCATAGCTTTATACCATAGGGACCCCATAGCTTTATACCATAGGGACCTCATAGCTTTATACACAGGGACCTCATAGCTTTATACCATAAGGACCTCATAGCTTTATACACAAGGACCTCAGCTTTATACACAGGGACCTCATAGCTTCATACCATAGGGACCTCATAGCTTTATACACGTAGTGGTAGGGGACTCCATTATTAGAAGGGTAGATAGGGTAATCTGCACAAGAACCAAATAAATATAAAATACCCACTAACTGGGGTGTTGGGGCCCACCAGGAAATGTGTTTCAGTCCATTTTTTTGTTTGTTGTTCATATCCATGTTGGTATAGGGTGTAGAACTGCATGTATTGACATTGTTGGTATAGGGTGTAGAACTGCATGTATTGATATTGTTGGTATAGGGTGTAGAACTGCATGTATTGATATTGTTGGTATAGGGTGTAGAACTGCATGTATCTATTGGGTCCCTGTGTATAAAGCTATGCGGTCCTGTGTATAAGCTATGAGGTCCCTGTGGTAAAAAGCTATGAGGTCCCTGTGTATAAAGCTATGAGTCTAAGCTATTGGTCCCTGTGATAGCTATGAGGTCCTTGTGTATAAAGCTATGAGTCCCTGATGTTATAAAGCTATGAGGTCCTAGGTATAAAGCTATGGGCCCTATGGTATAAAGCTATGGGGTCCCATGGTTAAAAAGCTATGAGGTCCTGTGTATAAAGCTGAGGTCCTTGTGTATAAAAGCTATGGGTCCCTATGGTATAAAGCATATGAGGTCCCTGTGTATAAGCTATGAGGTCCTTCTATGTGTATAAAGCTATGAGGTCCCTGGTATAAAGCTTGGGGTCCCTATGGTTAAGCTTCTGATGGTCCCTAAGTGTATAAAGCTGAGGTCCCTTGTGTATACAGCTATGAGGTCCTAGGTATAAGCTATGAGGTCTAAAGCTATGGTCCCTGTGTATAAAGCTTATGGTCCTTGTGGTCTAAAGCTATGAGGTCCCTATGGTATGAAGTATGAGGTCCCTGTGTATAAAGCTGAGGTCCTTG
Organism: Hymenochirus boettgeri; assembly: GCA_019447015.1. Lineage (NCBI taxonomy): Eukaryota > Metazoa > Chordata > Amphibia > Anura > Pipidae > Hymenochirus > Hymenochirus boettgeri. Next base: position 177,205,650 of record CM033475.1, on the reverse strand, counting down.
TGTATAAAGCGCTATTGAGGTCCTATGTTAAAGCATGAGGTCCCTGTGGTAATAAAGCTATGAGGTCCCTATGGTATAAGCTATGGGTCCCTATGGTAAAAGCTATGGGGTCCCTATGGTATAAAGCTACAGGTCCCTGTGTATAAATATGTGGATGGTCCCTGTGTATAAAGCTATGAGGTCCCTGTGTATAAGCTATGGAGTTCCTTGTGTATAAAGCTATGAGTCCCTATGGTATGAAAGCTATGAGGTCCCTGTGTATAAAGCTAGGTCCTTGTGTATAAAGCTTGAGGGTCCTTATGGTATAAAGCTATGAGGTCCCTTTGTATAAACGCTATGAGGTCCCTATGTTATAAAGCTTATGGGGTCCCTATGGTTAAAGCTTGGGGTCCCTATGGTATAAAGCTCAAGTTCCCTGTTGTATAAAGTCTATGAGATCCCTGTGTATAAAGCTATGAGGTTCCCTGTGTATCAAGCTATGAGGTCCTTATGGTATAAAAGCTTGAGGTCCTATGTGTATAAAGCATGGGTCCCTATGTATAAACTAGTATAGGTCCCTGTGGTATAAAGCTATGAGGTCCCTAGTGTATAGAAGCTATGAGGTCCCTGTGTATAAAGCTATGAGTTTCCCTGTGTATAGAGCTTCTGAGGTCCCTGTATTAAAGCTATGAGGTAGCTGTGTATGATAATAAGGTATGGGGTCCCTGTGTATAAAGTCGTTGGGGTCCCTGTGGTATAAAGCTATGGGCCCATGTGTATACAGCTATGAGGTCCCTGTGTATAAGCTATGGGGTCCCTGTGGTGTAAACATCAAAAGCTATGAGTCCCTGTGTATAAAGCTATGAGGTCCCTGTGTATAAGCTATGAGGTCCCTGTGTATAAAGCTATGATGTCCCCTGTGGTATAAACTATGAGGTCCCTGTGTATAAAGCATGAGGTCCCTGTTTTATAAAGCTATGAGTCCCTGTGTATAAAGCTATGAGGTAGCTGTGTATGATTATAAGCTATGGGTCCCTGTGTATAAAGCTATGGGGTCCCTGTGGTATAAAGCTATGAGGTCCCGTGTATAAGCTATAGAGTCCCTGTGTATAAAGCTTGAGGTCCCTGTGTATAAAGCTATGAGGTAGCTGTGTATGATTATAAAGCTGTGGGTCCCTTGTATGAATATAGAGTTATCTATAGATAGACAATGGTTTGTACATTACAAATCACCGACACCCCCGCTGACAGGAACTCCCACCCTCTGGGGAAATTATCTGCTTCACTTTAGACCGGTGCTGCAACTGTACAAGTCGCTACCTTCGCTGGTTTCATCCTCCCAGAACCAGGTTCACGCTAGTCCCCGTAGTCACTGACCGGCGTCCTATTGGTTGATTCATATTCAGTGTCTGTGGCCAATCCCATCGGGATATACTCCAATCCATGGACCTTCCTCAATCTAATACCCTGGCACCGCACACTTTACTGGACTGAACACACTGCATGGGGTCCCTGTGTATAAGTTATGAGTCAAAGCTATGTGGTCCCTGTGTATAAAGCTATGAGGTCCTTGTGTAATAAGCTATGAGGTCCCTGTGGTATAAAGCTATGAGTCCCTGTGTATAAAGCTATGAGGTCAAAGCTATGTGGTCCTGTGTTAAAGCTATGAGGTCCTTGTGTATAAAGCTTGGGTCCCTTGTATGAAGCTATGAGGTTCCCTATGGTATAAAGCTATGAGGTCCCTATGGTATAAGCTATGGGTCCTATGGTAAGCTATGAGGTCCCTGTGTAATAAAGCTGAGGTCCTTGTGTATAAAGCTATAGGTCCCTATTATAAAGCTATGAGGTCCCTGTGTATAAAGCTATGAGGTCCCTATGGTATAAAGCTATGAGGTCCCTATGGTATAAAGCTATGGGGTCCCTATGGTATAAAGCTATGAGGTCCCTGTGTATAAGCTGAGGTCCTTGTGTATAAAGCTATGAGGTCCCTATGGATAAAGCTATGAGTCCCTGTGTATAAAGCTATGGGGTCCCTGTGGTATAAAGCTATGGGGTCCCTATGTATATAAAGCTATGAGGTCCCTGTGTTAATAAGCTATAGGTCCCTGTGGTATAACGCGCTGAGGTCCCTGTGTATAAATTTGAGGTCCCTGTGTATAAAGCTATGAGGTCCCGGTGTGGTATAAAGCTATGAGGTCCCTGTGTATAAGCTATGAGGTCCTTGTTTATAAAGCTATGAGGTCCCTGTGTATAAAGCTATGAGGTCCCTGTTATAAAGCTTGGGGTCCCTGTGTATAAGCTATGGGGTCCCTGTGTATAAAGCTATGAGGTCCCTGTGTATAAAGCTATGAGGTCCCTGTGTATAAGCATGGGTCCCTGTGTATAAAGCTATGAGGTCCCTGTGTATAAAGCTATGAGGTAGCTGTGTAGGATTATAAAGCTATGGGTCCCTGTGTATAAAGCTATGAGGTCCTGTGTATAAAGCTATGGGGTCCCATGGTAATAAAGCTATGAGGTCCCTGTGTATAAAGCTATGAGGTCCCTGTGATAAAGCTATGGGGTCCCTGTGGTATAAAGCTATGAGGTCCCTGTGTATAAAGCTAGAGTCCCTTGTATAAGCATGGGTCCCTGTGATTAAGCTATGTGGTCCTTGTATAAGCTATGGGAGCTGTGTATGATTATAAAGCTATGGTCCCTGTGTATAAAGCTATGGGGTCCCTATGGTATAAAGCTATGAGGTCCCTGTTGAAAAAGCTATGAGGTCCTTGTATAAAGCTATGGGTCCCTGTGGTATAAAGCTATGAGTTCCCTGTGTATAAGCTATGAGGTCTGTATAAGCTATGGTCCCTTGTATAAAGCTATGAGGTCCTGTGTATAAAGCTATGAGGTACTGTGTATGATTATAAAGCTATGGGGTCCCTGTGGTATAGCTATGAGGTCCCTGTGTATAAAACTATGGGGTCCCTATGTTAAAAGCTATGAGGTCCCTGTGTTAAAGCTATGAGGTCCCTGTGTTAAAGCATGGGGTCCCTGTGGTATAAAGCTATGAGGTCCCTGTGTATAAAGCTATGAGTCCCTGTGGTATAAAGCTATGAGGTCCTTGTGTATAAAGCTATGGGGTCCCTGTGTATAAAGCTATGGGGCCCTATGTATAAAGCTATGAGGTCCCTGTGTATAAAGCTAGAGGTCCCAGTGTATAAGCTATGGGTCCCTGTGGTATAAAGCTATGGGTCCCTGTGTATAAGCTATGAGGTCCCTGTGTATAAGCTATGAGGTCCCTGTGTATAAAGCTATGAGGTAGCTGTGTATGATTATAAAGCTATGGGGTCCCTGTGGTATAAACGATGGGGTCCCTATGGTAATACAGCTGAGGTCCCTGTGTATAAAGCTATGAGTCCCTGTGGTAAAAGCTATGAGGTCCCTGTGTATAAGTTGTGAGTTCCTGTGTATAAAGCTATGAGGTCCCTGTGGTATAAAGCTATGAGTCCCTGTGTATAAGCTATGAGGTCCCTGTGTATAAAGCTATGAGGTCCCCTGTGTATAACTATGGGTCCCTGTGTAAAGCAGGGTGCCCTGTGGTATAAAGCTATGAGGTCCTGTGTATAAAGCTGAGGTCCCTGTGTATAAAGTCGTGAGGTCCCGTGTATAAAGCTATGAGGTCCCTGTGTATAAAGCTATGAGGTACTGTGTATGATTATAAAGCTATGGGGTCCCTGTGGTATAAAGCTATGAGTCCCTGTGTAAAAGCTATGGGGTCCCTATGGTAAAAGCTATGAGTCCTGTGTATAAAGCTATAGGTCCCTGTGTATAAAGCTATGGGGTCCCTGTGTATAAAGCTATGAGGTCCCTGTTATAAAGCTATGAGGTCCTGTGTATAAAGCTATGAGGTCCCTTGTATAAAGCTATGTGGTCCCTGTGTATAAACTATGAGGTAGCTGTGTATGATTATAAAGCTAGGGGGTCCCTGTGTATACTATGGGTCCCTAGGGTATAAAGCTATGAGGTCCCTGTGTATAAAGCTATGAGGTCCTGTGATAAAGCTATGGGGTCCCTGTGTTATAAAGCTATGAGGTCCTGTGTATAAAGCTATGAGGTCCCTGTGTATAAGCTATGAGGTTCCCCTGTGTATAAAGCTATAGGTCCCTGTGTATAAAGCTATGGAGTAGCTGTGTATGATTATAAGCTATGGGTCCCTGTGGTATAAAGCTATGAGTCCCTGTGTATAGCTATGGGGTCCCTATGGTATAAAGCTATGAGGTCCCGGTATAAAGCTATGAGGTCCCTTGTATAAAGCTATGGGTCCCTGTGTATAAAGCTATGAGGTCCCTGTGTATAAAGCTATGAGGTCCCGTGGTATAAAGCATGAGGTCCTTGTGTATAAGCTAGGGGGCCCTGTGATAAAGCTATGAGGTAGCTGTCTATGATTATAAAGCTGTGGGGTCCCTGTGTATGAATATAGAGTTATCTATAGATAGACAAAGTTACTGTACATTACAAATCACCGACACCCCCGCTGACGGGAACTCCCACCCTCTGGAAATTTCTGCGTCACTTTAGACCGGTCTGCACTGTACATGTCGCTACCTCGCTGGTTTCATCCTCCCAGGAACCAGGTTCACTCTAGTCCCGATAGTCACTGACCGGGCGGTCCTATTGGTTGATTCATACAGTGTCTGTGGCCAATCCCATCGGGATATACTGCCAATCCATGGACCTTCCTCAATCTAATACCCTGGGCACCGCGCACTTTACTGACTAAACCACTGCACGTGATATTTCATTAACTGCTATTCACTGTGAAGGGACCCATCTAACTGATCTGGGTGTAGGAGACACATGTAAGAAATCAGGTAAAATGTACGTATATCTTTTGGTCTCCCAAACTCCCCCTGCTCCAGGTAATGGTCTGTTCCCTCTAGTCATTTGGTTTAAATGGTTCGGTCAGGGAAGGAGAAAGAATGACTTGGGAACCATAACCCCCAGCCCCCACCAAACATTGTCCCTTTCAATGGGGGTGACGAGAGTTGTAATGATAATAATGATAATACTGACCAGCCCTATAGTTCCTATGTGATCTCTGACTAATGTTGTCCAGGACCAAGATATCATCACCCACTACAACCATTACACCGCTGGGGATTGATAGGATCCCACCAACTGGATCAAACCTTACAAACTCTTTGTACACCAATGGGGAATTAATTGTATGAAGATCATTCAGTCCAGGTTGTATGGAGATTGTTATAAGATCTTGTACGCTTAAGATTATATAAAGTTTATGTGTGTGGGGAGAACAGTATTGAAACATCTCCAGGTGTTTGTATTCTGCACCCAAAGCATGCTGGAAGTTGTCGGTTTCAAACATCTGGAATGCCGCAAGGTGGACATCCCTGATTTATATACACAGAATCCAATTGGTTACTTTTATTTTTTACATGGTTACCGCGTCTACCATTGTTCAATCACAGATTACCTTGCACATAAACAAACCAATCAAAATCATGGTACAGATGGATTATTTGTGGGCTGCAGGTAAGCTCGGGCTGATGACCCTCTAAATTCTTGTCCATATGTGTGTATTTCTGTACAGAACTGTCCATCACTGAGTGACTGATCTTTCTGTTCATTTTAATGGTTGCTGCCCAGAGCACTTCATGTTTTAAACATGTTCGATGTCGGACTTTCTGTTCAGTACACAAGTCTTACTGACCCCAATGTAAAGAGAGTATTAACATTTATTATAGTCTTATTATATTGCAATTTTTTTCCAAAATACAAATGTATTTTATTTTTTTTTACAATACTATCTTATATAATAATACATTGATTGTCCTGAACTTCTTGCTATTTATACAGATGGACAGAGTCTTTTGTTACTTTGTGCTTGGACTAATGGTGCTGATGAGTGTACGAATCTCCTTGTGTAATGAATGTCATATAATGGAGGGAACGTGCTGCAGCTTTGCAGTCCAGGTAAGGCTTAAAAGGAGCATAGCTGCACTTCTTTCACAGTAAGTTAGCCAGAAACCTGTGGCTGTCTGGTGTCTATATACAGCTAGGATACTTTCTGCTCTTACCTGAATCTAAAACCTGGGAAGATCATACACAGTGGTATGGCTAGAAATAATTGGGCACCAGTAAAATTTTGGATGGCCCCCCATCCCACAAGATTAAAACAGCTTGCACTAAATGCTACACCAGCACCCCCTAGAATTATTGTTTTTTAAAGAGACCAAGAACGTCTTCACTTCATAATGGAGCATCTTTATATATATATATATATATATATAATATATATATATTTATATATAACTGTTTAACAATAAACAAGTCAGTTTACAATTCACCTGCCCATATGTCTACACAAAAGACATTACTCCTTTTTTAGTGCCAGCATACCATCCCCCCACTATTTGCTTAACCCTTTTATTGTCAGCAGGCTTTCCCACAATAACCATTGTCGCAAAGTTTTTCGCAGACTGAACATAAAACCTTTCAGTGCCAAGACTTCCCCAACCATCTTACCATTAACCCTTTCAGTGCCAGCAAATGTCCCCAGTATTAGTGCCAGTGACATTATACCATTACCACTGTATTACCATTAGCCCTTTCAGAGCCAGCAAACATCCCCAGTATTAGTGCCAGCAGACTTTACCACAGTATTACCATTAACACTTTTCAGTGCCATTAAACTTTACCATACATTTATAACCATATATCTTGTTCTTCCCCCTTCACCTTACTTTGGCTTTTTTACTCCTTTATCCTCATTTATTTCTCCTTCTCATTCTGTGATTTTCATTTTGCTTGCCCTTGATTTATTTAGATTTTCTTTTCCTTGTATTTCTCTTTCTTCTTCATTTTCATTCTGTTTCTCTTCTTCCTTTCAGGTCCAATGTTGGATCTAAAACTCCCAAAATCCTCCATTATCCCCACAACATTGTCTGGTGTAAGGGAATTTTAAGATTTGTAGTTCATCAACAGCCACTATAAGGCACTCATATACCTTCCCTCTTTTACCATTTGGCCTCCCTACATCTTTTTTCACACTTTATCCTCTAAATCCACTATAACATAACTTGTGGCCTGGTATTAAAAGCAAAAAAACTGGTACCGTAACTCACTGGTACTGCCTTCGCTTCCCCTCCTCAGTGTGTTTCCCAAGACAATAACAAGGAGGCATTAAATTTCCTGGGCTGCATCTCACTAAGGTCTCATACGGCACCGTCCCCTGCAGTGAGATAGCGATCTCTTTGAAACCGGATCTCATTTCTTGCTAAGTGTAGGAACGGCTTGGGGGAAAGATAATCTTTCAAAATAGCTTTATTTAATGCTTTTATTCCTATACATCCCGGTATACAGGCTTATTATGAGGTCTAAAATTTGCCTTTGCTGTTAATTTGCAGCAGCCAATCAGATGATAACTTTTTACTGGTATACTACAGTAGAAACATTATATACCATCTGATTGGTTACTGCAGATTAAGAGCACATAAAAATGTATCTATGATCTATGTTTTTTTATTTAGAAAAAGTCCAAAGAAATTATTTCTTCCCATTCAGAGTTGTATATTTCGAAGACTAGCAGCTAATTGATTGCTTTGATACCTTTGTCTCTATAACACCCGGTGGGTAAATCCAAATGTCAGTTTTACATTATTATTTTCAAGGTAAAACCAAAGTGCATGAATGGAGTCATAGTAAAAGAACCTTTCAGAGCCGAAGCAGTTACAGCAAAGGCAAACAAACTAAACCGGTTTCTCATGACTTGAATCGAGAGAGAATATAAACCTAGCACATATTGTGCACTTATCTCACAGTTAGGCTCACATTGTTACAGAAATCACTTCATGGTTCCTGATCGGAGTCAGCATTGGTGCAGAAGGAAGCTCACTACATGCAGTGGTTTTTGTGACACATTATAGTCAGGTAGAATAGAGCTCGATTGTGTTGACATGTCTGGGAAGTGTGCACTTTTTCTTCCATCCACACAGAACCGCTACATGTTAAAGAATTATTTGACAGATAAATCAGACATTTCTAGATACTTGCTCTTTTTTTAATGGTGTAAATTTTGATGAAAAATTGCTGATATTTTAAGATTGATCTTTATTTTTTAAAACTGGAACAATTGACTATATTCTCTGCAGGTTACTTACTAACTAACACGGGTGGGTGCAGCAAGTGTTCCCCATGCCCTGAAGGGAGCTACATGGAAGAACCTAATACTCTCCTATTGTCCCAATGTAGAGATGTGAAGGTGAGTTAGTTGCATTTAATATTTCTAATGACAGTAAAAAGAGTGTAATACTGATGGTAATTTCTATCTTGGATTTATGTTCACATGAACACAGAACTATAAAAGGTGGAGATACACGTAACAAAAAACTTCCATTATCAGCAAAAAATGATCTGACCATGATCATAAACATATACAAAGAATAATTTGCAGATTCTAGTTGTTACATTATCAGATCCCTGGAAATATCAACTAAATCTTAACAATTTAACTGAGCTGAGTTGCCACCTATTTGAGACCCAGTCACATTATATTTCCAACTTGCAAACACCAAACAGTGATCCTTATCTACCTACCATCCTCTCTTAGGGCTAGACTACACTAGCGCATTTTTGCCGCGTTTGGCTCCATTTGCGCTTGCAATCCGCAATGACATTTTGTTTATAACATCAACAAATCTGGGGAAGTAGGCCCCACTGTGTACGCTGCGATCCATTGTGATTTACTACTTCATGCGAACACCTTTTGGTCTATTTCTGCCAACCTCACACTTAATACAAGTCTAAGCAAGCACATAAAAAAGCTGACACAATCAATATGATTTGATTTTCTTTTTACCCCTTTGGGAAACGCAAATGCACTAAAAGCAGATACAATCGGACACAAGCACGTAGGCAAGGCGCACAGAAGAGCACATCGCTTTTTGGTGCGTTCTAGCGGTGCCTCTGCCTTACTGTTATTTAGCAGTCACTGTCTGCAGAGGAAGGCTGAGTAGAAGGAAGAGGATAAGACCCAAGAACTGAATTTGTAAACATTATTTATACAAAGGTTTAGACCACTGACAGGTAGTCATCTGAGCTTACGTAGCTTAATTATCTGTTAAAGATCCATAAATCCCAAATCATCCACCAATTCTCTTGTATGTATGTATCGTGTATATGTTTATTTTATAACGCCACTAGGAGACTCAGCGCTGTACAATATAGAATACAAAAAGTCATACAGGGAGAGAAATAAATACATAAATATATAAATAAGTATGAGCATCACTAATATATACACTAAATATACAAGTGCTTTAAAACATGTAACATGAGGAAAGGGTCCCTGCCCCTTAGAGCTTACAATCTACTTATTGTCTGTGACAATAATAATTTTTCTAATTTTATTTTGTAAATTGACAAAAACCGGTACAAAGGAGGGAACATAGGGCCAGTTTGTAATACAGCAGGTTTTTCGTAACTGTATGACCGGGCCGTAAATGTACGGCCAAAATCATACATTTACAGAGAACGCTCGTAAATCTACAAAGTTCATTCATAGAATACCATGTGGTATTCTGTGGGCAATCCTTAATCCACAATCACGGTTACAGATTTATTTTTATTGTAAATTTACAATCGATTTCGTAGATTTACGACAGCGAACGTAAATTAACGATGCCATAAATCACACTAAGGAGCGGTATCGCTAAAGCAATCAATCCACATCTTTATAAATATCCTAAATATCTCTCAGTTAAGCAGTGAAATAGAGAATGAAGGACATTTTAGTTCTTTTTGTTAAACTGAATCTCGTTAAAAGTAACCATTGTTCTTGATCTAGTTTCAATCAGGTATGTTATGATGTCCTAGTTTCCTTATTATTGAGTAGAAAGAAACAAAAAGTTCCCCTGGTAGGATGACACTAGTATATTTCCTTGTTTAACATTCCTCTTTCTGATCAGTAACTGGTGTACTTGTTTTTATATGACCCAGAAAATTTTTTTATTTTGACAAAAGCTTTTGAAAAGAAATAAATTATAAACATTTCATTGCTACTTAAAGGGAACTGTGGTCTCCAAGAAGTTGAGTTTAAATGAAAGGCCAGTTTCCTACCTTTAAAATGAGCCATCAACCACCTCTCTATGTGCTCACAGCCCAAGATATAAAGAAATGACTGACCAGAAAGTGAATGGGTGGGAGGCTGACATGTGACATTCCTAAGGCTTCTCCTGCACAGTGCCGCCGGTGAGCACAGCCTCAGACTCCCCAGTGTGAAGGCCTGCAGCTGCAGAAAAGAAAATGGAATCTACAGCCCTTCTCTCTCACTCTGCCTGAAAAGGCTGTTTCCACAGAGTTTTCGGGGGGGGACGGGGACCGAGTGCCACAGCACCGTGAGCGGGTGGGCTTCAACTGCTGGTGGGCGGGGCCACGACACCCACAGTGCGGGGCCACATGGGGCTGTAACGGAATGGGCCGAGTGGGGCCTGCAACTGGAGGGACCATGGGGTCCATGAGTGGGAGGGACCAGAGGGCTGCAAAGGGGGAGGCTTAGGGCAGATTGGACTGACAGGTTTCAGAGCAGGAAGCAGGAAGTGCAGGGGACCTGGTGATGCTGCTGCCATATCACACACAAAAATGTAAATATCTTCACACTATGTAAAATAAACAATGAAAATGCAAAAATTCTCAGAGAGCATTCCTATCAATTTACCTAAAGTAATTTTTGGACACAGTTCCTCTTTAAATAACGTACTATTTGCTATTACATTTCGATCCAGTTTCTTTATTTTATTTTATCTAGGAATAGACAGGACCTAGCAGTACAGGAGGGTTGATGCCTTCAAGGTGCCGTTTGTAACCCAAATTTGCTGAAGCATACAATATGCAGCCCAAAGGTAGAAACAGTTAGGTCTTGTTTCCAAAAGCATTGCTCTAAACATTATGAGCATGCTACTTCCCTTGTCAAAGCCAGATTATGTGCCATACAGTGTGTGTTTTGCACATCTTCAAAGAACTTACCCTACTTTAAATGTATTAGCACACATAAGTGAGGTTAGAATATCTTGCTCTACAATAGCACATTAATACACACCAGTGTAACAATGATATTCCAATCAATTCGGCTACTTAATTAATCGGAAATAGCAATACATTTTTCTGTGTTTTTAAAAAAACCAATAGGCAATATCGAAAAAACTGTGATTTGGAAGGTGTACCCTATCTACCAGAACCTATCATACATAGCTTTCAAGCTGAAAATCTACAGAAGATTGGCGGTACATGGTGGGAAATTGTGATACGTTCTTCTGATCGGATTTACGATTTCTGACAGTTGTAAATCCGATCGGAAAACCATTAGCCTGTGTATTGCTAGAGTAAGACCCAAAAAGCATATGAAACTTTGAAGCTATTTTATGGGTGCATCACTTTACCCTAATACAAAAATTTTGCTGTGATTGCATTCTTAAAGGGTATGTCACCCCATAAACCTAAATTTAAATACAGATGCAGGACCCCTTCAAACCCACTTCTATTTTACTTACCTTTCCAAAGATGCAGCTAAAGAAACTGACAAGCCCTTTATGGGTGGCATGCCCTTTAAAGAGAATGTATTTATTGTAAACTGTCATTTACTGACAGCTTACTATAGTTTTGTACGCACTTTGATGCAAATGGAATTGCAGTGGAGTACCTATACTAGACCACCAGGGGCAGAATGGGGGAAGCCTAAGGGAAGACCCTGGGGAAAGGAAGTCCTGTGATGTCACCCGGCGTCTCCCTTATCGGAATTCCTTTTTGTGGGTGGTTTTCATTATGCGGTCACGGCTTCTAAGGCTGCTAGCTCCCACCCCCACATCGGATTTTCACCGAACCGATGGTGAATTAAGGGGGCACTTGAATGCTACCCCCCAATTGCCCCTAACTGTCTTAAAGCTCAGTATGCAGCAAAAGTGCCCAGGGCTGCTAGCTCCCAATCTCCACATCGTTTGGAGACCAAACCGATGGGGTATCTAGGGGAACTTTAATGCTGCCCCCAGATTGCCCCTAGCTGCCATAAAGGGGCAGTATGCAGCAAAAGTGCCGTGACTCGGTATAAGCCGAATATAATAAAACCTTGAGTGCCATGGTTTGCATATATTTTTTTGCAGTTGTACCATATTTTTTTTTTTTTTTTCTCTAACAGAATTTTCAAGTATCACATGCACTGCACACCCACCTCCAATGCTGTGTGTGATTGCACCAAGGGCAGGAGATGCAGTGGAGAGAAATGTGAACGATGTGCTTCCCCACTATGCCCGAAGGGCAAGAACTTAATGGGCAAAGTGAATAAATGGTTCATTTGTCCCATGTCTGACAGATTTGTAAAAAGCAACAGCATCTAGCACTGTGATATAAAAGGTGTGCAGTGGGTAGGGTTCCCAAGCCCCCCCATATAGATTAAGAACTGCTGGACTCTTTGCCATAAAATAAAAGTGTTCATACAATAATAAAATCCCTAGTGCATTACATATTTAAAGTTCAAGTGATCAGTATATTGCAGTGCTATATTGCAGTATTGCTTCTGACCCCAACAGTATAATTATACATACAATATATAAGGAATAATATGCTATAATATAATATATAAGGAGATTATGCCACCAAGGATTTCCATGACCATATGAAAGCGCAAGGCCATTAGGCTGAGTGTTTTTATAGAGGTCAGGAAACTCCGAGGTGAAGTAATATCAGTATATTATTCGGTAGGTAGCGTATTATTCATATAACACGAAAGGTTAAAAAAAAAAAAATTTAGCACAGGAACTCTGTCTCCCCCCTCCCTGTCTCTCCGTCCCTGTATTGTAATGTAGATAACAAGCCCGTTTTTGTACATGCAAATACAGTAGTTAACTGCCATTTCTATCTCAACTAAAGAAGAGAATAAACATCGTCTTTCACCCGATGCTGTTCCGGTTTGTTACACTGATTTACAGAATATTGTGCTGATATGGGAGTGAGCGCCTCCTTATTGGCACAATAATTCAGTCAGTCAGTCAGTGTACAAAAACGGGCTTGTTATCTACATTACTAAAACAGGCAGGGAAGAGAAATGGGAAGGGGCTTGGAACACAGAAGTCAGTGACATCACTGAGTGACTGATTATAGATTCTCCCACTGCACCTCCCCATTGAATGCAGAGCCTTATGTATTATATAAGGGATAATGCGGCCCTTACAGTGTAATATAAGCTATTATATGCACAGGAGTTCCCTGACCATATAAAAGCACAGGTCAGGGAACTCCGAGGTGGCATAATAGCCGTATATTACACTGTAAGGGCAATTATTTCTTATAATACACAAGTTTTTATTTTAATAAGTACAGTGATAATAGCTGGTGAAAAGAATTTATTTAACCTTTTTTTCCCCCAAAGTTTGGAACATAACATTAAAAAAACATTGTTAAACATTTTAACTATTTAAAATCTTTATCTTAGATATATGATTAAACATTCTTGTTCAAATGTTAATAGTAATTTAGTCAGAATCAGATGTTTGTTTAGGTTTATTCACTTGTTTTAGTTTTATAGGCTTTATGTTTACCCGTTTGTTAATTTTGATTTATTCCATTTTGTTCGCGCCTCTTTTTTGTTTGCATAATGCGTGTCGCGCCGGCTGCTCCGAGCGCGCCCGCCTATTACTTTGGTATTGATTTCCTCATGTGCCGTAATGGATGGTAATGCGCATGCGCGCCAGGCTTGTTCTGTGCCGTGTATGCACGGCTGATCCGTTCCTGTCCAGCTCTTTGTGGACATTGATTTTGTGAAATGTTCGTTCCGGGTGGTTTGGATAAGAGGTAGGACACTGATTTTTAGGTAATATATAGTGATGGCCCAGTTTGCGGACCCGAACATGGATCCGCGGCGGTTTATTACCCACGTTCGCGAACTGCGGATATGGCGGGTTTTCTGGCTTCCGAACTTTTCCGAACCCGCTTTTCGAAAATTTTCGAAATTACGAGGATTTTCTCTATTTTTGAAATGCGTGAAATACGTATTTTCGAAAATTTTTGAAATTACGAGGAATTCTCGTAATTTGGAAAACGTGTGAAAATACTATTTTTCAAAATTTTTCGAAATTACGAGGATTTCTCGTATTTTCGAAAATACGTGAAATACGTATTTTCGAAAATTTTCGAAATTACGAGGATTTCTCGTATTTTCGAGATTTTTTCATTTTAATGGGTCCGCTCAAGCCGGCCTCGAGCGGACGGATTTTGCGAAGTTCGGACTTCTCTAGTTATATTAGAATGGAGATCGCAGTGGCACTAATAATTGAACTAGTCACTGTGACATCACTGAGTGATTCTAATAAGGATTTCTCGCCACTGCAGCTCTCCATTGAAGTGCAGAGACTTGTGTATTATATAGTGGATAATGCACCCCCAACTGTAAATTATAAGGATATTAGAAGTCACCAAGGAGTTCCGTGACCATATAAAGTACAGGCCGCAGGCCAGTACCTTTTATACTGGGCACGGAACTCCAAGGTTGACTTTTATATCCTTATATTTTACAGTTGGGGGTTGTGCTGTTCTGTCTGTGCTTTTAGTAGTTACTTGTTATATAAATAGTACGCCCATATATACAACACGCCACTGAATTACTGAAAGACAGTAAGCGCAGTGGGGTACTTGATTTGCAGGCAAACAGCATTCAACAGAGTATTGTGTGTACCCAGGGGGTGTTTTTTTTTGGTTTTTTTTGGGAGGGGGGGTGCTAGGCGTCAGTAACAAATCTTGCACAGGTTGCTATTTATCCTAAGGCCGGCATGCTAAGCATAACTTCAAATAAATCAATCATAGTACAGCTGTGATTCTGAGCCCAGGGTGTCATTCTCCATGCATGAAGTGCATTGTTTCTAGCTATGTTCCTTACCGGCTGTAATAAAAAGTTATAACCAGAGTACAATAATGATTTAATTTTAAAAATACATTTCAACATATTGGTGAGTCCCAGGGAAACAAATCTAATGTTTTAATATTTATTTGTGATACACTGTAAATGAATAACCACCGTACTCTGCTTTATTTGCATTGTAACATTAGAACATATCTTTTCTAGAATGCATTGACTGCGCACATGGAACATTTAAGCCTGGGTAAACGGGATATGCAAACCGTGGACAAGGTACGTATGAAGGACAGAACATTCCACCCGTTCTTCCCGACCATACACCTTATATATGGTGGGCCATGTGGAGTCTAAAAACTAAAGGTATATGATGAAATGGATATGTATACAGTATTTATATTATAAAAGAAATTTGAATGGCGGCCACTCACCTGCTTGCCACTTGCTCTGCCCGGTGCTCTGCCCGGGTGCTGTTCAATATCAAAAAAAGTCAAAGGGACACACCTTTATTATGATTTAACGCATTGCATTTCCACCCACAGTGCCGTCGTCAGTAATCACAGATACAACAGAGCTCTTAATCCTCTGTCCCAGCTCCTCCCACCTGTACCATACAAAACTTTTTGCCTATGCATATAGAAACCAACAATAAAGTGCAATAGTGCATAAATATATAGATTACAGTAAGCTTATAAATGTTATAATTGATAGAGTGACATCAATATGTAGGTAAAACAAAAAACTTAAAAGCAATAGAGATGTACACACTCACCATAGGCTTCTACAATCAAAAACTCACTATAGACATAAACTATAGAAACCACGTAAGTGCACAAGAAACTACTACAAGGGATAGAATAGACAAGTCCAAAAGAGAAATAGTCACTGGATCCCCACTAAAAAGAATTTTAAGCTAGGCACACACAGTACAGATTTCAGAAAGATGACAGACAGGATATGCAAGATCCTGTCTGCCAACTTTTAAAGATCTGCATACGCACAGTCCCGAGCGTTCTCCCTATGTACATCATAGGAGAACGCTCAGGACTGTGTGTATCCATCGTGCGGGCTAGACTCCTCTATAGGGAGTCTAGCAAGGCAGATGGAAATTTTCGGTCTTTCCCGAACATGCGTTTGGCCGACCTTATTGTTCGGCGGCCGCACGCTCATTCGGGAAAACGAAGGATCCCCCATAACGATAAAGCCCCGATAACCGTCGGATCACGGTATTGGGGCTTTAACGTTACTGTGTGTACACGGCTTTACTCCTGAAGCCCAGTGCGTAACATACAGCGGAATGTAAAATCGGTATCGAAAATGTACGATCATTAATCCGATCGTTAATCTCCGACTCGTTTAACAATCGTAAATTTACGATACTGATCGTTAAAGGCGCGTATCGCTAAAAAGCAATACTGCGGCTTTATAAATATGGTCCCTAGAGTGTGCACGATGATTATTATATAGATTTTATAAAAAGCAGGTTACTGGTTACATTGACTGGAACAAGAAACACGGGAGGAGCATCACACACCGAAAAAATTCTAAAACCTCCGTGGTAAGTAAAACATATACCTTTATAAGACATATCCGCTCACAAACGTGGACCTCACCTGATGCTTTTTTGTGTCAAAAAAGACACTTAATCAGCTCTACCTATGATTAAGTGTTTTTTTATGACACAAACGCGTCAGGTGACCCTGTGAGGTCCACATTGTTATGCTGATATGTCTTAATAAAGGTATATGTTTTTTACTTACCACAGAAGTTTGGACTTTTATCGATGTGCACTCCTCCATGTGTGTTCATTGTTTCAGTACTTGTGGAGCCTGAGTGACGGCTCGGGGCTGGCTGCACCCGGCCATTCAAGACAAGCAGTGAGTACCTGGACTGTTTACACACAGTGGTTCTACAAGCCTGCATCTATTTTAGTTTTTGGGGGATTTTCCCTGTGACGGTTTGCGGCATCAGCAACCCCGCACCACCTGTCCAGCAGTTAGTTTTTACAATCTGCCTAACATACATTAATGTTTATAATGCAGCTGGGGCAATTTGCTTTAGTTACTTTTTGTTCTATTGAAACATTGTAGCTGTGTATTGTTGCTTGCCTAGTGGTGTTTCAGAACCTGTTTTCTTGTATTCTTAAATTTTCTTTACTGGTTATATTGATACATAAGTAGAGTTGATCCAGGGATATTTCCGATTTCCACTTGGAGTCAGGAAGGAATTTTTTCCCCATCATAATTCTGGTGGTTTTTTTTTTTTTTGCCTTCCTCTGGATCTACGTTAGGCACAAATGTGGGTATTGCTGAGTAGGTTGGACTGGATGGACTATTTCTTTATTCAACCTCAAATACTATACTATATAAATTACTTTAAACTGGATTCTAATACAAGACTATACCAATACCCAGGCATACTAATATGAACAGTGCTAACCAAGAGATCAAGTCTCCTTATTGCATCATTTAATAAAAAACCTCTTAACATTACTTAGCATCACACGGAAACCTCACAGTATTCAAATCAATATTATAACATACTGCTGTAGCTAGCACCTGGATAACCTTAGGAAAGGTTTCTTTACAGTGAAACGGTAAAACTGTGGAACTTTCTTCCAGCATTTTGTGGTAATGGGCAAGTTCATTGAGCAGCTTTAAAAGTGGTCTGGATAAGTTTCTAAAACTATACATATTGAGAATTACTGGTATTAATCATCCAGAGATACTTTCCGATTGTGTCATTTGGAGGAAGGAATCCCCCTCCTTTTAGCTGTTTTTTGTTTTTTTTTACTTCCACTGGATCAACGTTGGTATGGTGGTACAAAGGAGGGAGAATAGTTTGGACTTGATGACGTATGTCTTTATTCAACCCTCAATTACTAGTTACAGACGTGAACAATAAGTGTAACTTGTGGGAATGGTGTGAAACTGATCACGTAACACTGACACATTAACACAAATGGAAACTTCTCATCCTTATGCTTATTGTCCTGGCCCACCATCCCCTCCCCCAGACTGAGGTTCCAAATCAGCTCTTTTAAACAGCTGATCGCGGAGTTGTGGCAAGCCCTCTTACCATCCGGGTACCACACGCGCGGTCGCGTGGGTGTTGGGGGCAGTAGTTTACGCCACTGAAAAGGGGGATGTGTGGCTAACATGGTGATGCTATTTAACCCTTTCAGGAATCCACAGGAAAGGTTGGGATCCTGCACACCTGACTGTAAGGTAAGTAATTGTCAATTCATGCTGGTGCTCTAGGCGCTGAAGCCAACAGTCAGAATAACCAAAGGAAACTGCTAGCACACAGTCTTTATAGTGAGAAGTAACTTATTTTACTAGTGACGTTTCGGAACCTGTGTGGTTCCTTCTTCAGACCAAACAAAACTTTTTTTTTTGTTTGGTCTGAAGAAGGAACCACACAGGTTCCAAAACGTCACTAGTAATAAGTTACTTCTCACTATCAAGACTGGTGTGCCTAGCATGTTTTCCTTTGGTTATTCTTTCAGGAATCCCTCCCTGGAAATACCGCGTTTGCCGTGGGTTGTGTTAAGTGATATTCTGTTGGAGTTTAATTAAGTATTTTATTTTCACTACTAGTTGTGCAAAATTCTCAAAAAGAAATGATCATGGTTGCAAAGCTTTCTCAAAGGAATATGGGTTATGTAATAGAAAGGCACAAGTAGTAAAGGAAAAGGAGATTGTTACTCACCGTAAATCTTTTTAAATAAATATTAATCCCTGCTGGGACCCAGGCACAGCAGGGGTTAAGTATTCCATTCCAGGAGCGGACCTTGAAATATTGAAGTTTTTCCACCTCCCCCTACCTTATATTCTGCAGCACCAGCGCCTGCTTCAGTTTTGTCCCAAGGAGAGCGAAGGATTTGCTATACGAAACTTATAACTTTATTAATGAACACACTTTAACTTAAGCTAAACAATATAGAAACATACAATTAATCTATATAAATAGAATAACCATTCCATAACTTGACAGTTATAACGCATAGGGAGGGTAGTGCTGGGTCCCCCATCGGCTTCAGAGAAAAAGATTTTACGGTGAGTACAAAGTCTCCTTTTCTCTTTCAGCCTTGGGGGACCCAGTCACAGCAGGGACGTCCCAACAAACAAGGGGGGGGGGGGGGGGGCAGAAGAATTTAATCCTCTGCTGCTTGCAGCACAAGCCGACCTACAGTCGCCTCTGTGTAGCAACATATCCAACCTGTAGAACTTTATGAATGTATGTATTGAAGACCAGGTAGCTGCTCTTGCCCATGAAGCTCCCTCTGGTAGAGTGAGCTGCAACCTGCAAGGGAGTAGCAGCCCCAGCTTTTGTTAACATTTTAGAATGACCCAATCAAATCCATCGCGCCAGGGTCTGAGGCAGATGGACCTTTTTGAGGACCCGTCAGGCGGATGACCAGCTCTTTGAAAGAATGAAAAGATCCCGTTCTGGAGATGTATATCTGAAAAGCTCTGACTACATCCACGAGCGCAACCTCCCTTCTTTAGGAGAACTCAGGCTCAGTGGAAGGAAGAAACAACCTTGGGTAGAACGTGGATTGAGGTCGAAGGACTGCCTTGTCCCTTTGGAAGGAGAGGCTGGATGTTCTACACCGATAGAGCTGCCGCTCTCTGACGCCCTCGTATTGAAGAAATGGCTAATAAAAAGCTTTTTCCAAGAAAGAAGAGATAACGCTACCCGACTTCAGAGGTTCAAAGAGGGGCCCTTTAAGACATCGAAGACCAGGGGAGATCCCATGGTTGTACAACGGTCTGCTGGAGACGAACGTGAGCCACCCCCTGTAAAAGGTTGCACATCCTTTCCTGTACGAGGATGAAAGAAAATTGACAGAGCTACAATCTGGACCTTTAAGGCCTGAGCGACAGTCCCTTATACGTCCCACTTGTAGAATCTTAGCAGTCCAGATAGGACGAATTCCTAGAGGCAAACACCCTGGAAGAGTCCAATTTATGTTTCTCTGCCATATCAGGTTGATAACCTTTTGCGGATGACGTTTACTGCGGCCAGCATAGTAGGGATGACTGATGGGATGCCCCTCTTCAATAGCCACGCCATCAAATTGAGCCTTGAAGATCTGGTGGAAAAAGGGGCCTTAAGAAATGAGGTCTGGACGGAGGGTTAGGTGCCATGTTTCGTCCTGTGACATTTTGAATATCTTTGAAGATCGTGGTTCCTTCCCTCCTTGATCTTCTTTAGTACCCGGAATCATGGCTATTGGAGTTGAGAACACCCCTGATGAAGACCATTCCCCCGGTCCAGAGTGTGGCGGCTGAGGAAATCCGCTTCCACGTTCAGGATCCCGGGAAGAAGACCACAAAGTCGCCGCAATATAGTGTTTGCCCAGGACAGTTGCGGTGGGCTTCTTCCATGGACGTGACGATCGAGTGCCCCCTTGTGGTTGAGTGATGCCACCGCTGTGGCATTGTCCGACTGGATTCTGACAAAGCTGTTCGTCAGTTCTGTCCAGTGAGAAAGATATATGGCCCTAGTTCTAGAGCGCTGACCAGATGCCGTGAAATCTTGTGGGACCTGTAACACTGCCCCCATCTGATAGATTGCGTCTGTGGAAATCATCGTCCACGAGGCAGACAGAGCGTGTTCCTTTTCTGAAGATTGAATCTTGTGTCCACATCATACAGGGACTGCTGGATGGGGTGAGGTAAATGAATCATGGAGTCCAGGAAGTCTAGAGATCTGTTCCAAACTGATAGCATGTGGCGTTGAAGCATGGCATAGGGAACTGCAGGGAGGCTGATACCATTTCCCTACTAAGCGCATGGCTTGGCGACCGAATCAGGGGTTGGCGAGTGTCTGATGGGCTAGAGTTTTAGTGTGCTTTGGATCTTCTCCTGGGGAGGAGGATTTGTTGCCAGGAAGTGTTGAACAACATTCCCAAAAATGTCATGCAAAGGCTCGGTATGAAGGTGACTTGTGAGGGTTGATGATCCAACATTATAAGTAGTAACCACCTTGGATTTGGAGAATAGATCCTGTCAAACTAACTTGCTTGTCTTTTATGAGGAATTAAGTAGAAATTTAGACTCTGGCATAGCAGTAGATGTGTTTACTTGGATTTGCAAAGGCTTTTGATAGCAGTTCCTGTATGCAAGGGACTGGTTCTATGGCAGAATGACTGAACGTAACGATTCCATCTTGAAATGGATCTTCCTGACTAGAGTTTAGTTCCTGAGGTCCTAAGACACGGCGAAAGTTTCCTATTTCTTGGGAATTAGAACAGGTTGGTAATAAAAACCGAAAACCTGTGAGAAGTAGGGACCGGAATATTACTTGGACAGTAATAGAAGGGCTATTGCTTGGTGTTAGGGCTTGCCATTTGGATGGTGCTCTGGGCGGTTGGACAGAAAGAGCATCTCAGAAGAAGCATCTCGGGAAAAGAGAATGAAACTCTATTCTGTATCCTTGACAGATAACATCCAGAGCCATGAGTCTTTGGAGGGGGTTTCCAATTTTGGTTTGCCACTGGCAGGTCGAAAGGATCCCCCTTGTTTGGCCAGGGTGTGAAAGTTGTTTGGCGTCTCGGAGGGCCCTGGTTGCTCTGAAGGGGTCCTTTCTTGGAGAGGAGCAGAAGGGCGAAAGGAAGGCTGGCCTATGAAAGGTAGGTAGCCTGCGGGGTCTGTTTTGGGAAGAAAGGAACTTTTCCCCCCCCGTTGCTTGAGATATATTTTTGCTAGTTCAGGGCCCAAATGCTGTCTCCTGAAAAGGGGAGACTAGTTAGGGCCTTTTTGAGGCAGCATCGGCTGCCTAAGCTTTTAAGCATTAAGACCTTCAAGTCACCATTACTGAGGCGGAAGCTCGAGCGTTCAGCCGGCTTGATTCTAGAGCTGAGTCTCCATGTAAACCTCATGTCCATAAATCTGAATTATGTCTAACAGATGGGACTTGCTGGGTTAGGCGGATATTTGGTATAATTGTTGAGCCATACTCCATGCTTTAGCCATCCAAGCGGAGGCAAAGGTGGGTCTTTAGCAGGCTGCAAAAGATTTTTTTGAGCAGTGCTTCAATGCAACATCGTTTTGATCTTTAAGGTCGCTGTGATTCGAAAGGGGAATGGTTGTGGCTCTGCAAAGTCGGGCCACGGAGGCGTCGACTATAGGGGGGGAGGCCCATCGCTCTATGTCTGCCTTGGGGAAGGGGAACATAGTGTGAAGAGCCGGGACTGACGTGGCCGACGCTCTGGCTCGGACCATTCTAGTAGAACGATCCTGTCCAGTTGTTCGTAAGATGGGAATTAACAAAGGCTTTTTTAACTCTAGAAAATAGAATGTTAAGAACAGTTAGACTGACGTTATGAGCGAGTCAGCAGCTTCCAGTGTAAAAATGTCGTTTGCGACTCCTGTTCGGGAGTGTCGTATTCAATTTCACTTCCTCTGTGATCTCATCGTCCTCTTGAGGAGAATCTTCAGTTGAAAAGATAGTAATAGGTTCCTGTGCTAGCAGGTTCGAAGTCTGTCTGTAGTCCACCAGCTTTCCGGATTGAGGACCTGTGAATAGAAGCAGACAGGGGGACATAGAGACGGCTAAGGATTTAGACCCAAACTGGTTCTGCTCCTGAGGGGGCCCCTGAGGAGCTGGATTCTAAAGATGCCCTAATGGCTCTTGCCCTTTTGGCTCTTGACTGCGCCTATCAGTGGGCCCGGAGGAGGGTCATTGGTAGTGTTACAAGAAGCGTACCGTCCGCCAGATTCGCCTGCAGGCAGTTTTTGTTTTGGTAGGTCACGCATACATATTACTGTGACCGGGGGGCTTTTATTCCATTATTCCCGCTTCTGATGGGAGGAGAGCGACTCCTTGCTGGCCATAGATGGAAAGGAAAAGCAGAAGAGAGGGGGGGGGGATCATTTTAATATATATATATATATATTATATATATATATATATTTCTGACCTATCTTGGATTTGAAGCAGAATCAGAGCGGAAATGGAATGGATAGGCCACAGAATAGGCAGGTAGGGAGAGCGAGGAGCACACGAGCTTTTATGGAGAGGAGCGTTCACTCGGCTGTGGCAGGGAGCAGTGGCAGGAGGATCAAGCGGAAACCGAAGTCCCGCCCTGCAAAGAAGAGAGAAAGTTGACCGCCAAATGTAAAGGGCGTGAGGGCCAGCAGGGAGAAAGTCCTGCCCACCAGAGGACCTAAGGACCTTCCTGAGCAGAGCTGTCTGAATGGATGCCGAATCCAGACGGAGGTTAAACTGGATAACTCACAGCGGGCCGAGTCAGATTCAGGGGAACAAGCCAGGTCTATGTGAGATCCATGGGAAATGCTGGAAGGCGTTTCCTTCCAGCTGTTCCTATGTGATGTCCTGTATGGTAGAGGAGAGTAGTCCACACTGAGCGGACACTTGAAGAATATAAGGTAAGGGGAGGAGCACCAGAGCCTGTGGAAAACTTCAATGTTCAAGTGTCCGTTCCGAGGTGGAATACTTACCCCTGCTGTGCCGGTCTCCAAGGCTGAAAGAGAACTATTGAAACCAAGCTTTAGCTCCTTCCAAGCACTGTTTAGAACATCATCAAGTGGAAGGTGTTCTGTCAGGTCATCTGTCCTATTACCAAGCTGAAGACCATTAATCGGAGAGGCTACTAAGTAAACAAAGACAAAAGACTTGTATGCTTTATAGCAGGGGATGGTTTACCGTGGCATGTTATAACAATATTCCAAGCTTTACATAATCTGGCCCGTATGGCAAACACTTTTGTAGAAAGTACCACTTCACTTCAGGAAAGTGTAATGATTTAAGAAGAAATGTTTGGATTTTTTCTTATTTTTATTTAATGTTGGGTTTCTGAGACAGATTTGATTTTTTTAGCTGTAAACCCAATAATATTTTTTCTTCTATATAGCTGTTCCATGGAGCCGCAGTAATGGTTAATGGAACCCGAGGTATCCGATGTGCTTTGCAGAAGGAAAATTTCTCCTACAACAGAAAGCTTTAGTGAACCTCCTCAACAAGCCCTGCAATTCAAAATAAGGTTTTATTTGTGCATAACAACATTTTTAAATGATCCTAAACCTTATTCTTTATTTATGGCTCAAACCTGCTGATTTTATGATATATCATGTTCCAAATGTAATGGGCTTGGCATTGACTCACCCATTGTGGCATGGCACAGTGGTAATACTGTAAGCATCAAGCTTTCCTGTTCGATCGTTTAACCTTTAATGGGGTGTTTTGCAGGGGTAAGGTGCTTATGAAAGGTGCAATTAAAGACAGGAGAGAGTCTACACCACAAGATGTATTAGACCACCCCCCTTGTCATACCATTGACTTCATGAGGGCTAGCTAACCTGCTAGCCTGCTTTTTCTATACAAAATATGTCACTTTTACAGGGACCTCATAGCTTTATACCACAGGGACCTCATAGCTTTATACGCAAGCACCTCATAGCTTTATACACAGGGACCACATAGCTTTAGACCTCATAACTTTATACACAGGGACCCCATAGATTTATACACAGGGACCCCATAGCTTTATACACAGGGACCTCATAGCTTTATACACAGGGACCTCATGGCTTTATACCACAGGGACCTCATAACTTTATACACAGGGACCCCATAGTTTTATACACAGGGACCCCATAGCTTTATACCACAGGGACCTCATAGCTTTATACACAGGGACCCCATAGCTTTATACACAGGGACCCCATAGCTTTATACACAGGGACATCGTAGCTTTATACACAGGTACCCTGTAGCTTTATACACAGGGACCTCATAGCTTTATACACAGGGACCCGATAGCTTTATACACAGGGACCCCATAGCTTTATACACATGGACCTCATAGCTTTATACCACAGGGACCCCATAGCTTTATACATAGGTAACTCATAGGTATATACCACAGTGACCCCATAGCTTTTTACACAGGGACCTCATAGCTTTATACCACAGGGACCCCATAGCTTTATACACAGGGACCTCATAGCTTTATACCACAGGGACCCCATAGCTTTATACCACAGGGACCCCATAGCTTTATTCACAGGGACCTCATAGCTTTATACACAGGGACCTCATAGCTTTATACACAGGGACCCCATAGCTTTATTCACAGGGACCTCATAGCTTTATACACAGGGACCTCATAGCTTTATACACAGGGCCATCATAGCTTTATAAAATACAAGGATTGTGGACGCACTCCAGTTAGGCTAATTTACAACTACATTTAGTGTAAGTGCTACTGATCTGGTCAAACATTTATACAAACATAGAAAAGATAACCAATGCACATTCCTAGGCCCCATACAATATCATATTATCTGCACACTGGCATACTTTATAAACAAAGGGGTTTTAGTATACATTACTGTGATCCAGTGGCGTATCTACGTTAAAACATTCGTGGCACGTGCCCCGGATATTTGGCAAAGTGCCCTGAATGTTTTAACGGACTTTACCTTCAAGAAGTGCTCAGAACTTCCGGATTTCCCGGCTGTGCGAACCTCTGGGCACGTCGCAATTACGTCATGTGCAACGCCGGCATGCTGATATCACGCGTTCTACAAGTAGCAGAAAGCCCCTGCGTTTCAGGATAGATAGGTAGCAGAGCCAAGCCAGAGATAGAGAGATAGGTAGCAGAGATAGAGAGATGCAGACATGAAGAGCTGATAAATATATAGAAGAGTTAGATAGATAGATAGATATATAGATAGCAGAGTTAGATAGATAGATAGAAGAGTTAGATAGATATATAGCAGTGTTAGATAGATAGATAGATAGATAGATAGATAGCAGAGAGTAAAGGGGCCTATACACTATGCAATTTTGTTGTATGATTGTCGTACAAACTCCACGATTGTACATCAATTGTATCGTTAATGGTATAGATAAAGTCTGGTGCAATTAAATTGAGAAGATCTGATTGAATCTGAAGGTGATCGGTCAGGACGGAAATTTTTTATCTGCTACAACGAAATTGTTTATGTGTATGGATGATTGTTTAACAAATGTCTTCCAACTCGATCCTGGAGTGTCAAATAAACAACTTCCTGGAAAAAGCAGAGCTCACAGTCTCGAAGGTGTGAAACCATAGAGTGTATATTTTGTTTATGATGGCAATGTGTGATGTGGTGC
Organism: Hymenochirus boettgeri; assembly: GCA_019447015.1. Classification (NCBI taxonomy): domain Eukaryota; kingdom Metazoa; phylum Chordata; class Amphibia; order Anura; family Pipidae; genus Hymenochirus; species Hymenochirus boettgeri. The sequence continues at coordinate 177,179,645 of CM033475.1, read as the reverse complement.
ATTACGGTAATTGATGTACGAACACACAGCGAGATTTGTTAGCAAATAAAATATGAAAGAAAAATCAGCAAACAAAATCGCAAATTACTTCATTCTTCATTACCATTTGAGACCTTAACCCCAAAATGTGCTTTGTATGTTCGTCATTTCTGCCACATTACACTATCAGCAACGATGAAATCTGCCCATATATGATGAATTGGTTGCTTTCTAGCGGCACATTCTTTTCTGCAACAATTTACATCTTACACAATAATATCTGCCTATTAATGCCAGATTGTGCACAGCAAATGGCAACAATTTTATCTTGTTCGTTTATGTCCGATTGTACAACAATCGTTTCCAATTTAAATCTGGTCTGTAGTTCTTCAACCAATTTCATTGCACCGTGTATGGGCCCCTTTAGATAGATAGACAGATAGCAGAGTTAGATAGATAGCAGAGTTAGATAGATAGATAGCAAAGTTAGATAGATAGCAGAGAGTTAGATAGATAGATAGCAGAGTTAGATAGATAGATAGATATCAGAGAGTTAGATAGATAGATAGATAGCAGAGAGTTAGATAGATAGATAGATAGCAGAGAGTTAGATTGATAGCAGAGCGTTAGATAGATAGATAGCATAGAGTTAGATAGATAGCAGAGTTAGATAGATAGCAGAGTTAGATAGATAGATAGCAGAGTTAGATATAGATAGACAGATAGATAGATAACAGCGTTATATAGATATATAGCAGAATTAGATATAGATAGATAGCAGAGTTAGATAGATAGATAGCAGAGAGATAGATAGATAGCAGAGAGATAGATAGGTAGATAGATAGCAGAGTTAGATAGATAGCAGAGTTAGATATAGATAGATAGCAGAGTTAGATAGATAGCAGAAAGTTAGATAGATGGCAGAGTTAGATAGATAGCAGAGTTAGATAGATAGATAGCGGACTGTCGCCCCTCCTAGTAATGCAATCTGTGCGGTCACACAGGGCGCCCATATCAAAGGCCGGCCCTGGACCTCATAGCTTTATACACAGGGACCCCATACCTTTATACCACAGGGACCTCATAGCTTTATACATAGGGACCTCATAGCTTTATACCACAGGGATCTCATAGCTTTATACCATAGGGACCTCATAGCTTTATACCATAGGGATTCTCCTTGCTGCCAGGCAGGTAGTGTGGTACAGCCTACAAGGGCTGGTCAATTGGGACATTCAGGACTATACAATATATACACTGACATTGACCCATCACCTGTACATTAACATTATGTTACCATGGATCACAGTGTAATAACCAGTACTACATATTGTTATTCATCATCATAATTATTATTATTACTACATGTTATTATTAGTAGTATTATAATTACTACATGTTATTATTATTATTAGTAGTAGTATAATTATTATTACTACATATTATTATTATTATTAGTGGTAGTAGTAAATGGTAGTTGTAGTAGTAGTAAAGTAGTGTAACCGGGGAGGGGGGGCAAATCAATTTTTTTAATAATCACACAGTAATTAGGATTAATTACCACCAATCTTAAAGGGTATGTCCACCCTTAAACATGATTTTTAATATGCTGCTCCCCCATGTCCCCCAGCCCCAACCGCATAAATATTTTTTTCAGAAAGCCCCCCAAACTCTTACTTACCTCCCCTCGTTCCTCTGCCGCACTGCCGGCCCTCTGCTTGCGAGAATGCAAGCAGAGGGGCGGGACCGGCAGTCGCGTCTGTGATTGGCTGAGCGGCAGCCAATCACGGATGCGGCTGCCGGTCATTCAGTGCAGCGGAGAAAAGCGGAGAGGTAAGTAAGAGTTTGGGGAGCTTTTTGAAAAAAAAAAATATGCGGTTGGGGCTGGGGGACATGGGGGAGCAGCATATTAAGGGGGTTTTGCGCTAGGGGGAGGGATAGTAGAACGGGAGGGAGAGGGAGGGGGAGGGAGGGGGGAGAAGGGCTGGTGGTTAGTTTTGAGACTTTGGGGGGGGTTTACAGGAGAACCCTATGGAGCTGGGATGTGAGGTAAGGATTAAACTACACTACATGGTGGGGCCAGTAGTTGGGGGGATTATAGTTTTGGGGGTGGACATGCCCTTTAAATCTGCTTTTTTTTTCTTCTCTGACCCTCCTACCACTCGTTTTTTTTTAGCTCTGGGAGTTTAACTTTTTAAAGGGGGGCACAGTCAATCACCCAGCCCCTCCCCCTGGCACACTACATGTAGAACTATATATTCTATAAAAGTAAAGCTTATTTCTCTGTCACTGTATGGCTAATTGATTCAGCATTGTGATCAGAAAAAGGATAAGCATTATCTGTTGCTCTGTGCTCTTTCTGTGCAGATAAACCCAATGCTGCAGTTAGCTGTGTTACTCACAGTCCCAATGTAGCACTGTACCTTTAGAAATCAATTTCAAAGTACCCCCCCACACACACACACACCTTCAAACCCCTACAGCTAAAATAAAATCTTATGTGATTCAAGCAGTGATTACAGCTCCCAGTGCTACTTACCTTACCACAGCAAAGCAGTTTTACTTTCACTTTTACTATAACACAAAATCACTGTGTGAATGCTATTGGCTGTAGGGGGGCACAGAACATCTCCACTGCACATGCTCCACACTATCTTTGCCTCAGTTTTGGCAGGAGGTGGATACATAGAGAGGAGACATACATACTAACTAGGAGTGAGCTGAAGAGGACATGAGGAGATCTAGTGACAGGTAGCACTGAGAGCAAAAAGGGATCAAGTTCCTGACAGCACTAAAAATATAGAAATGGATAAAGGCAAGTAATTTTTTTCAGTTTTGTGTCCCTTTAAGCACCATGCAATGGTTCCTCCTGAATGACCGCTCGGCTCTTCCGACCGGTCGGCCAGGAGGAAGGACTGTCGGTCGTGGAAATAGTGGCTGCAGCTGACAGTTTACTGTGACCGAGCGCGCGGACCATAGAGGACAGCACTATTGAATGTGTTCAATCATCTGTCCGATTCGGACACGCGGTCAGTCAGACATGGCGGAAAACCCATATGATTATTTCAGCCCAATCAACCAATGAACTGAACTGATCGGTCAATCGGACCGAAATATTGCATGCTGTGTTATTGCATCCTCTTGTTTTAATGGACAGCTCACTCAAAAATAATCTGCATCAGCACACAATTTACCAGAGAATATTGCCTATGGCCTACTAAGTTTAGCTTGTAGTTTTCCTGCTGTGTTCAACTTCAATCGTAATTGAGACTCACACCACCAAAGTAGTATATATTGGTTTGCAGTTCTCAATAAGAACAATGAACAGGCGGTCAGAATGCTACTGGCGCTACTTATAGGTAGAGGACCACTTAAAGGACAATTATACTTACCATTTCCCCGATCCATTCCTGCAAAGTACCTAGGGTGAGGACTTAAAACGCTAAGTCCTCATCTCTGGGTACTTTACAAAAGTCCTGCACTACTTACTTGTAATCTCCCTCCTCACTCCGGTCCGATCCTCCCCACTGGCACGGTCAGTGACAGTCCGGGAGGTAGCCAATGGGAAGACACACCTCCTTGCAGAGCGCGTCTTCCCATTGGCTGCCTCACAACCTGTCACTCAAAGTGCCAGTGGGGAGGATCGGACCGGAGCGACGAGGGAGATTACAAGTAAGTAGTACAGGACTTTTGTAAAGAACCCAGAGGTGAGGACTTTGCATTTTAGGTACTCACCCTGGGTACTTTGCTGGAGTGGGGGGAAAGGAACGAGGGGGGGAGGAGTAAATTGTACTTAAGAGATAGGCCACACCATAACACGTGATACGATCACGTGTAAAAACCGCATACTAGTGTTGGCCAATTGCGCTGTGCTCTAATGATCAGAGTGCATGCGATCACCATTTTTGGTGCGATTCACATGCACTCCGATCCACATAAATGACAGGCGTCTTTTTAGCTCCATTGATAATTTTTCATTTGAGGGATTAACTTGCCCTTTAAATGAAGCCATATCATTTTATAAGTATGCCCTTAAAGTTTCTTCTGCAGTGCCTGGTGAAAAGCCGTGAAACTTTATAGTATCAGTATTTTAAAACCATGGTGCTACATACTTATACTGCAAATCCACACAGTGTTTTACAGTATTGCTTTATGGCAAGTATGGCACTACAATTTCATTAGTACAACCTTTAAAATATTTTTATAACAATAATTTTTTGAGACTTCATCATTTGAATTTAGTTAATGCCTATAACTGGCATAATACAATGTAATTAAGTCAGACATATGCAGGGCCATATTTGCTATAGTTAAAGAGAATGCCTTAGGGGCATATTTATAAAGGAACGATGTTAGCGCAAAAAAATTACCGCCGCACATCGCGGCCGCGAAAATAGCGCTATCGCCGTATTTATAACGGCGAGTGCTCCATTACCGCGATACCCTATCGCGGCCGCGATGTGCTGCGGTAATTTAAGCCCCTTCGTGGCGATACTATATAGTATCGCGCCGAAGGGACTTAAAATCCCTTCCCGAGCGCCTCCTAAGGGGCGGGGCATACGCCCACCCCGCCACACCCGCCGCCGCCGCTTCCCAGCAGCCCTCCCAACCCGCTCCCCGTTCGCGGCAATCTCGGAACGGGAGGCTAGGAGGGGCTGCCGGGAAGGGGCCGCAGCAGGTGGTCGCGACCCCCCGCCGCGCACCCCCTCCCCGGCAAGCCCCCACCCGGCCGCTCCGGGGAGGGGAGGGAGGGAGCCGCTGGGGGGGTGGAGGCTCCCTCAGCGGGGCCCTGAGAAGGGCCTTTTGGGTAGGGGGTCCCGCAGCTCGAACCGGGACCCCCCTCCCCGGCCCTTATAAGGGCCCTTGCGGCACTGACAAGTGCCTTTGGCGGGGGTCCCGCAGCTGAAACCGGGACCCCCAGTGCGGCTCTTAAAAGAGCCCTGTGGCGACGTCTTCTTTCTTCCAGTCCCGGCGACACAGCTCCGCCGAGGCGCCGACCCCGAGAGGTACCTGCGGCCGCCAGGGGTACCCCCGGCGGGTGCCGGCGCCTCACGAGGCCGATGTTGCCGGCGTCTTGATCGACGCGACGTCTTCGGACTGGCGACACCAACCCCACTCAGGTCGCCGATGCCAGGCAGACTCACTGCGGCCGCCAGTGAGCCTGCTGGCACCGCCGGCCTCAGCGGAGCCGATGTTGCCAGCCGCTTCTTTCTTCTTTCTCAGCCATCTACTGCGATGGATCTGAGTTCCGCGGCGGAAAGCTCCTCTTATATAGGTTTGCAGAAATCCATAATCCGTTTCTGATTGGTCAATTTTTAATACTTGCTTTACATTAACCAATCAGATTTCAGAACTTTCCAGAAATCTGATTGGTTAATGTAAGCATGAAACCAAGCATTAAAAAATGACCAATCAGAAACGGATTATGGATTTCTCCACCTGCTGCGGCCCTTCCCGGAGCCCCTCCTAGCCTCCGTTCCGAGATTGCCGCGAACGGGGAACGGGTTGGGAGGGGCTGCTGGGAAGCGGCGGCGGCGGCGGGTGGTCGCCGCTGCCGCCGCGGGGGGTGTGGGCGTGTCTCCCGGGGGGTGCGACCACCCGCCGCGGGTTGCCTGCCCATCCCCGCCGCGGGCGAGGTTAGTATCGGCTGACTTCGCCACCTTCAAGGTGGCGAAGTAAAACAGCCGATACTAGCTGAGCGAAACCAGTACCGCCGCTTTATAAATAGAAGCGGCGGTAACAGGTAAGTATCGCCGCGAAAGGTTAACGCTTCGTTAACTTTTCGCGGCCGTTTTCGGACTTTAATAAATCGCGGTAAACGCGATTTATGCGTTAATGTCCGCGAAAACGGCCGCGAAAAGTTAATGAACCTTTATAAATATGCCCCTTAGTCTACTAGTTTGGTGTTGGGATGAATAAAAACATATCGAATTCCATAGGGTGCTACCATAAGGTTTGGTTTGTTTTTAAAGGTAAAAAGCATTTGACTGGCAAGTAACAGCTTCGGCTTAAACATAAACTTTTTCTGCATCAACTTATTAATGCTTCATGTGATTTCACAAAATGAATCTATAGCAACAGCTATCTAGGGCACATCAATTTAAATGTGCAATAGTGACATCTGGAGGATCTAGGACAAACTGTCTTTATCCTGTTTTTAAAAAAACAGAAATAGGAACATTTTAAAGGAGAACAAAACACCTATACATTAGAATTATTCTCAACTATGTTGCATTTAGTAGATCCTGTAACTACTGTAACAACTGTAGTCTTCATCCACACACCCAGAATACATTTTCTATACAGATTTCTCTACACCAATATGGAATTCCCTGATAAGACTTTAAGAGCTGCTTTTAACCCTGCAGCTTATTTACCAGTCAGTGTGAATTACTGTACATACATCCTTCCTGGAGCAATATAAAATAGTCAATGCTGCTCGTCCCATTGCTCGCTCGGGCTAATGGTGCGCACTCCTTGATCAGCTAAATATACTTTGCGTTCAACCGGTAAGTATTAAAAACACATTTTTTTTGGACTTACATTACAACAGCAAACACATGCCTGACGCATTTTTAGGTGCTTCCCCCGCTTTTACTCATAGGCTCTGGGATAAACATTTGATTGGTGTTTATCCCAGACAACCATGACATCATCTCTGAAGCTTTAACAGCTTTTTGCGGAATTCCCTTCCTAAAAAATGGATTAGCTTGGTAAGTGTTCATACCGTGTCATTTAAGTTCTGCCTTACTGAATTCCCCTTAGAGCACCACCCTACACATTTCTTCGAATTTATTTACGTTCAACTTTAACCAATAAATGTTTTTTTTATTCCAGAGTCCATGAGTAGTTTGCACTCTTTTTCATTGCTCTGGTGTTTGCTGGTGTTAGCCTTCTCATCGTAAACAGTAAATGTCAGGAGAGAAAGTGCAAACATTTCTACTGAGAAACCCATTGCAAAGTTCTCATCAAACACAAATTTTTCCATACATTTTTTTTCCACATTGTTGCTCAACGCAAATTGAAGTTGTAGCTGTGAGTTAAGTTTGAGCTGTGATCTTCAGTAAGTCCAGAGATCAACTCCTTGCTACATTGTATACCAGAAACATTTTAGCTGCCTCTTTTAAAACCAATTATATTTAATGTTTTAAATGCTGAGATTTTATAAGCTGCAAATGAAGATTTATCTCTATTCTTAAGATATTCCCAGAGGTAAAAGATGGTTGTAGCTAGGGACAGGTAACAGTCTACTAATCACTTTTATGTCCACCCTCAAAATAATAATTCATATATAGGTAGAGCACCCCCCAAAACCATTTTATTTACAAACCTGAAAGATGCTTCTACGGGATGCAAAGTGCCCCGAGACAAGACTAATGATGGGGTTTGGTATATATATTTTAGTTCAGAAAAAAAAAAAATTATTAAGACTGCATGCTTCTTATAAAAATAATGTGAACTACAGCTTCTCTTTTTAAGACTTAGGTCCACTAATTATGCATTCTACTCAATATTGACAAGTAATATGACAGAGATATAAATACTGCAGTAAATATAAAAATGCTTAAACAAGCCTTATCATAAAACATTTTTATTTTTTTGAAATCATAAAAATTAATTCTTTAGTGAACAGAGTATCAATAATTCAGGAGGCTAGAATTTATGGCCCATTTCTTTAATGTTAATGCACATGAATTATGTAGCGCACATATATTCCATCTAGATTTTGTGAAGACTGTTTTCAACTGTCATGACTATGTAAACAACTTAAAGGAATAGTTCACTTGAAAAGTAAACTATTCCTTTATGTTTGCTTCCTGGTTCTAATCCACTATAGAGCACAATATTGCACATGCGCGCTATAGTGCATTAGAACCAGGAAGTGGTCGGAGATTTTCATCTCTGCAGCGGTGGATCGCGTGAATGGTAAATATACTTACCTTCGTCCCTGGCTCCTGCTCAATTGATTGAAGAATGGGAGGTAACGCATAGCTCCTTATCCTCCCGGGCTTCAATCAAAACATTAAAGGAATAGTTCACTTTTCGAGTACAGTAGCACTAATATTGTAGTGTAGCATTATGGGCTGTATCTTTATTGACCTTATATCCAAAAGGTAAGAATATTATATAATATGTATATACATATATACTGTATCTCTGACATGAAATGAGAAAACATTTGTTTATTTTTTACACTATGTTAAAGACTAGCTTTGGCACAGGTGGTTACTACATTTTCTGTGGGCATGTTAGCGAGATCAGTATTGCTTTCCAGCACCACATGTAGCACAGAAACGTGAAATACTGTGTTAAGTTCAGAGCCAAGCAAGGCAAATGAAACAATAGTAACGCAGGTCATTCAGCACCAGAAAAAAAGTCTTAATAGGAATTTGTTTTCACAGCTACAATTTTTTCCCTTACAAATGACAGTATTATTTCTTTCATAACAGAACATATTTTAATAAAAAGGTGGTTAGCAAACCAACATGAAATAACATATGCAGAAAAACACATTACACAGAATTTACAAAGGAATTAAATTAAATACAAAATGCATTGCATCTCATACCATGACCTTGCAAAGACATTAGCAATAAAAACAAATACAAACACTGTAATAGCAACAATCCCAGACTGCACAATGTAACATTTCATACATTAATGTTTATCCATTTATTTGTGAATGTGCTAGTCGTAAGAAATGTAATAACAGAAATAAAAATTCACCACAGCACACAAAATCCAGCCCTATCCAAGAACAGTGTTAGTATATAGCTTTGCTACAGAAGCCCTTCAGTGTCAATTTTAACAGCACTTTAAAGATGCTCCCCAAGTTTGTCTTATTTTGCATGTCCTTCTGATGGGCCAGGAGACCCAGCTCATGTATTTTTTATTACTAGATCTATGCAGATTTCAGCTGCACAAATGCCAATCGAGTTGGCAGCCATATTGTATTAACACATGCTTTGAAGCTGCAATTGCCAATAGAGGGTAAACATTAAGATACACCAAGATGCCATGTCAATTTTTACGTGCATCCAACAGACGTCAGCCAAATTTTCTTCCAAATTGGGCAAAAATTTGCTCCGACCTGTCAGTATATCTTGCCGATCCTGCTCCTTTAATGTTCCATGAGATCATCCGTGACATAATGTATGCAGCATCCTGTTTGTTTTTGATAAGCAGACTACCAATGGGTATATTAACTTGTAGTATGTTGGCTCAAAAGATGTACATATGTACCAGGCCATAATCTGCCACAAATTAGATTTGCTCTAACTGCAGTAACACAGTAAAATATTATTGGTTGCTGCAAATGAAAAGCCACAGGCTATTTGCACATATTATTGCATAGGCCCTTAAAGGGTATCTTTACTGTAGAAAAAAAAAATCGAATTTTAATAAATTTCACCTTTAGATACAAGAGAAATCGTCATTTGACATCACAGCATATACAGGGAAAGACCTGTCACTCCAGAAGCAGAACTGTGACCCATTCCTGACCTCTTTCCCTGTCTGCCAGCACACTTCTTACAATATTTAAGAGAATCAACAGAGAAAAGAAAGAAGGGGGAGATGTGTAAGCAGAGCAGTGTCCATTGTGAGGCTGTGCAGAACTTATAAGTGTCGCAGACACTACAAGAAGGCAGTGAGTAAAGGAGGTTGATGGCAATTAGGAGCACTCACTAAACACAAGCACAGATAAATATGCGAGTACCACCATTTTACTTCTCTCAAGTTATTTCAGTGAGTATAGTGGCCTTTTAATTAGTGTCCATGTAAAAAAGTAAAACTATTAACAAAGGTTAAAGGGATTTAAAATATAACTCAAAATGGGACAATACATTTTTGACTGCACTGATATTGCCTTAGCATTCTTTACAGGTAAATCAGAATCACGTGTTAAAACGGCCTGATATGGCCTAGCCTTTAAACCAGAAATGTAGAGGAGATAGCTATTAACAGTGTTTAAGCAACAAATCAGTACCAATGGCTACTGACATGCCGTGTACAAATAAAAGTGCATTAGCAGAGGCACTCATTGGTGAAGGCTTTAGTTCTCTGGTGACACTTGTTAGAAACATTAATGTTCTTTTGTCCACTGTTTTTAAGGACCAGAGCTATGCATTCAATGCACAAAAGAACTGCGCCACAAAATTTTACAGTGAGGCCCATTTTGCTGAGCGTAATCTCAAAGCATCTAACCTACACGCAAGCAATCTGCCCAGTTTACAATCTAAAGCTAATGTAAAAGTGGGTTTTACCTGAAGCAGACCATGTTTACCGGTAGTAATTGATTCCCAGGTGCAGCCCTTAGCTTACAAAAATACATTTGTACAGTAAAGCTGTAGGACTAAAACTAACCCTCAAGATTATAAACAAAACACAGCAACTCTGTTCTGCACTGTTCATTTCATAACCCTCACACCTCTAATTCTAAGCTGCGATATACCTCCTGGCACTTGCTTTCATTTACATCAGCTCTATCAAAGGTATTTTTATTGTTAATTTAAGACATAGCAATTACATGAAGGGAATAACCAATAACCATTAATTAAAATAGCAAGTAAATTAACACAAGGATTTTGCTATGTACCGTATATACTTGAGTATAAACCGAGTAAAATCAGCCTGAAACCTCGACCTCAGTTTATACTCGAGTCAGTAACTTACTTACTAGAAATCTGGCAGCCGCTCACTCGCTCCCTGTAAGATGAGTTAGCTGATGTCACTGCACCGAGTAGTGATGTCAGCCGGCGCATCATTACAGGGAGCGGGGGAGCGGCTGCCGCATTTCTAAAGTAAGTTACTACAGAGGATGCCCAAAATAGGATGCCAGAGAAGGAAGCCAAAAGTATGAAGGAAGCCCACAGAAGGTACTGAACTGGGTGGGAGAGTGCAGATAGTTGGAAACTATAACTCCCAGCTAATAAAGCATGCTGGGAGTTGTAGTTTCCAAACATCTGGAGTGCCAAGGCTTTAGTTGTCTTTTAAATGGACAGTATATTTCTCATACAGTAATAGCCATTACTGAATGGAAAAATATGCTGTCCATTTAAAGGGCGACTAAAGCCTCAAAACAATACAGAATCGGAGAATTGTATCTATTGTTGCCTTCTGATTCTGTATTGTTTTGAGGCTTTAGTTTCCCTTTAAATGGACAGCAGTATGCCCATACTGTAGTCCCATATAGTAATAGCCATACTGGATTTGGCAATTACTGTATGGGAATTCTGCTGTCCATTTAAAGGGCAACTAAAGCCTCAAAACAATACAGAACCAGAAGGCAGTAGTGGTCATAATTTCTACCCTCGGTTTATACTCGAGTCAATCACTTCTACTAGTTTTTAAGGTAAAAATAGGTACCTTGGTTTATACTCAGGTCGATTTATACTCAAATATATATGGTATTTATAAAACAATTGATGTTTATATTACCTTTAATGCTCTGTAACTGGAGCAAATAGGTCATAATGATTGCTTGAGAATGGTACAGATAACCCCTGGCCTTGTGCTAGGGTAAAGTATATATTTTGGTCCCTGGTTTAAATGGAATCGATTCTAGCCATGAAAGACCCGTAGAATGTTTCTAGTTTGAGTAAAAAAATATCTGTTAAACTAGTTAGCTTGACATCTTATAAATAAAAAGAATGGCATTATGGGTAAAAGAAATTAGAGCGCCAGTGACCGAACTAAAGTTCCTCATGGTAAAAATGTTTATCTTGAAGTTGCCTTCCATAATCAGTAGCTTCACTGGTTAAAAAAATATCCTTGCTCTGCAGAATTTCCTCTTCACTCAGTCTATGATCCGCATCCTTATCAATTTCTTCAATAAGATGACTTGCCTGAAAGAAAGAAATATAAAATCAAGATTACATATTGAACACAGTACTGTTAAAAATTATAGAATGTTAAAAAATGATGACTGCTGCTATATTTGGACAGTAAGTCAGTAACCTCTTTAATATAGTGTATAAGTGAGAGACAAATGGATATAACCGTTTGCACAAATACTGGTCTGCACTTATACTAAAAATATCTGTGGTATTGGATGTTATCTGTATTCCAATACCAATCCAATTTGGTATTGGATGTTGTTTAGCTGTGTAAGCTCCAGTTTTTTTAAACCAATATATAGTTTATGTATTAAACCTATTAACATTTTTTAAGACGAATAAAAAGAGGAAGGCCACTATATTTATTTTTTTCCTAAACTTCCCATGTAAGCATTACAATTTTATTTCAAGCAAGGAGGGAAAATTTTGTTCTTTTATTTTCTGGTCAATTATGTGGAAGCTTCATTATTTTTGCATGATTCACTGACCCACTGTATTAAGCCTGGCAACTACAATTGTATAACTAGGCAGTCTGTAGACAAGCATAATGAAAATCCATATGGATGGCAGAACAATTTTATTGTTTTTTTTAATGTTTATTGATTATTGATTATTACTAAAGGCCTACACTTTTTGTGTACCGAATGTCAATACTAAACACAGTTACACTTTGTTTTGTAAATGGTACCGCACACATTTATACACTTACCTCCTCCTGGGACATTCCAAAGTGATTGGGAACTATCCAAGAAAGCAGCTCTGAATGATTGAGTCTACCATCACCATCCTTATCATAATCATTTACAAATCTGTCTTTTTCAACAATTAGCCAATGTGGATCTTCTGTTGCACCTTAAACAATTTAGAAAGGAACAGAATGGAACACATCAATTATTATCCAGATATATCTCTTTAAATATATACATACATATACCCACACACTATGTTTGCATTTTAATGGAACTACTTCCTTCTTCATTACTTAGTGTACTGTGAGAATGAGATGTATGGGCTAACTACAGGCAATATTTTTGAGCTATAGACTACCGATCGATAAACCAATCACCAGTTCCACAAATGCCAAATTGCCTCCCCTAAATCGCAGAACTGATCTGTTCAAATGAAAAGTTTCCATCTAGCATTAGTATACAGTAAGCGAAAACGATTGTGCTGTGTAAAGAAAGATTGATGTTTTAAGAGAGAATAGGAATGTAGATTGTAGTATAGTGTATTTGGGAATTCATATTCTATGTTTTACCATTAATCATTATGAGAAAAAAAAGTACATTTACCCAAAGAACCAGGTTGTGGGTACAAGCAAACAGCATAAGGTTTCTTTGCTGGTTATCTGAGAAGGAAAAGGGAGCCTAGAAGTAATTACGCTCTTGTACATTGTGTGTGGATTACCGTATATACTCGTGTATAAGCCGAGGTTTTTAGGTTTAAAAATCAACCTAAAACCTTGCCTCGGCTTATATCAGTCAAGAGAAAACTTACCTTAAATCCAGATGCAGCCTCGAGTCAGGAAGGAAAGCCGGCAGTTCCCAGTAGTTCTTCGCGGGTGCGCGATGACATCATCGCGCACGCTGGCGGGATGACGTCATTGCGCAGCCGCGAAGAACTACTGGGAACTGCCAGCTCTGCACAGAGCGAGCGGCAGCCGGCGGAGAGATGAAGACTGAAGACTGGCCAGGTACGGTAAGTGAACTGGGGGGGGGCTCTAGGGTGGGGGACAGTATGCCAACAGTAACACCCATACCTTTCTACATAGGTGTTTGGAAACTACAACTCCCAGCAATGAAAGCTGCTGGGTTGTAGTTTCCAAAACATCTACAGTGGAAAGGTATTAGGGTTACTGTATGGGATTACTGTACATTTAAAGGGCAACTATCTACCCTCGGCTTATACTCGAGTCAATCATGGTTTTCAGCTTTTGGAGGCAAAAATGGGTACCTCGGCTTATACTCGAGTATATACGGTATATAATAATACAATACAACAAAATGTACCCTTTATTGTCAATATCTGCTACTCTGTAACTCTGCTCCTTAAGCTGGGTACACATGATGAAATATTTTGGGGCGATCGACCGATAGTTCAGTATATCTGTTGATCGGGCCGAAATAATTGCATGGGTTTTTGGACGCGACCAGCCAACAGTTCCAGTCCATAGGATCGAACATGTCGGAAAGCCACGGATACTTTTGCAATGACCGACAGTCCTTCCTCATGGCCGACTGGTCAAAAATTTTGAATGGTCGGTCAGGAGGAAGAATCTCACAATGTGTACACAGCTTTAGATTATTCTAGGAAAATGAAGTTTCTTGTTTTTGTCCCTTGCAGGTTGATTCACATGGGCTGGCACATAGTGAAGGAATATGTCAGGGAGCAGCATGCCACTGTCTGAAACAGCAACCCCCCTCTCCAATAAAGAGTTCAGATTGCCATTAATGACTGACAGCAGAAAAGTAGCTTTATGCTAAAAAGCAGATGTACACAGAGTAGCAGCTGTCAGCAATTTAAAAAGTAAATTGTATGCGGTCCTATATTACTATATAATTAGCAAAAATATACAAGTATAAATGTCTTTTAAGGTTTTTTGCTATTAAAATATCCCATGGTCATGCTCCATATTTCTGGCATAGTCCACTGCATGGATTATATCTTCCAGCTAGCCTAGGAACATTTGGGAATCCTCTTGCCAGAGTTTGTATTGCTGAATAAGTAAGACATTTGCATTAAAGCAATTTTAAATATGATTTTTAACTCACCAATTTGATCTGGATTAAATAAGTGTCAATACAGAACTACTATATTCAGTGAGTGGTATCCATTAACTGCTGTAGGTATTTATTTTGTGTTGAGTAAAGGAATATTTCATCTAGTACTAATTAGCCACAGAATTTATCGATTGATATATATCTAAAATAAATGTCAGCTACTGTCCCACTCTAAAAGGTGATTAAAAAAAAAAGAAACTGCTACAGATTATAATCAGTCACAGTCAGTGAAATTGTGCCTTTCCTGCCTAAAAAATAGTATTATTTAAAATAAATAAATAAATACCAGGATCTTGCGTGTAGTCTCCAAGATATTCTTCCAAACTAACAAATCCATCACCATCCCTGTCATGCTCTTCCAAAGCTCCCTCAATAACAAAATCCTAATAAACCATATTGAATAGACATGTTAAAAAAAAGATCAAAATTTACCAATCCCCAATGACTCATGACAAGCTGTCTATAAAACAAACTATATAATAATAAGAAAATCACCCTAAACTATACATTTTTGGCCTCAGCGAATAATATAGTGGTTGCAGAATCTAAGGCAAGCTATTTACCTGGCATTAGAATTTGTACAAAAAAGCGGAACAACCGATAAATATAATAGGGCGCAAAGAAGGAGTTTACCGGTTAAAGGGCATGTCCAGCCCTTTTTTGAACGTTTAATATTTTATACATATTGATCCCCCAGCCCCAACCGCCGTAATAAAATTCTTAGAAAGTGCCCCGATATGTACTTACCTTCCCTCTATCCTCCGCGGCACTCTCCAGGCCCTCTGCTTGCACGGAAATGCAAGCAGGGGGCGGGACGCGGCTGCCAGCTGCTCATAACGCCGGATAGATGGAAGGTAAGTAACTATCTGGGCACTTTCTTTGAATTCTGTTATGGCGGTTGGGGCTGGGGGATCAATATATATAATATACACTTTGGGTTTTACACTAGGGGGAGGGAGAAGAAAACGGGAGGGAGAGGGAGGGGGGGGGGGGACGCAGCCTGCGCATGCCTCAGACCTTGTCGAGGTTGGGACAGGCGCAGGATGAGTCACCCAGACCTTTTACAATACACTTTCCTGGACTTTGGAGGGGCACAGCATGGCAACCATAAGGAGCTGAAATGTAAGGTAAGGATTTTTGTACACTACAGAGTGGGGCCAGTATGGGGTTAAATTTGAGTTTTGGGGGTGGACATGCCCTTTAAATTAGTTATAGCGTGTCTTTAACCCCAAAAAATAACCCAGCTTCCCTGTATAATTGAGCCTGTTTATTTTAAACGTGCAGTATAAAGAGATGCCCAGCGCTAAGGACTTACCTGAGAAAAATCTAGGGGGCTAATGGTTGCATACCCCCACCTGTATATGATTCTACCATCTCTTTTCCTGCACTTGTACCTTTGCTGGCACACATACTCTCTTCTTTGTGGATTGATAACATCATGAACATTTGCAGAGAATTCCCAAAAAGTGGGTAGAATTCAAAATATTTATGAGGAAAGTGTTTATACTGTCATTTTTAGTTTTAGGGGGCAAGGACTTGTGTGCATTAAAACAATGTAAAAGAAGCCAAGTAATAATAAAGTGTATTTGTAGATATTCTACATCTGGAACACAAATTAACTATGCAACACAATCGCCCATGACATTACACATTTTTTCCTATTATACATGTGCATCTTTTAAAAAAGTGCTGTATGGGATAGAATTCATTTTTAATGGCATTCACAAGCAAAATATCTCATTTTTAACAAAACAGTAATGAAAAGAAAATATGTTAAAATGGTATTGCTGAAAATCATGATCAAAAGTATTAAATGTGTGTTGGACCCAAAGCGCTGAAAGGGATGAAGTTAATTAACCCTGATGTTTTATTTATTGTAACCCTGAAAAGGAAATTAAAAAAAATATTTTGCCCAAACCAGACCCCTTCTCACTCGGGTTCTAAAAGTTTTTTATCCCCTCTGTGATCAGGAGTAATAGACAATAAAAAATTAGTCTTACCGACATATGAGCTGTTTCCTCTGGATGCTCAAAATCTGTAAATTCCAACAAATCCAAACCAGGAACTGTATCCCTGTCAGCGTGATTAAACCGCCGCTTATCTCTCAAATGAATCTTAAAATGAAAGTTTACGGTGTATAAATATCTTAACGTGAGAGGTGCACAGCATATTATATATTCGAAATTCAGTATTGAAAATTACATATTAATACATGCACAAACACACACACATATACGACAGACGAGCTCTACCTCACTATTACCATCAATGCTAATAGACGCAAGCAGCAAAACGTGTGACAACTCCTTAAGCAGGAATACGATAAATATCGGATCACAAGAAGGGGAGGCTTCTAAAAGAGGCGGCCATCCACCCAGACCACTGAGGTGAAAGTAGTATATAATTTAACCATCTTACGGAGGATAAATATGGACTTTTTTCGTCATGATCCATTTCTAGATGAAGTGGACCTGTACAACTCCCAGAGACAATTAAAACTCACAGACTTCTTTAGGGATGTTGCACATAGACCAACTCCCTTTAGAGCTTGGAGTAAATTTGATCCCCCAAATATAGTACCTGCCATTAAAGTATTTATTAATATGGTGAGGAATTATTTGGAGTCTAATACTCGTAGTACCTCTTATAAATCCTGATCCAATTTATCTGTGGGTGAAAAGCGAGCATTGAAGTCCCTTAGCGAGGATCAGAGTTTGGTCATTCGACTCGCAGATAAAGGTGCGGCCATTGTCCTATTGGATATTGAGTATTACAAAATGGAACTTACTCTCTGATACTAAAACTTATGTTACCAGGTTATCCGACTGATAGCCTTCTGAATCCCAAGATTGAAGGTTGACATGGCTTGCCATAGTGGGGTGGATCACTAAGAATAAAGCCAAATTTTTGATCATGGAAGGTGCAAAATGCCCAAAATTTCCCAAAAATACATAAAATAGTTACCACTCCACCTGGGCGACCCATTGTGGCCTCCCACTCTTTGGTCCTTAAACCACCCTCTGTTTATGGTAGATCACTTTTTGCAGCCCATTATCAAGACTATGCAGTCATATTTGAGGGATAGTAGTGAACTACGTTAAATCTTGAATAAGTTAGATATACCCCTTGTGGGTACCCACTTAGTTACTTGTGACGTCCAGTTTGTACAGTTATCCCCATCAATATCTGTGTGAATGCATTGACCTCCATGGACGTGAAAAGACCCCCGGTGGAATTTTTGGCCGATCTGTTGTTGTTTGTACTTGACCAGAACTACTAATTTGGTGATTGTTACTACCAGCAAGTCTCAAGGACAGCGATAAGTACTAATGTGGGCCCATCGTTTGCCAACATTAACGTGGAGGCTTGGTTTGGTGAAAAATTTCACTAGGCAAACATGACAGACTATCTGTTTATCTGGAGGGGTAACATGGCAGAGTGTGAACAAATTGTTAATTATCTTAATGCCCTTGACACTCCAATTAAGTTTACCACGGTGGCTAGTAAATAGTCTATAGATTTCCTAAACCTATACCATAAAGATGGTGAAAGGATGGGTACCACTCTGTTTACTAAAAACACAGCTCTTCGCATGCAATTCTATTTTACATTTGAAAAGCTACCAACCATGCCCCCAGAGGAGAGGCGTCATATACTCCCAATTCTTGCAGGTATTATGCAACAACACCGACCCCAATAACCGTGAGGTACAATTGGATGATATGGCTCAGAAATTTCTCCAAAGAGCCACCGTACACAGTACTGTACAAAGGGAATGCGCCAATGTGAATTTTAGGAGAGAATTAGCCTGATGTACCAGGGGCCATTGAGAATAGCCTGGTCAAATGTATCCCCTCTGACAGCACCCGTGAGGTCTTTCCTTAGATAATGAGGATAGTCGTAGACATGTATGTATAGGTTTATTTATATTGCGCCAC
Organism: Hymenochirus boettgeri; assembly: GCA_019447015.1. Lineage (NCBI taxonomy): Eukaryota > Metazoa > Chordata > Amphibia > Anura > Pipidae > Hymenochirus > Hymenochirus boettgeri. The sequence continues at coordinate 177,161,111 of CM033475.1, read as the reverse complement.
TAGGGGACGCAGTGCTGTACAATATAGAATACAAAAAGTCGTAAAAGGGGGAGAGTAAATAAATACATAAATATATAAATAAGTATGAGCATCATGAAATATACAAGTGCTTTGAAACATGTAAGATGAGGAAAGAGGTCCCTGCCCCGTAGAGCTTACAATCTAATTAGGCGAGTAATATACAGATACATAGCAAAGGGTGGAAGTGCTAAAGTAATTACTGGTGCAGTATCAACAGTCCTATGCTGTGCTCAGTGAGATAGGATGAGAGGTTAGATTTAAACTTGTTTATGGAGGTTTCTTGACGTAGAGAAAGGGGTATAGAATTCCAGAGGATGGGAGCCACAAGAGAAAAAAAGGCAAGAGGAGGGGTCTATATAAGAGATGGTTCTGTGATGAGCATGAGGGTATGGGCAGCGACATATGTGGACAATAGAGAGAAAATATAAGAAGAAGCAGCAGAGTGAAGGGATTAAAATGCTAAGATAAGGCCAGGTGCCAGGTAGATGTGCTGCACAGAGGAGATTTAATTTCCCGATTGTTAGAGAGTGAGATAATGCACGCGGCAGAGTTAAGTATGGACTGAAGTGGAGAAAGATGGGAAGCAGGAAGACCTGAAAGCAAAAGATTGCAATGGTCTAGACGAGATAAGATGAGAGCATGGATTAGCATAGCAGTAGTCGGAAGAGAAAAATCTACGGATTTTCACAATGTTACGAAGAAAAAAGCAACAGGTTTTAGCAACATAGTTAATGTGATTGCAAAAGGAGAGAGCGGAATCAATAATAACCCCTAAGCAACGTGCCGACTGAATAGAGTAAATGGGGGTGTTGTCCACAGAAATAGAATAAGGTGGGATAGGACCAGGTTTAGGTGGGAAAATGATTAGTCCGGTTTTAATCAGGTTTAGTTTGAGGCATCGATGTACCATCCATGAGGAGACAGCACGGAGACAGTCTGAGATGCGTGATTGGGCGTCAGGACAAAGCGTGGGGATAGAAAAATATATTAGCGTATCATCGGCGTACAGATGGTAGTTAAAGCCAAATGAGCTGATGATTCTCCATGGGAAATAGTATTGAGGGAGAACAGCAGGGGTCCAAGAACAGATCCCTGAGGAACCCCAACATTAAAAGGAACCGGAGCGTTTTTTTTATTATCATAGGACACAGAGTAGGTTCTGTTCGAGAGGTAGGATTGTAGCCACAATGCCTCTTCATTCCGGATGCCCAAGGAGTGAATCATTTGCATCAGGAGGGAATGATCAACCATGTCGAAAGCAGAGGAGAGTTTGAGAAGGATGAGAATAGAAAAGAAACCTTTGGCAGTCTGAAGGTCATTCATAACTTTGCACAGGGCTGTGTCAGTGGAGTGCGCAGGACGAAACCCTGATTGCAAGGGGTCCAGTAAGTTATGAGAATTAAGATAATTAGTGATACGGGAGAAGACGAGATGTTCCAGTAGCTATCGGTAGAAGAGAGACTGGGTGGTAGTTAGCAAAACAATAGGGATCAAGGGAGGCTTTTTTGATTATGGGTTTGACGTGGGCATGTTTAAAGAAGGAAAGGAAACTGCCAGATGACAGGAAGGCGTTGAATATTTGGGTAAGTATATGTGGACCCAAGATACCCCAATATCTTCTACCATTCAGTAATATGAAAACAGTGTTTGCCATTAGGAGGGGGAGGAACTTGCCGAGTTTACTGGTTCAGACGGATATACAAACTAGGGCCAAAAGTCCATCCATTATGTGGCTTATTTTGTCAAAATGGATGCCAAACATGTTGATCCATTATTACTGGAATTGACTTGCCCCAGTCAATTGGGAAAATAATTAAAATCAGGGAAAGGATCAAATGCGTGAGCACTCATGCGATATACTTTATTACTTGCCTTTGTGGCCTTTATTATATCAGGAAGACCACTATATCAGTAAGAGAGTATATGGCAAACCATAGGTCTGCAATTAGAATGGCCTTAAGCGGGGACACCATCGAAAATAATAGGGGTACGTCTCAATTTGGTGAATTATCTGTAGCACACCATTTTAAATCAACCCGACACCAACTAAGCAACATGCGATGGATGGCTATTGACATTGTACATAATAGAGAGGGGAGTGATTGCAATAGCATACTGCTCCAGCGGCAAGCTTGTTGGATTAGGAGACTTGACACTTTGTCCCACCGTGGTCTGAATAAGCAACTATCCTTTGCGGGCTTCCTGTAAAAATTGTTATATATTTTCCATTCTGTGATCCATGTTTATTAAGTGTAGATATGAACCAGCGTGGATCCAGGGATCCTTTCTGATTTTTTTTTTAAGCCAGGAAAGATCTTTTCCCCCCTCCTTTCCAGCTGGGTTTTTTGTTTACCTTCCTCTGAATCAACTTTTAGGTAGGGCTCATGAGTAGACTACAAAAGATTAGGTGGAAGTAGGTTTTATTCAACCTCCAATACCATGTTACTATGTTTATACTATGCACATTATGTAACATGATATGATGGGTAAATCTGCTCAGCACCCCAACTGCCAGCATAACCATCCAATCACCCTGCTCTAGGCTGATCTTCAAAAAGGATCACCAAAATATACACAGTAGAGAGAAAATAATTTATGCAATTAGTGTTTGCATAAGTAAGTGAGTAAACATATATAAAATCGGTTTGTTCAACCTATTATCATTGTAGAAGAAACATTTAGTAATGCAACAGCAAATCTGTGGTTCTACAAAGCATAGAGACATTGAAAACTGCAAGTTATTGAAGTCCAGCACTACATGTGTAAGGTACGTGAACATGTTAGTTTCAAAAGTCCTCTTTTGCTTCATAGATGTGCTGTGTTAGAAATGAAGACCCAAAAAGTACTTGAATCTGCCTAGCTCTTGCCTAAATGTGCCCATATAAACAAAAAGCAAGATATAAAACTAGCGTATATTATAAGTTATTTGTGCTGCTTATTTTGCTTGCTAAATTATCTCTTCAAGGGCAAATAAACAATAACAACTTGACAGAGGTAAGATAAGTTAAAATGTAGATACCTAAAACCTAATTAATGATTGGGTTCCACTTGTTCACCCCGACTGTCCTCTAAATTTTCATTCCAGCAGATACTGGCTCACACTGTAAAAGTGAATGAGGTTGAAGTGCAGCTGAGAAAGATGACAGTGGGAACTGAAGCAGAATAATCAGATGATGATTTAAGATAACTAGAAGGTTTTTGAAGAAATGAATATAAAAATAAGCTCCATATAAAGGTGGAGAATCTTCTCACTCCCCCCATACTGGTCTCAGTATGTTTTTACCTGCCGGAATGATTCTTCTTCCTCATCTTGAAGAACCGTATTTTCATCATAATCAATAACTCTGTCATACATATGCATATTATATTCTTCCCAAGTGACAATGCCATCATCATCTTTGTCCAATTCAGCAAAATGTTCCTTTGTGTCCTCTAATATATAGTGCTTAAAAGATTTTTGAATCCAGGAACTCAGCTCCTCTGATAAAATAAAGCACACAAAAGATAGTAGAATCTGCTAAATTCTCTAGACATGTTTCTGACCTGTTTTACTAACTATTAATCTTACAATACAGTGTGATACTCTTGAAATTTGTATTTTTTTTTTTATTGTGACATGTATAGCACTGGCTAGAATTATTACAGTGAACCTAAAATAAACTATTGCTGCAAGAGAGAAATTGTAGCATTACTTTATTTGCAAACATCTAATGCAAAAGATTGACAGCCTGTTCCATAATTAAAGGGCATGTCCACCCCCAAAACTAAAATTTCCCCCACTACTGGCCCCATTGTGCAGTGTTTAAAAATCTTTACCTTACCTTTCTGTTCCAAATGGTTCTCCTGCAATGTCTGTCCAAAGTACAAGAAAGTGAAGAGTAGAAGCCTGGCTGTGAGTGAAAAGGTTTAGTACTCCTACCTTTCTTCTGAGAGGTTTTTGGCTTGCCCACTGCATCAAAAAACCCTGCAAAGCAAAATCTAAAACTTTTGCAGGACTAGTGGTGAATGCTTGTACCCAGCCTTGCTTTGCCCGATTTATTTTTATATTAAAAATAAAAAAAAATACCCCCACAGGAACCCAGTACACTCCACAGTAAGATCAATTAGCCCCTTGAACTTTTTCTACCTCCCTCTGCACCCCTTTTTAGAGGCTCCTACTTCCGATATACCAGGTACTTGTGGACTGTCCTTAAACAGCTGCATAGAGCATGGAGACTAGTTACCGTAATAAAGAATTCCGATTGGTTGCTCCCCCATGGTGCAATAAATACCCATAGCTGGCAGCCTTTACAGTGCCACATTACTGGATTATTTTAATATTACCATGTTAAGCGGCTCATTTGTGATAAATACTTTCAAGTGTTCTCTGATCTACAGCATATATACTGTAACTTGCCAAGCTCTGCATTATTTCTGTATTTTCAGCTTATGCTTTGTTTCCATACCGAATTCCCCGATAAAAAAAGTTCCCATACTTCCCTGTTCAATTGCCCAGACGTTAGCCCAACCTCATTCTTAGAAATTGTTTTTTTTTTTATTAACTGCTTATCTTATAAAGCTACGGTCTTCTTCCCTATGCCTCTCACAGAAAAAGAAATGCAGTTTCCTGCACTTACCCCAAAGGATTGGGCAGAAATGGCAAAATCACATTTAAATTGCCTCAGTGACAAGGATAGGTTGATACAATTCATTAAAGGGCATCTATAGTGAAAAAAACACATTGCCCCATTGAAAAGTTAAATTCATGTACAGTGTTGCTTTTCTCCTACCTGTGTCAGTGACTCTGTTTTTCCATGGTGTTAGACCTCTCTGCAGCACTCCCCCCTTCCCCCTCCCGTTACCTCCTCCATGTCTCAACTCCGACTACCCAACAAGCTTCTCATGTGCAGCAGGAGTTAAAAGTTCAACATCCTGAAAAACACACCCACACCCAGTGGCCAATAGAAAGCAAGCTGTCCTGGAGACACGGATCTCTCCATGTCCTGCTACAATACGATCTCTCTCTTTGTGACCCATCACCAATCAGTAAAAGCTATCAAGAAGGACGGTCAAGTGCAGCCTTATCTCTGCCATCAAAGCTACCTCTCTCCTCCTGCTAATGCTCTTATCTCTGTGTTTGTTACAGAGCATGGAGGACGGGGGACGTTAGAAAGGAAGAGGGGGAAGAGGATCATGTCACAGAGATTTGATTGACAGTCCAAGTAGGAATAGAGGAAGGCTTACTTTTCCCTCATCAGACTGGCTCCTAAAACGAACAAAGAATAAGAATATGTGCTTCTTGCAGAGGCTCTTCTTCTAATTGGCCAGGCCACAGACACAAGCCCAAGGATTAGTACCTAGGTTTGTAGGTTCTCATCCTGGGTACTTCAATTGGAGACAAACATCTACTATATGCGTCTAAAGACCTCATTTTACAAGCTGCGGTTCTTATTTCGAAACAATCCTATCCTATTAATTTTGTGATCGCAAGTTAATTGCAAAAAAGAATGGGCTAGGCAGTTCTTTAAGGGCAAGTCCATAGAAATAGAAACTTATATACAGGTAAATCACCCCCTAAAACTCTAAACTGTAATAGTTTTAAATCTGAAATATATAAGTCTAACCTGAAATCCTGCGCAATGTCCTGTTTCCCCTGTTTCTGCTTCCTGGTTCTTTCAGTTAGCAACTGTATGTTATGGATTTGACAGTTGACATCACAGCCAATGACTGAATGCTAATCCCCTAGCTGCCTCTTCTGAGCATGCCCAGGCTCAGTATAGGTTTCTAAATTGCTCAGTTTCCACAAGGCATTCAGAAGCATAGCAGGCATTAATAAATTTATAGGACAAAGTATTATATATTAACATATTTTAAAGATGCCATTCTTTCTAAAATATTTTATTATAGGGGTGGAGTTGTCCTTTAAGGTGCCCATACAATGGGCCAATATTCTGATCAATCCGACATGCGAGTAGACATTTCCATTGATTGGCCAGAAATTGCATAATTTCCCGAACTTATTATGCCAACATTAAATCGTAATTACCATAAGGAAAGTAGTCTTTAAGTCGATTGGTTAAATGATCGTAGTATTTTCTCAAGATCCGATTAAATGTAAATTTGATGAATCCTCAAAATAGACATTAATCACCAAACTAATTGAACAAAATGTATGGTTCATCTACTTACAATTAACACTGTACATCTGTCTATCAAAGTATCGGTCAATTTACATTTGCAATTACTCTTTGTAGTGTATTGCCACCTTTAGCTAGATTAGACATTTCTAATCTATCAAATATCTAAGTTAAGGTTCCCATATAGGCATTCCTTAGTTAATATAGTTATTTAAATGGAACTTATTGGTTAATAAAGCTTTTCCCTTTCTGTAAATACATTTGAGTCTAAATTTCAGATACCGTATATACTCGAGTATAAACCGAGTTTTTCAGGCTGAAAAATCAGTCTGAAAACTCGGACTCGGTTTATACTCGAGTCAGTAGCTTACCTGAGCATTCCGGCAGCCGCACGATCTTTCTGTGCACTGGCGCGCCGGCCTGACGTCACTGCCCGGCGCCGTGTGTGTGTGAAGTTCCACTGCAGATGTTTGTAAACTACAACTCCCAGCAAAGCTGGGAGTTGTAGTTTACAAACATCTGGAGTGCCAAGGAATTGGGGATTACTGTTAAAAGGCAACTAATGCCTGAAAACAATACTGAATCAGGAGGATGGTACCTATTGTTAAATATATTGCCTTCTGATTCTGTATTGTTTTGAGGCTTTAGTTGCCCCTTAAATGGACAGCAGAATTCCCATACAGTAATAGCCATACTGGATTTGCCTATTACTGTATGGGACTACTGTACGGGAATGCTGCTGTCCATTTAAAGGGCAACTAAAAGACTCAAAACAATACAGAAACAGAAGGCAGTAGTGGTCATGTTTTCTACCCTTGACTTATACTCAAGTCAGTTTTTACTAATTTTTAGGTAAAAATAGGTACATTGACTTACCGTATATCTCGAGTATAAACCGACCCGAGTATAAACCGAGGTACCCAATTTCAGCTAAAAATCCTAATAATTTGTTGACGTCGATATAACCGAGGGTAGAAACATGGCATTCAAGATGTTTGAAACTACAACTCCCAGCAATAAAGCATGCTGGAGTTGTAGTTTCCAAACATCTTGAATGCCCCCCTCACTTGGCATTCAAGATGTTTGAAACTACAACTCCCAGCATGCTTTATTAGCTGGGAGTTGTAGTTTCCAAACATCTTGAATTCCAATGGAGGTGGCATTCAAGATGTTTGGAAACTACAACTCCCAGCTAATAAAGCATGCTGGGAGTTGTAGTTCCCAAACATCTTGAATGCCACCCTCACCCTCCCACCCAGTTCAGTACCTGTGGGCTCTTCTCCATCCAAGCAAGGGCCAGCATTGAAGAATCCTTGGGCCAGCATTGAAGAAGCATTGAAGTCTCATCTGCATTCCGGCGCCGCACGATCTTTCTCTGCACTGCGCGCCGGCTGACGCACTGCCCGGCGCCGGGCTGGCGCCGGGCGGTGACGTCAGGCCAGCGCGCCAGTGCAGAGAAGGATCGTGCGCTGCCGGAATGGTAAGGTAAGCTGTGACTCGATTATAAACCGAGTCCAATTTTTCAGGATGCTGATTTTCGGAGTATATACGGTATACTCGGATCTACTCAGATCTATATACTCGAGTGTATACGGTAATCCATACACCTTTGGGCCACAGAGGTGGGTCCAATATTGTTGTTTTTATATACTGGTTATCAAATAATAAAAATAGGCAAGTACAGTAAAATAGTATAGAAAATGTATTCACCATTTACCTTCTGACAGGAACCCATCTGAATCTAAATCAATTCTCCTAATGATAGATTGAAGCCTTTTTAACTGTTCTTCTGGACTTAGTTCAGAGAATTCTTCAGCTTCTTCCTAAAGAAATAAGAAAGCAGAATTTAGTTTTTATACAGTCCAATGACGCCAGTCTAATACTATTGCCTACAGAGTACAGACACATGCACTGTCAACTTTGCTATATCCCAAAAATATTTTAAGGCTGACAATTTGTTTTTTAAAAGGGCATCTATAATGGAAAAAAAATTTAAAGGGCATGTCCACCCCCAAACTAAAATTTAACCCACTACTGGCCCCACTGTACAATTTAAAAAAAATCCTTACCTTGCATTCCTACTACTTATGGTTCTCCTTCAGTGACTGTTCAAAGTTCAGGAAACTTAAGGGTAGGAGCTTGTCTTCCTGTCCAAATGTCTCTGCCTCTCATATGTCCTCTCAGTTGCTGCTGGCATGCGCAGAGGAGCCCTTTCCCCCCCTCCCGTTCCTTCCCTGGCTGACGATCACGTAGCATGAAGTCTTTTATATATATTGCAGGGCATCCCCTCCCACCCCCATATTGGAAATATCAAGGGCTGAGTGTGGGCCCGAAACATTGCCTTTTGTTATATTCAACTGGTTAATAAATATGCACTATTAGCACCGCATCAATGTCTGGACCTCTATAATTTTTGGATACAACTTATTTCTTTAGGGTCAGATGAAAGTATGAGTGGTTAAAAGAAGGAGAGGGAATATTGCTCCTAAGCAAAACGTGCTAGATTAAAGGGATGCAGCAACACACACACACACCTCCGACTAAATACAACTTACATGTATTTATTTAGAAATTAAGATGAGGAAAAGTCATTTTTTCAGTATAGTGTCCCTTTAAGAAATGAGAGAAGTATTTTCAGTTTGGCATTACATTCAACAAAATGTTATTTTACCCTTGGCGGGGTCTAAAGGACAGGAAAAATGGGTTACTCATATATGCTTGATCTTGCTGTTGTACTTGTTAGAATATGTTATTTTCTATATCTGTTTAGAGAAGAAAGTTACAATATGCAAAGGATACCTCATGAAAATGTTGTGGTGCAACGTGACTCTGTTTAGAACTAAAACAAAACATATGTAATATTAAACACATCAATTGCATCAAATTAAATGATGCATCACTTGCCTTTCTAAGAGATTTATTTACAGAAATATAGCATTATAAAATCTTTTTTCTCAGAACACAAAGCCCCAGGTGTCTGCTCACATGTAAAGATTTTCATTTCTGCAATCCTACAGTCCACTAACCCACCAGAGCTAACACATAATAAGTAGATACATTTAGAAACTATTGGGGTTATTTAATAAAAGTTCTTATTGCTTAAAATGGTGCTAATTTTGCCCCAACCAATCAGAACTTATGTAACATTTGAAAGCTAACGTCTGATTGGTTGGGGCAAAATTAGCACCATTTTAAACTATAAGAACTTTTATTAAATAACCCCCTGTATATTTTGTTAGGAACAGAATGTGAGCAAAAAAAAAAAAAATTAGCCGACTACTTTTGTGTAGATACATCTGTATAGACAATACTTTCTGACAAAAGACACTAAAAGCTGGAGTCATGGGGTGTGGTAAATAGGTGCATATGCTCACAAGAAATTAAAAAAAAAAAAAAAAAAACAGGCTGTTTGAAGACTACATGTCCACCTCAAGAATGAAAACCAATCCTGTACCTACCAAATTTACTTACAACCCCCCCCAGCCCATAATACTTACATTTCTCTGCTGCCCAGCCAATGCCTGACTTAGCATTCCGAGGATGTTAAAAGCTTTTAAAAAAGCTTGGAGAGCTTGAGGACGAGGTAGAAACATTTGACAGACAGAGGGAAGGGAGAGAGCATAATTTTGCTGCATAACAGATTATCCATATGCTTGTTAGCTTTCTAACTACTGTAGTTTTGGGTTTCAGCTGGTGATTTACATATATGAAGTACTAAAGTACAGGGGAGTCAAGCGAAGGGAAACATGCAGCCACGAACATTCTCCCTTTGCTGTGTACAGGGAGAACAGAATTTTTCATTTGAGGGGTGAACATACCCTTTAAGTTTAGATCTCCTTCTAATGGAATTTCAAAACTCTTTGTTTCCAACCAAACTTCATTACCTCTCCTCCAAGAAACACGTTTTTGTCGAACTGGGCGTTGTGTTCCCCATCCTCGTAATGTTCTTCTTCGAAGTGTCTATTGGAACTGTGCCGGTGTGACAAACATAAAGCTAAGATTGCAGGGAACACGCCCCAATACACATGGATCTTCATTGTCAGTCCAATGCCTGTAAATGGAATAAACACTGGGATTAAAGTCTGGAGCAGCCCCACTGGCCAGGAGGTACAGCCTGGTGCAGCCCCACTGGCCAGGAGGTACAGCCTGGAGCAGCCCCACTGGCCAGGATCTACAGCCTGGAGCAGCCCCACTGGCCAGGATCTACAGCCTGGAGCAGCCCCAATGAACAGGAGGTACAGCCTGGAGCAGCCCCATTGACCAGGATCTACAGCCTGGAGCAGTCCCAATGACCAGGAAGTACAGCCTGGAGCAGCCCCATTGACCAGGAGGTACAGCCTGAAGCAGCCCCTTTGGGAGCACTGTCTGTGCAGCCACTGAGAGAGCTGATTGGTTGTAATCCTAGTAATAATAATAAGACACATGGATATTGGTTATTCCCCAGAACCTGTTGCTATTTTTACCAATGACATGTTCTGGTTAGTTGTATTGTTAATAAGAGAGGATTACACACTGGGATAAAATAAACTGCTTCCAAGTATCTCACCAGTAAAACACGCACCACTCTGCCAGCCGTAAACCATCAGGTCTGGCGACTTCACTTCACACACCACGTGACTAGACTCGGAGATGCCGTAAAGCGTTTTGCTGTACCAGATAAGGATGATTAGAATGCTGGCAGTTCTATATTAGAAGTGACCGATCGCTCTGAGCTCCTCCTAATCGCGCGTTTTCATTTCCTACCGGCTACACGGGACCCAAGTCCGTCGTTACAAGTAATCATGGCTGGAAAGAAAGCTCTGGTGATCTTGGCCAAGGGGGCAGAGGAGATGGAAACTGTCATTCCCACTGATGTGATGAGACGGGCAGGGGTAAGGAATAAACTTCATGTACTTACTGCATGGCAGGTTCTGCTCAGTCAGTGGGTTTAGGATTACTTCCAATCTGCAATAACCTACACTGCAGCAATTACAGGGATAGGCAACCGGTAGATCTTCGGATGTTTGAAAACTACAACTCTCAGCATTCCTTTCCAAGCACTCTGTAATTAGGGAATGCTAGGAGTTGTAGTTTTCAAACATCCGAAGATCTACTGGTTGCCTATCCCTAAGGGATCCTCAAACCATGCCCCCCAGATGTTTTGAAAACTACAACTCTCAGCATTCCTCATCCAAGAGAGCTTGAGAATGCTGTGAGTTGTAGTTTTCATTACATCTGGAGGGCCATGGTTTGAGGATCCCTGGAATATGTCATGAATCAAGCACATTTTGTGATATCTACAACTCCCAACAAAACTATGATGGGGCCCCAGTCCCTGCTTTATCCACAGTGGTTTTCTGGGAGGAGGCTGTATCTGTCATAGGCAAAGCAATAAAAAATTTGGTGTACACTCTCCAACATATTAATCAATGGTTTCATGCAGGCCTTGCCAGGTGCAGAAGATCTGCCACCTGCATTAGTACCCGGTAGGGGAAGGTTATTGATATCTTAAAGGAATATTTAACTATTCCTTTACTACATTGATTGAAGACCGGGAGGTTAAGAAGCTATGCCTTACCTCCTGTTCTTCAATCAATTGTTGGAGAGCCAGGAATGCTAATTGGCGTTTTTGCTTGCAACTGTGCCCGCAATTTTTGCTAACATGGAAATCGGGGGAACGCGAACATTCCTGTGATTTCCAATGCAATTGCGCGTCCATTTCCGTTTTGTGGTCAAGCATTTTTTTGCGCAATCGCACAGGTGTTCTCTTTGAATATAGCGCAAACGCGAAACAACGCTCGCTAATGCACAGAAATCACACACAAGATTTGGTGCGTTGTAGTGTGGCCTCAGGCTTACAGAGTGTTGCAGTCTTTTATTTGTTTAGTCTAGGTTTCATCATTGGTTATTGTTGTGGCAGATTTTGTACCCTCAATTGAGGGTTTATATAAATCTACATAATTTAACCAGTGAACGGTCCCTATTTATTGTTGTTGTACTTCTAAATTTAACCAACAGGTTACTGACCAATATTCTTTATTTGCATCATATTTATTTATTTTTCTTGCCAGATAAAGGTCATTGTTGCAGGTTTAACAGGAAAGGATCCAGTTCAGTGCAGCAGAGATGTTTTGATTTGCCCAGATGCAAGTTTAGATGAGGCTCGATCACAAGTAAGTTTAAAATAGTTTTTTGTCTTTTTCATTCTTTTAGGATTTTATATGAAAATGTGTATGCTTGCTCTATATGAGTGAAATCCATTTTATTGAAAGGAAAATCTAATAGACTGGGACCTGTGGCATAATCTATAATTGTAGTGTGAAGCTAGCCACAAGAAGCAGTGAAGATGCCGTGCAGTGGTTGGCAAAGGGGTTTGCTGTGATTGTATGGGGCTGCATAGATACATATAGGGCTCATTCACACTGGGAAGTGTTTTGAAATTGCAAAGTGTGGACAATGCCTAAAGTGGGACAGTTTTTACCTGTCAAGTGTCAAAGGCCATACTACATGGTTTTTAAAGGAACACTATACAAGTAAAAATAAGTATATGCCATCTGTTTCTATTACTCACTTAGAAACTTATTCTCACCTCCCTGTGAATAATAGTATGCCAGGGAGACACAGTCGAACTTATCTTACCGGGCGCTCCACTGACATCCTTCTGCAAAGACAGCCGCTTTGCCCCTCTCTCCCGACCACGTGCCAATACAAAAGATAGGCGCGCGATCTGGAGAGCAAGACAGCACGGCTGTCAGTGCAGAAGGAACTACGAGTGGAGCGCCCGGTAAGGTAAGTTCCGCTTTGTTCCCTGGCGTACTATTATTCACAGGGAGGTTAGAATTAGCCTTCTCACCTCCCTGTTAATAATAGAAACATAGGCATATACTTATTTTTACTTGTTTAGTGTTCCTTTAAGCATAGCCTCTTTGGCCCGGGGGTGGATTTAATATAGGTTTTGATGATCTAAAGTAAACAATGCATTAAAGGAGAAATATAAGAAACAAATCTGTTGATTTTTTACGTAGAAAATATCTAGTCTCAGTACCCATTACCATCTTGTACAGCTAAGGTCTCCAGCCTCTTATGGAATACCCTAATTCTGGCCAGCTCCACTAGGAGGCCCCTCAATATTTATTTCTGTAAAATTGTGATATTTAGACAGAAAATTAAAGTGTATACTTGCTTGACATTACATTTATGAAGCATATTCTATGTATCTGGTTAGTACATTCCAGTTTGCTTGGTGTATTTTTCAAAAGCAATGTTTTGAAAAGTGTAATTTTAACTGGATATAAGGTTCTATGCAGGACTATATCATATGTGTTACACCATCTAAGAACACGAGCATGCCATAAGAACTTTTATTTATATACTGCTCACACAAACCAGTGGCTATTTATCACACCTAGCTTTTGATGATATAATTTTAAACTTTTGCATTTTCTATTATCAGGAAGTATTGAAGGTAATCCTAAATGTATTTATTTGCTGCCACATAAAATTAATTTATTTACATATTATTTGTCTTTATAAATTAATATATCCTGTTTGAAAATGTGCTTTATAAGGAAATAAATGCATATAATAACTGAAAGGTTAGTCCTTTGTAATGAGTAGGACTTTCTGTATGCTGGGACTGTTTAGTTTGCAATTTGGCTTTTGCTACAGATCAGGTGGCTTTTTGAAGGTCAAAGTCTAATTTAAAACATGTCTCTATAACTAACACCTGCTTTTTAATATTGTAATTGCTGCAGTTGCAGAAAAAGCAATATAACATGAGAATTTTATTCAGTATGCACATTAAAAAAAAAAACATAATCCTCTCCTTTTCAAAATATGAGACAATGGAACAAATTAAAAGTATATGGTGTAGTCTGTTTGTTGTACCAGACTTAAATCTGTAAAAATTTAGTGTACAAACTTTTAAGAACTATGAAATACAAATTTGAATTATTTTACCTGGCTTGACAATGCAAGTTTAATAAAATAAGCTGTCTGTTTAAGTTTAAAATAAATTAAGACCTACTTAGTTATGCCTTAGCATGATTACTAATCGCACATACAAATTAGATTATCTTAAATTTGTGGTTTGATTCAATGTAATTCTTGTGATAATTTCCTTTTTTTGTTTTCTAGGGACCATATGATGTTGTGGTATTGCCAGGAGGGAATCTTGGAGCTCAGAATCTGTCAGAGGTAGTCTAAACTCATAGTAAAGTTTTGTTGTCTTTATAGTTTCGAAAAAGGTTTCCTGCTGTATTCATTCAATAAGATGATGGGCACACAGCTGGAGCAGTGAAAACATCCAACCAAACCAAGCAAAACATTAATACCTAATGAACCAGGCTTACAAATATGTTTTGTCTACAGCATTCTGTGCTATTAGAGATTTGTGCTTCTAAAGATGTCTTCAAGAGGTTTCTGCCTTTGTGATCTTAAACATGTTTTTACCCTCAATGTAATAAAGTAAAGGACACTGACTTAAATATAACCCCTAAATTAGGTGGGTGCAAAGAGAGAAACAATACACTATCCAATTTAGGAAAGAAAGAAAATAATCTACAGACCTTCAGCTATGTTTTTAGAAAAAAATAAACCTTCAGCTATTTACTAATAACACACGAAGTTCTTTTGCAAAGAAAACCATGACAATTTTATATTTCTTGCCCTAATACACCTGGAAAATATTTTTCAAATCTTCCCTGGCTGAATATCTTTGCCGCTGTGGTTGCCTATTTGCATTACCGAGAAAATACTGATAGCTGTAGTGCCTGCACTGGAAGGTGAGCTTTTCAGGTGAAAAACGTTTTGTAGCATCAGATTGAAAGATGAATAATAAAATTCACTTTCTATTTCATCATGTGCCACATGCGCCCTTGAACCTACAAGCCTTACTTAGTGCTTGTGAAGGTTCTCATTCATCCAGGTCATGGTATATCTGTTTTATTCAATTAGATCAACTGGACTTGAAATGTAGTTCTTGAAGACGTTTCGCTAGTCATCCAACTGGCTTTCTCAATTCAGAATGACTTGTACAAGAATCTGTGGCAATTATGTACCCTGGAAAATCCCAATTAGCATATCACAGCCAGGTGTTAAGGATGTGATTGGATAGTGGCTAAGAGGTGTTATAGGAACGCCCAGGGTAAGGTGTTAAAACAGCATTGTACATGGCAGACAGCAACTGCATCAACGTATGGCCCAGCACAGAAGAGCCAATTCCTCGGGTCAGGACTCAGCTGTGTACCTGCATCTTAAGGATAAAGGACATACCTTTGAAGATTGTAATGTTAACATATTGGCGAAGGAACGTGACTGGTTCAAGAGAGGTGTTAAGGAGGCCATTTATGTGAAAATAAAGAAACCAAGCCTAAATAGAGGTGGGGGGGTTCGACACCAACTGTCTGCCATGTACAATGCTGTTTTAACACCTTAACCACATCTGGGCGTTCCTATAACACCTCTTAGCCACTATCTAATCACACCCTTAACACCTGGCTGTGATATGCTAATTGGGATTTTCCAGGGTACATAATTGCCACAGATTCTTGTACAAGTCATTCTGAATTGAGAAAGCCAGTCGGATGACTAGCGAAACGTCTTCAAGAACTACATTTCAAGTCCAGTTGATCTAATTGAATACAACAGCCTTACTTTACAGCCTCTATCCCCGCACAACACTAGGTGCTTTCAGTTTGGAGTTTAGTTACGTCTCCAGTGTTTTTTTGGCACAGCTTGAAAGATAAAGCAGATGTTAAGTGCAATACATATAACCATTTATACATTTACTATACATACACTGTAACGCAGTTACTGGTGTATTTTACAGGAACCTGTTTTTTTTGGGAAAAAAATAAACCAGCTGTTGGCATAACTGTATAAAACATACTGTACCTTATGCCCCCTTTCCAATAACTATAATAACTAGGAGACCTAAACTGTTCCAACCCCAAAAGTATTTCAGAAATGTCAAATGAAACCTGGAGCATGCCAAATAAGCGCCTACGACACCCACAAATCCAGAAAGCCCCCTAATCTTATCTATCTTCCATAGTGCACCAAAGTAGGGTAGCACTCAAAACAGGGCTTTAGACATAAATCAGGCTTGCTTAGGGCTCTTAGGACAAAAATACCTTGTATCTCGCCTATGCCTTTTTTTACAGCAAACTTTGCAGGCTCTCTGGGGATGCTGCTTATTAGGCATGGGTGGAATGGTATCTAAAAAATGCTTTCCTACTAATCTAACTGCATTATCATCTCTAGGCATCTCCGGCACCCTCTCTACACTACCAAACACCAAAGCTGGAATGAGCTGCAGCTGGAACTTATAATAGGACAGTGCAAGCTTTGGTACCACTGTCCTGTAAACAATATACAAATTATAGGGCCGTTTGCTACAGAGTGGTCTAACTTTGGGGGGGCCTATTACCACTTCTGTGCTCTGCACTTACTGACTCATTGTGGATCGTAGTCAGCATGAATACAGTCCTAGTATCACAAAACTTGATAGCCAGGAGCTCATCGCCTCTTAGAGCAAAGGACTCTCCACGCTTTAGTCTCTTATCCAGTAAAGACTTGGGCAACCCTTTTCGGTTACGATTTATGGTGCCACAGGCTGGGGTGTCCAAAGAATAAAGGCATCTAAACAAGTGAATACTTATATAAAAGTTATCCACATGTAAGTGGTAACCTTGGCACAGCAATGGAGAAATGAGCTCCCAGATTATCTTGCCACTTACCATAAAATCAGTGGACAACCGGGGGGGGGGGGGGGGGGCGGGGGGGGGTCTAACCGTGTGTCCTTGCCCTCATATATCATAAACTTGCTACTCGTGTACCTCGTACTACTTTCACAGAGCTTATATAATTTAATGCCATAGCGAGAACGCTTACTTGGCATGTACTGATGGAATTTTAGGCGCCATTTATAGAGCATAAGGGACTCCTCAATAAAGACATTCTGGGAAGGGGTGTAAAGCTCTGCAAAGCGATTAGACAGGCTCTCAAGAAAGGGCCTCAATTTATGAAGCCTGTCATGACCAGGTGCACCAGGGGGAACAGCTGTGGTGTTATCGTTAAAATGAACAAACCGCAAAAAAATTTGGTTGCGGTTTCTAGGCATTACAGCTGCAAAAAGGGGGAGGGAAATTACAGTGGTGGTACCCTAATAGCCTTCCAATGTATTGTTCTTTAGGAGACCCACTGCAAGTGTGAGGGCAAAAATTTTTTTCATTTCAACTTTTGTGGTAGGATACCACGCCCGAGCACGTGAGTGTTCACCTAATTGGTGTGTGGCAATATACTGCTTGGCAAATAAAATCCACCAGGTCACAAGTGAAAAAAATCCAGCAGGGGGCGATACCTATACACTGATGATCAGCAGTGTCACTGCCCATGTGACTGCTAATGTCAGTGTCTTCCCATTGGTTCCTGGACGATCGGGGACCGGTAAGTAACCTGACTAAAACTACCAAACTGCCACAGATCATATATATATATATATATACAATCTGTGAAAGGGTTAAAAAATATAATCTGTGAAAGGGTTAAAAAAGTCAATGTCTATAAATAAGTCTTTAAAATGTGTATGGGTCAACAACCCTACTCACTGCTAACGAAAAATGAGCGTTGTGGCAAAGAGCAGGCAGAATTTATAGAGCAAGTAGTGCTGGGCGCAGGATGCATTTCACTCCACACAGACGGGTCTCCGGAGCTTCCTCAGCAGCTGGATTGGATTTACCCTCAATGTGAAATCTTTCCTTCTTAGAACATCCATGATAAGATAATACTTCAGTATGTTGCTTTTATGTACATGTAAGAAGTGGATACTGTAACTATGACGGTTCACACTGCCTAATGGGTTCTGCTGTAAGGTAGCTAAGCTATTAGTTTCCAAGACTAATTGGTATTTCAGAGCATATTTTTTGTTTGTATTTCAGTCTTCTGCAGTGAAGGAGGTTTTGAAAGAACAGGATGCCAGAAAAGGGTTAATCGCAGCAATATGTGCAGGTACAACAAATGCTGCTATCCCTTTTTTTTGTAGTTTTGCATACCGTATATACTCGAGTATAAACCGAGGTTTTCAGGCTTTAAGAAAAGCCTGAAAATCTTACCTCGGTTTATACTCGAGTCAACCTTTCTCCTACCTTGTCTGGCGGCCACGATATCCGCATCCTCAGTGCGCATCCGGATGATGTCACTACCCAGCGCCTCTCACTTTGCGGCGCCGAGTAGTGACATCATCCGGATGCGCACTGAGGATGTGGAGCGAGGAGCGAGCGGCCGCCGGACAAGGTAGAAAGGTTGTTCATCAAAAAGGTACTATATGTGATTGAACACTACAGTAATTTGGGGGTCTTTATCTCAATTATGTTACCCTAATGTCCACAAGTTCTGTAAGCTGTGCACTTGCAGTGAGTGCTACATTAGTATAGAGGATCAATACCTCATTTCCCTAAGTTGCAAAGTTACCAAAGAGCAAGTAACTTATTGCAGAGTTAAAATAACAGAGGTTGCAGGTAAAACTCGGACACCAGGGCAATATTTACAAATAAGAGTAAAACCTTCTTTATTTGTGCATACTGTATGCACAAATGAAGGAGGATTTACCCCTATTTGCAAGTATTTGCCACAATAAAGCATGCTGGGAGTTGTAGTTTCCAAACATCTTAAGTGGCAAATACTAACCCCCTCGGTTTATACTCGAGTCAATATCTTTTTCTCCTTTTTTAGCTAAAACTAGGTACCTCGGTTTATACTCGGGACAGTTTATACTCAAGTATATATGGTAGATATTTCCAAACCGTGATATATATTTTCACATACTAATGTTTTACAATAGCAACCGAATTGTATGGTACATAAAATTTTACCTAAATCCGAGGTGGATAAGATTATTTTTCAGATTTAGTTCTAAAAATCTAGGAGCCTATGAACCAGTTCTGGAGAGATCCTAAAAAAATATTTTCAAAGATTGATTGCGTAATGGCTACCTGGCCCCTGGAAATGGTCTGGCCTAAGTATTGGCTAACCAAAGAATGCCCATTGTGACTTCTAAAAGTAAAAAAAAGGTGTATTTTATCAGGATTGCTGTTCTGTTATCAAAAACCTTTGGAAATTGTGCAACTCCTAAAACATGTGTAAAACCCATGTTAACCTGATATTACATCTGTGTTGTGTGGGTTTTACATGTATTTATGTGATACTGAACCTCCCTGCTCAGTGTAGCATACCTAATCATTTTATTTTTGACATAATTGCAAGCATGTTTAATATATTTTATGATCTTAATTTATTTTTAGTAGCTTTATAAAATCTATATATAATATATATAAAATATAATTTTTTTTTATTGTAGGACCAACTGCTTTGACTGTGCATGGTATAGGTATTGGAAAAAACCTTACAACCCACCCACTGGCTAAAGATAAAATCGTAAATGGAGGTAATTTAATTAACAATATGTCCCTCCCAGATCCCAAGATTGGTACACTTGCTTACCTCCCCCCAAGGTCCCTGAAGCTCTTTATACCTGCTGGTCTTCATGGTTCTAGCCTCCTCTGCAAGCCCAATGAGCTCTTAAAGTTCATGAAGCCGTAGAAGAAGCACGCCGGTATGCATCTGTAAATATTGACCCTGGTTAACGGCTGCAAACAGGAAGAAAACCGCCACCAGGGAAAGACCGCATTGGAGACTAGCAGGGTTATTCAATAAAAGTTCTTATCGTTTAAAATGGTGCTAATTTTACCCCAACCAATCAGATCTTATTTAACATTTGAAAGCTAACATCTGATTGGTTGGGGCAAAATTAGCACCATTTTAAACGATAAGAACTTTTATTGAATCTCCCTGTAGGAGTATAAGGAGCTTCAGGGACCGTGGGGATGTAAATATAATGTCAGGGTTTGGGGTGGGGAAGCAAAGTATAGATTTTTGTGGCGGGGTGGACCTGCCCTTTTGTACCGAGCAAAACTGATATTTTTGCAATGTCTGCCACAAATGATATTACAGCTTTTGTATGTATAATTTTTGGAGACACTAATGCTGTGATTTTTTGTTTTGTCTTTGGGTTCCCTTTGGTAAACTCCAAAGCAGCAGGTTGATTATTGTTGTTTAAGATTGGCACCATTTAAGGACTTTTATGTGATTGTTTTAGATCAATATAAATACTCAGAAGAACGTGTGGTTAAAGATGACCATTTAATTACAAGCCGAGGCCCAGGTACCAGCTTTGAGTTTGCCCTTGCAATTGTGGAAGCCTTGGCTGGAAAGAAGGTGGCTGATGAAGTGAAAGCCCCACTTCTACTCAAGGATTAGGCTCCAAGCATCTTTCATTGTAACTGGCCTATAGCGGAAATTAAAAGGAAGATCACATTTTATTTACATTTCATGAAAGCATTTTGGCTCTAATAGTTATTTTATGTTTGTTGGCCTAAAAACCTTCATCAGCACTTCTGAATTGCCTGCACTTTTTTGGATAAAATCCAAGTTACCTTAAAGGTTATGTATAGAACGTGTGAAATAAAACAAATCTAAATGTAATGTTTATTACCTTTTTTATTCATCTTAAATTGTCAAATGGGGGAAATAACAGCTAATTGTTGAAAAGGAGGGGAAAAAACTTTGGGGCAGAATTTTAACTGGACCTTTTACTTTTTTTTACGAATAAAGATTCCACCCCCTTCTCATGTTTACCCAGTGTAGTATGAACACAAAAAATTTGCAGTTTGTCATCCATACCCCTTCGACTAGGTGTCTTGGATAATTTAGGAGGGTACAACTCTACTACTAGGAGATTAGCAAGAGGAGCGTGCACACTGTAAAGGAAAATAAAGGCTCTCATTCATAAAACCTTTGACCATTTACCTATGACTAAGTACCAGTATCGGTACGAAACGTGTCAGGTGATCTCTGGGATGATGTGTATTATTTATCTTCAATTTATCTTCAATAAAGTACAAAGTTTTTATGAATGGGAGCCTTGATTTTTCTTTCCAGTGTGCACGCCTCCTCTTGCTAATCTTCTGATACCTTGTCTATGGTCGTAGCGACAGGGCTGGATGCACCTGGGCCACCCTTCAGATGCGGTGAGTGAACCGTTCGATCTGGTTGCCGTTTTAAGTGGATAGTAATTGCTAGCGTTCCAGCAAAGGGTCAGGGGCTTAAGCACCCGGACCACCTACCTTTAACTGTGAGTGGTTACATGTAGATGATTGCCTCCATTTCACACTATGTATCTAATTTCAGTTCCGCTGATTTCTTGGTATCTTCTGATTAGTTGAGGCAAATTAACAGCACAGGCATTTTTTTTTTTTACCTCTAATGCTCGGTACACCCCAAGCAATTTTTCAGGGAAACTGGACCATGTTTCCGTGTATCAGTTGGCACAAAAAAAACTTTTTTTTTTTATTACTGGTCTACTACAGTTAGAAAACATTTGATAACATTTATTGATTGCTGCAGATTAACAGCATAGGCAATATCTTGTACCTCCAGCATTCAAATAAAAAAAAGCTCTACAGAAATGGCATGCAAGTAAAACTTTTTTTTTTTTTTTTTCCGGGCAGCTATGTGGGGAAAATAGCCCTATCGTGCGGTCCCCTGTGGACTGAACGATCAATTGCAACGACCTGCTGAGGCTACTTTCGCTGAAATTGACAGTGATTCGCGCATTTACTGCATCACAAATTGAAATCATTGTAGAAACTGCACAAAGATTTGTGCATTTATCTTTGAGGGGCAGTTACCCTTAAAAATGCTGTTATATTTACACATTTGAAAGTCTATATTATATACATGAAATATTATACCTATTGATTCTCCCAAATTATAATGCATCCCAAACATTGAAGACCATAATCCATGAGAAGAGCCACCAGTTATCAGTGTGGGGATCTTTTTGTGCTGGTGGTTCATTAGTATTTTTTTAACTTTCTTTGCATGTTGTAAGATCCTTCTACCGGTATTTGTTTGTGTGATGTACATTGCAGCTAAAAAAAAATGTCTCTAGTTAGACATTTATTTCCATACACTGTTGCTATGTAATGCCCTATAACCTATATTTATAAAGAGTTTTAAAATCTCTGAAAAGCCTCTTTTTCCAGAGAAAATACAATGGAATACATTTTTCTCTGTGATCCTTTCCTATACTGAAATGAAAATGATTAACTAATTAACTCTGACTAAAGTACAGAGCAGACTATTTGTACAATTACTAGGCTCTATGCCACTAGGTTACATCATTTTATTGTCATGTATGCATATATTATATGCAATATTTTTTAACATCTTTTTGAGTGCCCACTTGCTCTTGGTTATACTTTTTATTGCTAAATATGCTACGCAGCAAACAAGGAACTGTTTTTGATTGCACCAATCCGCTATAGGAAGCTTTTACTATACTGCGATAATCCTAATCACAATACTAAAATACCTACTTTCTGTACATACGTTCTCCTAAGTGTATTGCATGCCAATCATATTCTGATTAAGCCGGTCTTCATTTAATGCTCCATTCAGTGAATAGTGCAATTACAGTTGTTAGTGAATGATGGCTGCACAGCTGAAATTTCCGACTGTGCTCGTCCAATAATGATCTGTGTATGGCCACCTTAACTTAAGCATCATATTTCTGTAACCAAGAAGGGTTTACACATTTTGTAACTGGTACTAAAAGTTTCCCAGGCTAAAGTTAGGAAATAAACATTATTTTAATAAAAGGGACAGTTAAGCAATTTTATTGGGATATGCTGTTTAAAATATTTTAATATACTACGTATCTACTTGCCACTGTAACTTCCTCTGTGACCCAACCCCACACCCCCAGTTTATTTAATTTTTCCTGCCTGCTGTAAGGAGCTAGCTCTTATTTCAGAGGTGTGCTAATGGTAAGCCTCCCATAACATGATGCAGACTTCCTTAGATTTAGCCTATTCTTTTACTTTCTTACAGCCCTTGTTCATTTAATCCATGCTTTTTTTGTGACATCATTTCATTGTAAGAAGCAGCACTATTGTATTGCAATAAGTTCATTTTAAAGGAGAACTAAACCAGTGAGATTGTATGCATTTATCTGCTCGGTAGACCATGCCTACAGCACTGCTCAGACCTTTGCACTGCACTAAAAGTTCTTTAAAAAAAATCCTTATTCAGTTCAACAGCCATACTTTTAGCATGGTTCTAACTTTGTAACTGAGCCTTTAATAGTGGCCATACACGCTACAATCCCAGCCATACGATCATCAGCCCATGTATGTGCGATCAGCCGACCATCTCCGAATTGTACAACTACGTTCTTGTGTCTATGGCCACCTCAATACCACCCCATAGGGCAGTGGCACTCTGTAACCACTGAATTTAATCCGGAAGGCTTTTGATATTATATATATATAACAATTGTCTACCAATATTTTACTATACAATATTTGCTTTCAAAAGGTTTTGGTATTACATTATAAATAGAGGGTATGGTCTGTAATACAACATTACAGAACAAGAGACCCAATATGCATAGCTTTTACTAGACATGAGACCAATACAGGATGTATTCATATTTTTAACATTCACCAAAATGTCAGTGTGAAGTAAGAATGATGCAAAATTCTACAAGTTGCTGTTTCCCTATTGGGATGTCTCCTGGACATGCTAAGTGGGTTACCTATATGCCAGGCATCACAGGAACAATGTTTTTTGTGGCTAAATATAACTTTTCTAGAATAAAAAAATGAAATGTTAAAAAATTCATTTTGTTTATTTATTTTTTTTTTACACATCATCAAAAAATACATAACATAGTAACATACACAGTAACTTTACAGAAATTTCTTCTTGACTTCAAATGGCGATCGGAAAGGATCCCTGGATGAACGGGAACTAAGAATAGCAGTTAGTTTTAATATTCAATACTTTTAGAAACTAATCAAATTCATTTGAAACTATCCAATGAACCTGTCATATCCAGCACCGAGGGATGTTGCTTCAATCTTCCCGGAAGTTAATATTTTTGAATGCATTGAAATGGAAGGAGATAAAAGGCTATTTCAGTAAAAATGCTAATTTGTAGCACTGCAAAACCCATATTATACTAATATGGAGTGATTCCCCCCTTTATTAGCTTGAACTGGGTTGTGCCAAGATAATCATACTTTACCTTTTTATAAATTCGAAGTACCAACATGGACTTGTGCACGGATCATATGCATTGGAACTGAAGAAAATGTGGTTGCTTTCTCTGTAGCAGAATAATGATCATTTGTGCAGTAGGCGTGATTTCCCTTAAAGGATAAGTGTACTGTAAAATCAAGTTATGTTCAGTTGGAAGCTGCAGCGTTAAAAATACTGTTGACATTTTTTTCCTATGCCCCTCCAGAGCCTACCTTAGCAAATTGAAAGTTGCCGACATCTTAGCTGAATGGTTAGCTCTATCCCTCCAAGATTTGCAGCTACTGATGTCACTGAGTGAACAGCCTTACCATTTGAGACTAAAGAATCGGGAGGTAACTGCAAATCCCGGAAGGATGCAGCTAACCCATTTAGCTAAGGAGAAACAAGATGTCAGCAACTTTCAAGGTGCAAAGGTAAGCATTGTAGGGGCATAGGGAAAAAAATATGGAAACAGTATTTTTAAAGCTGCAGCTGAACATAACTTGATTTTACAGTGTACTTTTCCTTTTAAGGCAGTTCCCTTGTTACTTACCCAAGGGGAATCACGCCTACTGCACAAATAATCATTATTCTGCTACAGAGAAAGCAACCACATTTTCTTCAGTTCCAACGCATATGATACGTGCACAAGTCGCGCACGAACGGCCTTACCATTTGAGGCTGAAGAATCAGGAGGTACCTGCAATATTTTTAAAGCTGCAGCTTCCAGCTGAACATAACTTGATTTCACGGTGTGCTTATCCGTCAACTAGTGGTCAAGAATCAGCAAACACCACCACCATGCTTACCTGAGCAGTATGCATTATTTACCTTAAACTTCACTTTCAACTGTAGTGGATTCAACTTGTTGATTCATGTATCGCAGATATGATATGATACTACAAAGAGGAAACATCCATGTCACTTTAAGAACTAATTAGATTAATTTCTGTTCCCCAACTATATCCCCACAGCTACTATCAACACTTTCGCTGGAATATGTGAAAAGACAGTTAAACATGTATTTCTTATGGGAAGAGATTCTGCCAAGGGCGGTAGCAACATAATTATACATATATATATATTGCCCTTAAAACACAAGAGAAAATATTTGTCTGCATGCAATAAGTTTCTATGTATATGTATTTTTACAAAGTGTTCTGTCCTTAGGGCTAGGCCCCACTAGTGCGTTTTAGATTACGATTTGCGAACCTATTGCGCTTAAAATGACCGAGCAGGACAAATAAAAGGAGAATTTACCATGTCAAAAAAAACACCAGGATTAGAAATCCAGCAACTGCCGCAGTGCCGAGTCCAATTGCATACATCATTTCTTTTTTTTCTTGGTGAATTTCATTCTCAAAT
Source organism: Hymenochirus boettgeri (assembly GCA_019447015.1). Lineage (NCBI taxonomy): Eukaryota > Metazoa > Chordata > Amphibia > Anura > Pipidae > Hymenochirus > Hymenochirus boettgeri. The sequence goes on along the minus strand of CM033475.1, from coordinate 177,135,489 downwards.
ATTTTTCTATTTTCTCGATCACCTAAAGCAAAGGCAGAAAAATGTAAATTTTTTTCCAACCATTAAAATAACCGTAGTTTGCTACAATACCGGTAACTATGTTTTATAATACAACCAGAGCTGAAAATTTTACACTTTTGTAAATGTGATCTATAGCAGGGTTTCTCAAAGGGTGTGCCAGGTGTGACTTTAAAGAGCCAGAGGTGTGCCTCAGAATATTTTCGCCAGTATATTTTTTTGGCACTCTAAATATATATATTATGATAAAATTACAACACAGTCAATATAGTATAACTTTACACTACATTGATTTGAATACAATATACACTGTAAAGTGCAAAAAATATAGGTAATTACAACACTAACCCCAACATTAAGAACTCAGGCGTGCCTCGAGAAACATTTGCGTTGCCAAGTGCGCCACGATCTGAAAAAGTTTTAGAACCACTTCTCTATAGTGTAATCTGGGCAAATCAGAAGTTTACTTGAAGGATGGAATTTTTGAATTTGGAAAGATTAGCTCACTTTAATTACGTTACTTTCTTTAATGTCTTCATTGAGAAACTATTCACTTTAACATAGTTCTGTAAATAAAAATTGTATAATAACTGTACCTGAACAAAACTCAGATGTATCATTCTTCAGACACACCCCTTTCATTATAGCTTTGCATTTAGCACAGTTAAGTATGTACTTTGTAGATCCTAAAACAGAAAAAAAATCAAACCTAAAATAAGCATTTTATTAATGAATTTACAATTGTTTGTTGTGTTTTTTACAAGCTATCCCTGGAATATCACTATAATGAAAAAAACACGGGTTATACATAAGTAAAAGTTTGGCAGAGACAATAGTTACTGTCAGCCCTTATAATAGATACATAAAGCCTCATTTACTGAGAGTCTACCGTAATTGATCGAAGATTATCCAATAAGAAAATGCAAAATTAAGATGGAATTGGCAGTTAAAATTTGACTTCAATGAACAGGATAGTTGGTTAAGGACTTTTTACAACACTGGGCTGTATAAGCAATTTGCTTATATATTTTACAGATGTTGTTATAGATTGTTCGAGAGATTGGGTGGGTGTTATATAAAATGTAAGCTTAGCTTACCGTCACATGGTTATCATCAGGACCTAAGGTTAATGGTGCTCTGTTGTTACAGGTTGTTTTAGAGATTGGGTGGGTTTTGTATAAAATGTAAGCTTAGCTTACTGTCACATGGTTACCATCAGGACCTAAGGTTAATGGGGCTCTGTTTAAATGTCTTTCCCCCTCGTTGGAACCAATCACGACACCAGAAAGTCATGGCTGGTAAACCATCCCCTGCTAGTCAGGTGACCACCTGTCACCCCATTCCAAGTGGGGAGGGGGATTATTTTTGGGCTAGTTACAAATCACTGGTGTCTTAAGCAGTCACTAAAAATGTAAAAAATATTGAAATTTCACTTACGGCATCCCACCGGCGAGCAAACTGTAAAAGATAAAATAGCAATGAGTTAGTAGGATTAAACTGTTAAACAAGAAGTTAATTTTACATTTTCAGTCTCATATATATTTTATAGAGGTAAAGAACAATGGCTCAATGGCCAGGTGGGGATGTTGTATATAGTTTACTAAAGCATACCTTAACTAGAAAGGGAAAGTTTAAGTATAAACTTAGGGCACGTGTGTGTCTGCGCTGTAGATTTTTAAACTCAATAATGGTGAGAACATTTGAGTGTAAAAAAACTAACTTTTTTGATGATTGGTCAAAAAAAAAATTTATCCTAAAAATATAACATCCATGTGAAGAATGTGTAGGTCAGTTGGTGTGTGTAACTGTATCAGGCTGGGGTTAAAAGACTTAACTTTTGATCATTGGTCAAATTTTTTTTTTGACTATAGTTACTCTTTAAAAATGGATGCAACACTAATGAGTGGGTAGGTCAGGTGTGTGTACCTGTGTCAGTTTGGGGGGGAGGGGGATTTATTGGGAACACACTTTTTTGATGATTGGTCATAATTAGTTTTTGAATATAGTTACCCTTTAAATATGACTGCCACATAATTTAAAGGGTAGGTCAGTTGGTGTGTGCATCTGTGTCAAGATAGGAGGTAAAGAACAAACTTTTTAGATGATTGGTCAAAATTCATTTTTTGACTATAGTTACCCTTTAAATATGGCTGCCATATAATTAAAAGGGTAGGTGAGTTGGTGTGTATACCTGTGTCAAGTTAAAAGGTAAAAAAACAACTTTTTTGATGATTGGTCAAAATCATCAAATATATGACTATAGTTACCCTTAAAATATGGGGTAGGTCAAGTTAAGAGGTAAAAATCAAACTTTTTTGATGATTTAGTTTTTTTTGACTATAGTTACACTTTAAGTATGGCTGCCACAGAAATGGAGGGGTAGGTGAGTGTACCTGTCTGTGTGGTGGTATCAGTGTTCGTGTTTATGAATATAATTAAACTGTTTTGATCACATGACCATGAAACCTTTGAATTGTCCACATTTGAGGATTGTTCCCATTACAGACGATGGGGAAAAATAAAAGGGAAGAAGAAGAAATAGAAAGAATAGGAATTTGGCTCTTCAAGCCAAATTAATGAACTAGAAATTTACTAAACGGGGAGCACTTGGGTGATAATAATAAAAGCCAGTGGGAAAAAAAGTGCAACCTAAGTAAACCTAAAGTAACATAGATTACAATTGAAACAGTAAGGGCTAGGCCATGCGTTTAGTGCTCGCGATTGCGCCCATGCAAAATGGAAATCGACGCAATTTCCGATGCTCATGCGATTGCGCGTACTTTTGCAAAATGGCAAAAACGCATGCGCAAAACGCACAAGAATCACACACACGTGCGATAACACTCGCGATTTTGTGCGTGATTCCTGTGCGTTGAAGTATATAAATCAAAAAGAAAAAGAAAACCTGTGGCACTCAAAATATAATATGTAATATATAAAAACCCTTTATTGATATTAGTGCATGGGCAACAAGAAATATAAAAACGCTTAACACATAATGTTATCTAACATACCCTCAGTCTCACAGTGATATAAATAGATCAATATACAAAAATACACAAATATGTAATAATAAATCCTATATACATGTAAAGCGATACCCAGCATCCAACATCCAAGCCTAGTAATGAAGTGAACTATCGTATGTCTATATAGAGCAACAGGAGTATAATGATATAAATGATACCGGAAAACAATAGCAACAAATAATATACATCTAGATACAGTCGTAATACTAGATAGTGTATGGTATACTCATCTATATTTAGTCAAACACAAGTAAGGCAAGACATCCTGCAGACTCTTAAGGCAAGGCAACAGTGGCAAGAAACATAGGCATAGGAAGTGCCAAGATATCATATGGAGGACTGAGAGACAGGGCCCGCCGGACGCGTTTCGCTCTAGCAACTAGAGCTTTCTCAATGGCGTGAGTGATTTTAAGTTTTTAAGTGTTTTTAAGTCTTTTTATATTTCTTGTTGCCCATGCACTAATGTCAATAAAGGGTTTTTATATATTACATATTATATTTTGAGTGCCACAGGTTTTCTTTTTGATTTATATATCGTATGTTTATGCCTGTTGAGCACCATCTATACTGAAGTGTTGCATTACACTAGTGCCCTAATTCCTTTTCTTTCTGTGTGTTGAAGTATGGCCTCAGCCTAAATGCAAACTTTTTGTTCTAGTTATGAAATAAAAGAAAATGTATTGCCTTTATCCTGGGCCTTCTTGAGGGATGGCTTTAACTCGTTAAGGATGTTCCATCTGTAATTGACAATGTTATCCAAATATTCTTCATCTAAAGGAAAATGAAATTCATGATATAAATAAACAAGTTCATTCTAAATGACACTAAACATTACGATGTGTTCTGCATCATCTGCTCTTTAAATGCATGTAGGATGACTAAGGATGATGGGAATTGTGGTCCTACAAAAATAATGCTTGGAATTCTGAATAAAAACAATAAATTATATGTCTGTCAATACTATTCTCCACAACATGGTAAATAGCTGGACAGGTGTTTCATTAAATAAATATCAGCTTATACATACCAGATCCTGAAAACTCGAAAACCTTTGGCATTGTCAGGAGGACTTTTTCAATATGTCTCTCCGCCTCTCTACTTTCTACAAAGGGAACAGAAATGCAAAAAAAAAAAAGGGAAAATGTGATAAATGTGATCATTTCCACAGGGTTAAAGGACAAAAATATCAAAAATAATTAACATCACCCCCATTACACACATCCAGCAGCTGAATTCACTTAGGGCTAGGCCACACTATCTTGCGTTCGCGGTTTTTTTTTCAGATCATTAAAAACGCGTTTATAATCGCAATCGCAACTGCATGCGTTTTCCTATACCTAATGAAAAAACACATGCGCAAACGCAACGAAATCGCACATGAAATCACATGCGATTCCGTGTGCGATTGCGTTTGCGGCGCAGTGTGGCCGTGCCCTAACTCACATTTACAGCCGTGCTGCCTTCCCTTAGTTATCACACAGCAAAAATGAGTGCTAAAAGCCTGCCTCCTAGACCCAGGGCCATGGTTAACATATCACTTGTCATTGGCTGGTGGGAATGTCTGTTACAACCTCTCTCCTCCTCCTCTGCCAGTCAAACAAACTTGAAATGGCCTGTTGCTAGGATACAGCCTAAGGGCCTGGCCACACTGCGCTGCAAACACGATCGCACGCGATTGTGTGTGTGATTTAGCTGCATTTGCGCATGCCATTTCTCGTTTGAGATATGAAATCATATGCGATTGTGCTTTAAAATGGTGAACGCATGCGATTGTGTATCGCAAACGGAATCGCAATCGCATGCATTGCCATGATCGCTGTGTTAGAAAAAACGCACGTGCAATCGCAAAAAAAGCACAATAGTGTGGCCTAGCCCTACATAATCAAGCTGATCATGGGTGGGTGAGTGTTTTCTCACATGCTAGATCTGAGTGACAGTTAGAGGCAGACAGAATTGTTACGCCCCCTTCACAGCATGGCTAATTGAAGGCAGAGAGACACTCGAAATCAGGGGGAAAAGTACAGGGAGGGCTGCATACCTTTACTCTTTTTAAAGTAATTTTAAAAAAATGCATTGAGGCAATACAGTTATCCTTTAAGATTGTTAATTAAAAGATTGGGGTATAAAAACAGACAATTGATCTGATTTGATTTTAATGCACATGTCAATGATTACTTACCCATGTATCCACTATAATGATTTAGAGCGTAGTTTTTGAAGAAATCGGTCTCCATGCTTTCTATTACCAAATCGCATCGCTCTCTAATCGCTGAGTTCTTTACTTTCTTGGGAAGAACTTTTTTCCGGTATCTTTTCAGTTCATCTCTTACCTGCTTACTACATTCTATACAAGACTGAACCAAAAATATAGTTCTCAGTAAGAAAAAAACAATAAAATACAATTGTATTGCCTTCATTGGTGTCACCAACAATAAAATAGCTAAAACTAACAGGTTTCAGATGAAGGTTTCTATATATTGCACTGCCTTTGTGACATCACTGTGACATCACAATGAGTAATATGACACCACTTAACTGTTGCCCCTTTGCAAGGGCTGTGTAATCAGTAAATAATCAAGTATAAATGTATTTAATATAAGAATAGATGTTATTTATCAGGTACTAGAATCACAAAATATAAAAGAACAGCCTATTTTAAGTATAAAGTGGCATTATTTAAAGATCCTTTTCTGCATTCCCTGCTTGATGGTCTGATTACAGTGCACTAATATACCGGTACACAAAACAACTGTACATTCCCCATTGCTACACAGTCATGTATAGAGTATCGGTAGTATAAATATTACAATAGATGAGATATACTAATCTCGTTTGTTTGTGGACTATCAGGGTTATTCCATAAAACTTCTTATCTTTAAAAATGGGGCTAGTTTTTCCCCAACCAATTAGATCTTATTAATTTAGCTTGAAGAGACAAATTATTGTTCTTTCTATTTCTTCTTTTTGTTCCGTTTTATTCTTCCGCTTTTTTGAACTGTATCTCTTCCCATAGTTTTTGAGTTAGAGACATGAAATTCGGTACAGATGTGCGGGGCATATAAGAGAAATGTGCTATTACCTAGGTAAGGAATCCGCGGAAGCGTTACGGCATTATCGGCGTATTTCAGGACATTTTTTCCCCATAGACTATAATGGTAACAATCCTTAAATGTGGATATTTCAAAACAGTTTGTTTCATGGTCATAGACACAAACAGTGATACCCCCAACCCCCCAAACAGACACAGGTACACCCACCTACTGACCTACCTTTCCATTCCCCATGTTAGTCATACTTAAAGGGTAACTATAGTCAAAAAACTAATTTTGATCAATCATCAATAAAAGTTAGTTATATGGTCATACATGCAAAAATACATATCCCCAACCTCACACAGGTACATGCACCTACTGACCCACCCTTCCATTTCCATGGCAGTCATACTTAAAGGGTAAATAAAGTAAAAAAATAATTTTGATATATCCTCAATAAAAAAATTTTTTATGGTTGTAAAAACAAAAAAGACATGCCCCAACCTCACATGGGTACACACACCTACTGACCTACCTTTCCATTCCCGTGGCAGGAATCCTCACTAAAAGATAGTTTTATGTTTGTAAACACAAAAAAAGACATACCTCCTCAACCAGACCCAGGTACACACGCCTACTGACCTACCATTCCATTTTCATGGCAGCTATATTTAAAGGGTAACTATAGTCAAAAAAACTATTTGAACTAATCATCAACAAAGTTTTTTTTTTTTAACCCTCAACCTAACACAGGTACAACAGGGAAGGGTAGGATCCTGCACACCTAAACATCAAAGACGATAAATCATTATTCCATGCTGGGTGCTCTAAGCTCTGCAGCTGGCAGATAAATACATAAGGAGTAAGACACGCTAGGCACACCAGTCTTAATCGTGGAAAAAGAATTCCTTTTAATGGTAACGTTTCGGAACCAGTGTGGCTCCTTCCTCAGACCAAAAAAAAAAATTTTTTTTTTACCATTTTAAAAGGAATTCTTTTTCCACGATTAAGACTGGTGTGCCTAGCGTGTCTTACTCCTTATGTATTTAACACAGGTACACACACCTACTGATCTACTTATCCATTACTGTGGCAGCCATACTTAAAGGGTAACTAAAGTAAAAAAGTTAATTTTGATCAATAATCAAAAAAGTTTGTTTTTTAACCCCCACGTTTCACAGGTACACACACCTACTGACCTATCCTTCTATTTTCATGGCAGCCATGAACCCAACACAGGTACACACACCTACTGATCTACTTATCCATTACTGTGACAGCCATACTTAAAGGTTAACTAAAGTCAAAAAAACTTTTGACTTATCATCAACAAAGTTTGTTTTTTTCAAACCAACCCGACAGGTACACACACCTACTGATCTACTTATCCATTACTGTGGCAGCCATACTTAAAGGGTAACTTAAGTAAAAAAAACTAATTTTGACCAATCATCAAAAAAGTTTGTTTTTTTAACCCCTGACACAGGTACACACACCTACTGATCTACTTATCCATTACTGTGGCAGCCATATGTAAAGGGTAACTAAAGTTTAAAAAAAATTGATCAATAATCAAGAGTTTGTTTTTATTTATACCCCCACCTACTGACCTACCATTCTATTTCCATTGCAGCCATATTTAAAGGATAACTATAGTAAAACAAATCAATTTTGACTTATCATCTACAAAGTTGTTTTTTTTACCCCACCCTGACCCAGGTACACACTACTGACCTACCCTTCCATTTCCAATGCATACTTTAAGGGTAACTAAAGTCAAAAAACAAATTTTGACCAATAATCAAAAAAGTTAGTTTTTTTAACCCCCAACGTGGCACAGGTACACACCTACTTACCTACCCTTCCATTACTGTGGCAGCCATACTTAAAGGGTAACTAAAATAAAAAAAAATAATTTTGACCAATCATCAAAAAAGTTTGTTTTTTTAACCCCCAACCCGACACAGGTACACACACCTACTGATCTACTTATCCATTACTGTGGCAGCCATACGTATGTAAGCAGGTTTGGAAGACTGATGGTATTTAATTAAGAGGTCTGTCTCTTAACTATATGACACATCTAATCCCCAGAACAATTCAGTGGCACATTGCAATAGTGTGAACAGGAGCAACTACAGGATTTCCAAATTATTTCTGAAAGGGTTATCATAGACAGCACACCACCAACATTTTAGGCACAACATATTTTAAAGGCCACTCCCATGATAAAAATATACATGTATAGTATAGCATAGTATTTTTGAGGTTGAATCATGACATAGGTACATCTAGTTCAACCTACGTAGCAATTTCCTGTGCTGCCTAACTGTTGATCTAGAGGAAGGCAAAAAAAAAAGGAAGGAGGAAAAAATTACTTCCTGATTTCATGTGGCAGTGGAAATTATCCCTGGATCAATTCTAACTTTATGTATCAATACCAGTAACTTTCAATATTCTCTGTTTTTAGATACTCATCGAGCTTTTTAAAAAAAAACAACTATCCAATTAACCTGCCATCACCACGTCCAATGGAAGACACTTTCATAGCAGGGATGGACTCGAACTCGGCCCCCGAGTTTGAGCCAAACTTTCCAAGTTCTGACAAACTCAAACTATTCGAACTAGTTTGTTTTTCGGACTCGTGGCTGTATTTTCGATAATTATCAAATATTCGATAATTATCGAATTTACGGGCTGTCGCTAACCCTAGAATGCACCATTCGTTTTCGCTAACCCTCAGAATGTACCGGTTGCTAAGCCTAGAAAGGACCATTAGTTTTCGCTAACCCTTGAATATACCATTCACTAACCCTAGGAAGGATCGTTCTTTCGTTCGATAATCCTCGAATGTACCATTCGCTAACCCTAGGAAGGATCGTTCGTTTGTTTTCTCAACCCTTCAAATGTACCGTTCGCTAACCCTAGTAATATAATAACCATATAATAACCTAGTAATATAATAACCATATAATAAACAAGTAATATAATAACCAAATAACAACCAAGTAATATAATAACCATATAATAACCTAGTAATATAATAACCAAGTAATATAATAACCATATAATAACCCGATAACAACCAAGTAATATAATAACCTAGTCATATAATAACCATATAATAACCTAGTCATATTATAACCATATAATAACCTAGTCATATAATAATCATATAATAACCTAGTAATATAATAACCATATAATAGCCTAGTAATATAATAACCATGTAATAACCTAGTCATATAATAACCATATAATAACCTAGTCATATAATAACCATCTAATAACCTAGTCATATAATAACCATATAATAACCTAGTCATATAATAAACATCTAAAAACCTAGTCATATAATAACCATCTAATAACTTAGTTATATAAAAAGGGGATAATGTGGCGCCCCTTACAGTGTAATATAAGGATATTACGCCACCGAGGAGTTCCCTGACCATATAGAAGCACGCGGCCGTAGGCCGAGTGCTTTTATACAGGACAGGGAACTCCGAGGTGGCGTAATGTCCTTATATTATAATGTGAAGGGGCGCATTATTTCTTATAATACATAAGTATCGGATTCCTTCACCCCATTCACATTTTAAATTCTAGCCTTGTCCCTATTTCCACCTTAAATCCCCCAAGCTACCTTCTGTAACTCAAACCCAGTAGAAAGGAACATCCCAGCCCAGCATCTATGCGGTTAAACAAATCTTTGTGGAGGAGGAGAGAGACATTGGTTATAAAGTGACAGGAAGCAGCTCCAGCAGGTTCTGTTAGTGAAGTTAAACACAGCAAAAAATGCTGAGTCATTGTCCAGGCATGAACACTGGAATGGGCGGAGTAGTGGGATATAAGAAATATAAGAAATGAGTCACTTAGTGACATAGCTGAGTGATTTTTATAAGGATATATACCACTGCAGCTCCCATTATAAAATATCACACTTATGTATTATAACCATATAACAACCTAGTAATTGTTACGGATCTTCAGGGAGAGCCCCAGCAAACCTCTCACTGGACGCAGAGTCTAAGTGTCTGTTGGTCTTCTCCAGAGCCTCTGATGGTGAGGATGTTTAGCTGCCGGACAGACACCAGGTTGCGGTTCCAGATCAAGGTCTACCGAGACCAACCCGCAGTGTAGAGAGGCAGGTGGTAACTGGGAGCAGGTGGGAGTACGGGCAAGAGCACAGAGGTTAAACTGGAAACAGAAGCTGACTGGGATAATATGGATGCTGAAGGCTGACCTGGAAACAGAAGCTGGCTGTAGGAATATGGATGCTGAAGGCTGTACTGGAAACAGAAGCTGGCTGTAGGAATATGGATGCTGAAGGCTGTACTGGAAACAGAAGCTGGCTGTAGGAATATGGATGCTGAAGGCTGTACTGGAAACAGAAGCTGGCTGTAGGAATAGAGTCAGGAACAAACTGGGCAGAGCAAATACAACAAGCAGGAGCTGAAGAACAGATACAGCTATACTGAACTGGCAGCAAGATCTCACCACGTGGGAAGGCTTATGAAGGCCCCCCTCACGTCATCGCCCCGCGCGCACGTTTGGAAGGAGCCCCAGCCGACCCATGTTCCGGCCGCCGGACTCCATGCCCCCCGTGCGTCCTGTCGTGCGCGCGCACGGGGTGCCTGCGGCGCGCACACCCGTGCGGCAGCGAAGGAACGTGGCCCCAGGTAAGACCCGAACCCTTACAACCTCCTGGTGCCTACAGGTTTCTCTGGGTGTCTTGAATGAAAAATTTTGATCAGCCTAGGAGCGTGGACTTGCTCAGCCGGTTCCCACGAATTTTCTTCAGGACCAAAACCTTTCCATTTGACCAGATATCGCAATTTCCCTGCCGACACCTTGACATCCAGAATGGCTTCAATCTCATACTCCTCAACATTCTCAAGCAAGATAGGCGGCGGAGGAGGAGGTGGAGGAACCAAAGAGGAGTTAATGATCTCCTTCTTAAAAGAGGAGACATGAAATAATGGGTGTACCTTCAAAGATTGAGGAAGTTCTAGTTTAAAAGCAACGGCGTTAATACACCTTTTAATCAAAAATGGTCCAATAAAACGAGGGCCCAGCTTGGTAGAAGGGATCTTCAACCTCAGATTTCGTGTTGACAGCCAAACAGAGTCACCAACCTTAAAATTTGACGAATCCCTTCTAGCTCTATTAGCAGACCTTTGAGCCTGGACTTGGGCCTGAGTGATGAAGGACCTTAGTTCTGTGAATCTCTGTCTTAATACCTCCAACCGAGTTTGAAGATCTGGGACCTCAACTGCTGCCGGGAAATCAACAAGGAAGGTTGGATTAAATCCATAGTTTGCAAAAAATGGTGAACATTTAATGGAGGAATGAATCGCGTTATTATAGGCAAACTCGGCCAATGGTAAGAGGGAAGACCAATCCTCCTGAGAAGCGAAAGTATAACAACGAAGGTATTGTTCAGGCGATTGATTGGTCCTTTCGGTCTGTCCATTGGACTGTGGGTGGTAACCTGAGGAAAAGGAATTATGAATGTGTAAGATTTACATAGTTCCTTCCAGAATTTAGAGTAACTGTACCCCTCTTCCGAGACGATATCCGTGGGTACTCCATGAAGCGAACAACCTCTCTTATAAAACGTCTGCCGTCATTGCGGATGAAGGTACCCCCTTTAATGGAATGAAATGGGCCATCTTGGTTAGTCGATTCACTACCACAGAAAATCGTATTGAAAGTCTTGGATCTGGGAAGTTCCACGATAAAGTCCATGCAAATCATGTCCAAGGGCGAGTAGGAACCGGCAACGGACATAGTAACCCATATGGCCTCTGCCTAGGAGCCTTGAATCTAGCACAAGTGGCACAAGCGGCAACCAAATCCTTACAATCCTTAGCCTTTTAGGCCAGAAAAAATGTCTATTCAGGAGGTCTTATGAAGTCCGAAATGTCCTGCTAGAGGGTGGCAATGGCAATACTGTAATACCGCACTCTCGCCGAAGGAGGAACAAACCCTTGTCTTGGAAATAGATGAATCCATCTTGGCTGGTGGGCCGTTAGAAGAGGATTGAAGAGAGGCTTGTTTGATGGTCCGAGCCAGATCGGAGTGAAGCAGCAAAAAATTTGACTTGGAAAAAATCATATCAGTTTATCGAAGACTATCCTCGGAGAATTGTCTTGAAAGTGCATCCGCTTTTCCATTCTTCGACCCAGGACGAAAGTGATGTGGAATTGAAACGGGTGAAAAGAGAGCCCACCTGGCTTGACGAGGCTTTAGTCTTTTAGCCGTCTGTAAATACTCCAAATTCTTATGGTCAGTGAAAACAACAATAAGGTGTTAGCTCCCTCAAGAAGATATCGCCATTCCTCTAAGGCGAACTTAATGGCAAGTAGCTCCCGATCTCCCACATCATAGTTCTTTCGGAAGGAGAGAGTTTCCTAGAAAAGAAAGCCACTGGATGAAGTAGAGCTTTGGGCCCTCGGCGTTGAGACAGAATTGCTCCTAAAGCACTTTCAGACGCATCAACCTCTAGTAGGAAAGGAAGCGAAGGATCTGGATGGATGAGGACTGGAGCCGAGGTGAAGGCTGACTTCAATTGTTCAAAGGCTTTTTGAGCTAGTTCAGACCACTCGAACTGGATATGGGTTCGGGTAAGTTGAGTAAGGGGGAGAATGATGGAAGAAAGTTTTTAATGAACCTGCGATAAATTGGTGAATCCAATAAACCTCTGTATCTGCTTCCAGTTTAGATGGTACCGGCCAATCTCGAATAGCGGAGACCTTCTGAGGGTCCATAGTGAGCCCTAGAGAGGAGATAATTATCCTAGGAAGGGTATAGAAGTTTTTTCAAACTCGCATTTCTCCAGTTTACATAAGACCATGAATCTAAGACGGGACAGGACCTTTTTAACTTGAATACAGTGTTCTTGGAGATTAGAAGAAAAGATGAGAATATCGTCAAGATATACCACCAGAAAGTCATCGACCAAAATCTCGAAAAATATCGTTAACAAGTGTTGGAACGTGGCCGGTGCGTTACAGATCCGAAAGGTATCACTAAATACTCGAAGTGTCCATATCGGGAGCGGAATGCCGTCTTCCATCTTCCCCCTCTCTTATTCGGATCAAGTTAGGCCCCTCTGAGATCTTTTCGTGAAATTTAGCGGACCTAAGTCGTTGAAATAGTTCCGGAAAAAGTGGCAGAGGATAGCGGTTCTTGATAGTAACACTGTTAGGGCTCTATAACAATGCAGGTCTAAGGGAACCATCTTTCTTTCCTACAAAAAATATACCAGCCCCAGCAGGAGATGTAGAGTGACGTATGAACCCCTTCTGTAAGTTCTCTTCTATGTTAGTCTTGAGAACCTCTTGTTCAGCTCCGAGAGGGATAGATTCTTCCAAATGGATCTGAGCTCCGGAAAGCAATTCAACCGGACAGTCGTAGATACGATGTGGGGGTAGAACGTTGGCCGCTTTCTTGTCAAAAACATCAGCGAAGTCATTGTAGCAGGTGGGTAGACAGACTTCAGGAGATATCTCTGACCCCCATCAGTGGATGAATGACGGGACTGTGAACAAAACTGAGACGGGAAAGAAATCTCACCAGAAAACCAGTTTATTAGAGGGTTGTGGACTTCAACCAGGGTAAACCCAAAATGATAGGAAACAAAGAAAAAGGTAAAACATCAAAAGAAATTGATTCCTCGGGCTGGTTAATCTTGACCATCACTGGAACAGTCTCTAGGTGAACCGGTCCAGAGGAAAACTTTGAGCCGTCAGCTAGGCGAATAACAAAGGCAAAGTCTTCACCCGGGTCGTGAGGCCCCACTCCTTGGACACGTTTCCAAAATAAGAACTGCATGCTCCGGAATCAATAATGGCCTGAGTCCTGACGAGTCGATCTGTTCCTGTAATGACAGATTAACTGAAAGGTAAGGTAGGGCAGGGAACGGACGAAGGAGAAGCGAAAAGAATTCTTACAGGTAGGTCTGATCGGACAGTTACTAAGGCGATGACCAGATTCGCCACATATAACAGAGATTCAGACGACGTCAGCTTTGGTGTTCTTCGGAGAGAAAGGGAAGAACGGGTGAGCCCAAGTTGCATGGGTACAGGTCAGCCATCTGAGAAGAAGGTACAGGGAAAGGTGATTTGAAAAAGTGCGATTGGCACCCATCCTCTCCAACCTTTTTTCCCTCAGACGTCTATCTATTTGGACGGACAGATCGATGAGAGCTTTAAGAGTCTCCGGAACTCCCACACGAGCGAGTCATCCTTCAAAGTCTCAGACAGCCGAGAAGAAATTGATGTTTGAGGGCTGCATCATTCCAGTGGGTTTCGGTGCTCACTCTCCGGAAATCGGACACATACTCCTCCACTGGCCTCTCCCTGGAGAGATGCGGAGCGTACCCTCTGCAGTAGCAGCCCTTCTAGGGTCATCATAAATTTCTGCCAAGGCAGCAAAGAAGGTCTCCACCGAGGCTACCATGGCATCATTCTTTTCCAAAAGCCGGAGAGCCCAGGCTTGGGGTTCATCTTGCAAAAAGGAAATGATAAAACCGACTTTAACCCTTTCGTCACTAAAGCTTCGGGACGAAGGGAGAAATAAAGTCCACAAGAGCTTTTAAACTGGAGAATTTTGAACGATCTCCCGCAAATCTATCGGGCAGAGGCACCTTAGGTTCCAGGGAGGCAGCTTGGAACGCCGGCTGTGAGACTGGAGATCCAAGTGGAGATGGCCTTCAACCTAGCATCAAGCTGGAAGAACCCTTGACGGGCCTCCTGTAAGGCTCCTTGTAGCTCAGATACTGCCATATAATTCTTCCACCGGACCGACCTCTCCAGCGGGGTTCATATCTGGCTGCCAATTACTGTTACGGATCTTCAGGGAGAGCCCAGCACAACCTCCACTGGACGCAGAGTCTAAGTGTCTGTTGGTCTTCTCCAGAGCCTCTGATGGTGAGGATGTTTAGCTGCTGGACAGACACCAGGTTGCTGTTCCAGATCAAGGTCTACCGAGACAACCCGCAGTTGAGAGGCAGGTGGTAACTGGGAGCAGGTGGGAGTACGGGCAAGAGCACAGAGGTTAAACTGGAAACAGAAAGCTGACTGGGATAATATGGATGCTGAAGGCTGACTGGAAAACAGAAGCTGGCTGTAGGAATATGGATGTGAAGGCTGTACTGGAAACAGAAGCTGGCTGTAGGAATATGGATGCTGAAGGCTGTACTGGAAACAGAAGCTGGCTGTAGGAATATGGATGCTGAAGGCTGTACTGGAAACAGAAGCTGGCTGTAGGAATAGAGTCAGGAACAAACTGGGCAGAGCAAATACAACAAGCAGGAGCTGAAGAACAGATACAGCTATACTGAACTGGCAGCAAGATCTCACCACGTGGGGAGGCTTATGAAGGCCCCCCTCACGTCATCGCCCTGCGTCGGAGCGTGCCCGTGCGCGCCCCCGCGCACGTTTGGAAGGAGCCCCAGCCGACCCATGTTCCGGTCGCCGGACTCCATGCCCCCCGTGCGTCCTGTCGTGCGCGCGCACGGGTGCCTGCGGCGCGCACGCCCGTGCGGCAGCGAAGGAGCGTGGCCCCAGGTAAGACCCGAACCCTTACAGTAATATAATAACCTAGTAATATAATAACCATATAATAACCTAGTCATATAATAACCTAGGGGCATATTTATAAAGAATCGGTAATATCGCAAAAAAATTACCGCCGCACATCGCGGCTGCGAAAATAGCGCTATCGCCGTATTTATAACGGCGAGCGCTATTCCCACGATACCTATCGCGGCCGCGATGTGCTGCGGTAATTTTAAGCCCTTCGCGGCGATACTGTATAGTATCGCCGCGAAGGACTTAAAATCCCTTCCCGACGCCGCTCCTACCCCGCCCACACCCCCCCGGCGGCAGCGGCGACCACCCGCCGCCGCCGCCGCTTCCCACGCCCCTCCCAACCCGTTCCCCTTCGCCAATCGGAACGGGAGGCTAGGAGGGGCTGCCGGGAAGGGGCCGCACAGGTGGTCGCGACCACCCGCCGCGCACCCCCCCCCGGCAACCCCTCCAATTTTTTAATACTTGCTTTACATTAACCAATCAGATTTCTGGAAAGTTCTGAAATCTGATTGGTTAATGTAAAGCAGTATTAAAAATTGACCAATCAGAAACGGATATGGATTTCTGCAAACCTATATAAAGAGGAGCTTTCCGCCGAGGAACTCAGGCCATCGCAGTAGATGGCTGAAGAAAGAAGAAAGAAGCGGCTGGCAACTCGCTCCGCTGAGGCCCGCGGTGCCACGGGCTCACTGTCGCCGCAGTGAGTCTGCCTGGCATCGGCGACCTGAGTGGGTTGGTGTCGCCAGCCCGAAGACGTCGCCCAAGGGCTCTTTTAAGAGCCGCACTGGGGGTCCCGGTTCGAGCTGCGGGACCCCCGCCAAAGGCACTTATTAGTGTAAGTGCCGCAAGGGCCCTTACAAGGGCCGGGGAGGGGGTCCTGTTTCAGCTGCGGGACCCCTAAGCCCCAAAGGGCTCTTATAAGAGCCCAAGGGCACTTGTCAGTGCCGCAAGGGCCCTTATAGGGCCGGGGAGGGGGGTCCCGGTTCGGCTGGCGGACCCCTTAAGCCCCAAAAGGCTCTTGTCAGAGCCGCAAGGGCACTTGTAAGTGCCGCAAGGGCCCTTATAAGGGCCGGGGAGGGGGGTCCCGGTTCGACTGCGGGACCCCTAAGCCCCAAAAGGCCCTTCTCAGGGCCCCGCTGGAGGGAGCCTCCACCCCCCCAGCGGCTCCCTCCCGTCCCCTCCCCGGGAGCGGCGGGGCGGGGGGCTTGGAGGGTTTGCCGGGGAGGGGGTGCGCGGCGGTGGTCGCGACCTTCCCGGCAGCCCCTCCTAGCCTCCCTTCCGAGATTGCCGCGAACGGGGAACGGTTGGGAGGGCTGCTGGGAAGTGGCGGCGGCGGCGGGTGGTCGCCGCTCCCCAGCGGGGGGTGTGGGCGGGGTGGGCGTGTCTCCCGGGGCGGGTGCGACCACCCGCCGCGGGTTGCCTGCCCATCCCCGCCGCGGGAGGTTAGTATCGGCTGACTTCGCCTCCTTCAAGGTGGCGAAGTAAAACAGCCGATACTAGCCGAGCGAAACCAGTACCGCCGCTTTATAAATAGAAGCGGCGGTAACAGGTAAGTATCGGCGCGAAAGGTTAACGCTTCGTTAACTTTTCGCGGCCGTTTTCGGACCTTTATAAATCGCGGTAAACGCGATTTATGCGTTAATGTCCGCGAAAACGGCCGCGAAAAGTTAACGAACCTTTATAAATATGCCCCCTAGTCATATAATAACCATATAATAATAACCATATAATAACCATATAATAATCTAGTCATATAATAACCAGGCTCGTTCGTTCTTTCGATTATCCTCGAATGTACCGTTCATGATCGTTCGTTCATTCGATAATCCTCGAATGTATTGTCAAATGTACTGTAGCTTGCGCAAAACCCGACAATTGCCCGCCTGACTTTAGGAAGTGTTGGTGACAATGACATGTTCCCCAGACCATTTCCCAGGTGCCACAGCCATTTACAGTGAGTAACCGCTGTTAGTTTAGCCTTAAATCACTCAGACTTTTCGAACTATCTCTCTCACTTTGACTTTAATGGGTTCGAATTCGAACTTTCGAACTTTTACTGAAGTTCAAAAGTTCGAAAACGGATCGAACTTTATATAGTTCGGACATCTCCATTCCATAGTTTACCGTTCTCACATTGACAAACCCCTTCCAAACTTAAGACTAAACTTTTTTTGTTCCAGTCTTAAGGGATGTCCACATGTCCTCTGAAATGTTCTATTGGTGAACAATGTCCCAGACAGTTTATTGTATGGCCCATTAAGGTGTTCAGAAAGTAAAAGCAGCCCTTTCCATTTCCAAGATGTCCTTTTTGTACACAGGATTCCAAATTGCACCACATATTCCAAATGAGGTCTTACCAATGCTATGTAAAGAGGGAGAATAACATTTTCCTCCCTTGAATCCATACCTCTCTTTATACAAGACAATACCATGCTGGCTCTGGCTGTTGCTGCCTGGCACTGCTTGCTACCTTTAAGTTTGTTATCCACCAAAACTCCAAGATAATTTCCCAACAGAGATTCACTTTACACAGAGCCATTTATAGTATAAGTAGCACAAGGATTTTTAAGCCCAAAATGCATCACCTTACTGTTACATCAGATATATTTCTTGACCATAGACTTCTCTTGTATGAATAATGCTCCCCTTGATTTTTAAATTATATGGATAAGAATTCCCTCATGACCATATTAAAGTATTTTTTTAACATCCGGTTACAAACAGTGAGGCAGTGACTTAAAGCCCTTCTGCATAAGGAATTATATTGGATTTTCACATTAGAAGCACTGCAGCCTAAAGGTGTGAATGTCAATTTAGGCTAATAACGCTTTCTTCCCAAAAAGTAAATATACTTTGTAGCAATTGAATTTGATTGTATTTGTTATCTTGTTGTGTTTGATCTGAGCCACTAGATGGCTATACTGTTTTGCCTCTAGCCATTATAGGCCTCCTTTTTACATGTTAATAAACATTCAATAATCTCAAAACTAGTGTGCACAGTTACTTCTTTGGCCACAATGCTGTAGCACCCAGCATCTTTTTTTTGCCTTGGATATTACCAGTGTGCAGGTTCATTTTCTACTTTGGATTTTGCCTTTGTTACTGGTGCAAACCTCATTGCAGTAAAAACAATATTGCAATATAAAATCTTGTCCTTTCATTTCTTGTCTGCATCTTGGCTCACATTATTTTAATCCCCTTTCAAACTGACACCCATTGCACTTTATAATCTCAAGGTGCCAAAACTGCAGGTACTGGTATCTATAAGTCAGCAGCAGGGGGGAAATCACTTATGGAAAAGTACTAGAAACCTTTTTCAGATTTTAAATCTGAAAGACCTGTCACTCCAGGAGCAGAAATTGTAATATGTAACTCATTAATGACCTCTTACTAGGATCTTACTAGATCTAGCTGTCTGAGACTTTCTGCAACAATTAAGAGAATCAGCAGTGACAAGAAGGCAGGGGGAGGGAGGGGGAGATGTAAGTAGAGCAGTGTCCATGGTGAGGCTGTGCAGAACTTATAAGTGTTGCAGACACTAAAAGAAGGCAGTGAGTAAGGGAGGTAGGGGCAGTTAGGAGCAATCCCTAAACATTAATAATTTAATAACAAAGCAAGCACAAATAAATATGTGAGTACCACCATTTTACTTCTCTCAAATTGTAGTTTCAGGTAATGTAAAGTTGTTTCAGTGAGTATAGTGACACTTTAAGATGTTTGAAAACTTCCAAGTCCCAACATTCTGCAGCCAGAGAATGCTGGGAGTTGTAGTTTTCAAACATCTGTAGGGTCCCAAGATTGATATCCCTGGTATTAAGTATATGAAACAGCTCAGCCTGCTGCCCCTCTCGCTCTGAAACAAATGTTTGCCCCATTAGAGCTTTATCCCTGGTACAATGGAATTGTAGTCTGAGTTTTGACTAGCTGTAGAGGTAGCTGATGGACGCAAGGCTGTTTTTCTTACCAGTGACAACAAGGGAGCAGATATGGTGAGGAGTTCCTTCCACAGCGTTGTGCTTGGTAGTACACACTAATACATAATGACCAGCAGAGGGAGCTAAGTAAACACTGAAACTTTGCTAAAAGCAAATCAAAAGGTATGTTTGCTGGTTTTACAGCACTTGAAAAGTGTTTGTGCGTGTGTTTTTTTACCGATTGTTCATTGCTTTGGACATTTATCAATCATGCCAGAGTTGTGTTACTTAATCATTTGCACAAATCCTAGTCGTTTGTGGAATTGTCAAACAAATTAGTGTTGCTTTAAGATGGGGTTTAGCACATAAAGAGAGATTCAATAACAGTTCTTATTGTTAAAAATTGTGCTACTTTTGACCCAACCAATCAGATATTAGCTTTCAAATGTTAAATAAGATCTGATTGGTTGGGGCAAAATTAGCACCATTTTTAACAATAAGAACTTCTTTTGAATCTCCCTAACAGTGTCTGACAGGAGGCTTTGTAACAACACTGGGAAATTAATTCATGGACTGAATATTTTTTGATGGATTTGAGTTGATTGAACCAATCAAAAATCAATTCTTGTTTGCCCTTTCAATCAATTGGGCAGGGATTCTCATACAATGTGGATCCAGTTGTTTAAAAACTACAACTCCTAGAATTCAACTCAACAACATAGGGAACACAGGGAATGCTGGGAGTTGCAGTTTTCTAAAATCTGGAGATTCTCACACCATTTGAAAATCCCTGCAATAGAGTCTTGGTTGGTTTTAAGCAGTTTAGGATTCAAAAGGCAATTGGGCACAGCTAAAATTTTTCAGTGGATCATAATGGATACAACACCATTTTGAGCAGATATGTAGCTGGTATATGGTGTAAATTGATCCCTATATCAATCCAGAAATATTGATAATTTGCTTTGTGCAGCCAGTTGATCTTTGCAAGGCCAGATCTACTCTGTGCTTAGTTTATTGTTGCACCTGGGTTCTCACCACCTTTGTACTGTCTGTCCATCTTCAATTCTACCTCTACTTAGTGCTTCCCTGAGAATATGTATTTGCTTATTGAGCAAGATGCTTTAGGCTGGAGTTTCCACTTAGCTAATGGCCAACTTTTGGAGCAGGGATAGTGGGTCAAAAGGCACTGATGTAATGGAATACGGTTGAGCTGCATCGATATGAAGTATTAAAACTTGATTACAAATAAAGACACAGGGAGGACTCACAGTATTTGTTGCTAAAAGCCACTTTTGTAACTATTTTGGGTGAAAATCTACCATATGTACAGGTATCCTGCCAATCATTCTTTTCCTCTCTGTAGTGCGTTACAGGCTGCTCGGAGGTAACCAAGTAGTCTGTCTGTATAGTGTTTGTTTCTGGAATTATTATTTATTGTTAAAGGTGACAATTACCTAGTGTTTACATGCAGCTAAAGGTAATAATTATGCACAGGGTGGCTTATAGACTTCTGCATATTTGTCTTGAACAAAACTGTTTGCAGTTTGATATTTTGCTGTACATATTACAGTTGGCCCAGACTAGACATTTTACAGTTGAGCTTAATAAATAATAAGCTGTAGAAGGGTGTGTTCATTTATAAAATTACACCACGTTAGGGAGGTACTGGAAGTTTCTAATGCATGGAACACCCATTATGGTGTAATATTAACTACCAACACCCCTAAGTGTATAATTGCAGTGACAAAATGATCCTAGTTTTTTGAGTAAGCAGAAGCATACAAGTGTGTTAGGTGTGTTCAGGAAAAATCTACAGAACATACTCAGAGGTCCCCGTACGCCTTTCTATTCAATGTGGCCAATTGTTTTTTTTTTTAAATATGAGTGTTAAAATGTAACACTTCCACCAAAATTCTGCTGTGAACAACTTACTTTCTAATCAAATTTTTAAAAATAATTTAATTGCTTCGTTATATAGATGTTTTCTGAGATTTTTCAGCTGACCTGATAACTTAATGTAAATTAGCTACCTAGCTTTAAAATGTAAAAGAAACAGGCTTAGAGGTAAAATCCCTGCTATATCTGTAGATGTCGTCTGGACATCTACAGGATCATTTTTCAAAAATCACGATACACACAGCATAGGGAGAACGCTCGGGACTGTGTGTTTCCCTGTATGGCGGCCTACTCCCCTATAGGGAGACTACCGTGGCAGAGGGAAATTTTCCATCTTTCCCGAGCGAGCGTGCGTTACAGTGTGGCTTCAGCCTTAATATACCTACTGGCTTATCGGTCAGGAACATGAAGAGTAACTATAAAAATCTTTAAGCAATTGTGCTGATGGTTGCGTCGATAAAAATTATTGGTCTGCATCCATTTTCACCTTGTACAGTAAAACTTCTAAAATATGCTTTGATGTTACCTGCATTTCCTTTGCAAGTTTTATAATGATTATTAAAGGATAACTCTATTGCCTCAATGCATTTTTTAAAAAAAAGGTATGCAGCCCTCCCCATACAATTTTTTCTTGATTTCGAGCGTCTCTCTGCCTTCAATTACAATAACAATTCTGTCTGCCTCTAACTGTCACTCAGAGCTAGCATGCGAGAAAACACTCCTTCGTCCATCCTTGATCAGCTTGATTATGTAGGCTGTATCCTAGCAAGAGGACATTTCAAGTTTGTTTAACCGGCAGACGAAAGATGTTGTAACAGACATTCCCACCAGCAAATCACAAGTGATATGTTAATCATGGCCCTGGGCCATCTAGGAGGCAGGCTTTTAGCACTCACCTTTACTGTGTGATATCTAAAGGAGGGCAGCACAGCTGTAAATGTAAGTGATTTCAGCTGCTGGAAGTTTTTTTTTTATATTGTTGCCCTTTAATAAGGGAACTTGCATGCACACCATGTTCCATAACTAATGAAGTACAGACTCTGAATGCTATATAATGCATTTTGTCCACACCCAATATTCTTTATCTGGCTGTAGTCTTAGTGTAGCAAAGATACTGTAAGTAAGGTTCTGTCAGTGTCGCTTGAAAGGGGATCAGCACATGAAACTAAATGCCTTTCCATAGCTCCTTATGTTGGGGGTATCACAAAAATCAACTTCCATTGCAGGGGTAGCCAGTGCCCTGAGCAATTTTTTCATCTTGCCTCATGGACAGGGCATCCCTGGACAAAACATTTGCAAGTATATAGCATATAACATAGTAAACTAATCTTTGCAAAGGTTTTTTTATTTATTTCCTGACTACAAATGTCCTAAATGAAAAAAAATCATCTTTCATGGAATGACAAGCCCTGTAACCCTCTGCCTCATTGGAAGTTGATAAACAGATAATTAATTTTCATACCTTGTACACCACTTAAAGTGTATCTCGACCCTTAAAACAACAAAAAAAGGTCACTTCTCAGTTATTTCCCCCCAACTGATATATTCAGCACTTTATTAGATGCATTACTAAGCAGATGTAAGGATAATTATTGCCTCTGTTCTGGCAAAGTTAGGTAGCTCCTCCCTCCATGCAGTAAAACATGGCTGTGACTGCTGACATCCCCTGCCTGTGCTTAAGCTTATAAAAAGATCATTGAACAGAGTGAGGATACCTTTTCCAGAATGGAAGAGACCATATAGAATGCATGTAATAAACTGGAAAAATAGCAGTTGGGGCTGTGGGTTTTTTTGCTTTAAGAGTAGACCTGCCTTTTTATTGTACAGAATGTAACCAATGAAAGGTTTATGTGTCATAAATATTATAGTTTTATTAATTTCCAAAGACATGATAACACACAGTATTATCCAAAAAAACAAAACAAAAATAGAACAAAAAAAGAGCAAAAATCATTCTTTGTCAAATACTGTACATATGCAGTTATATCAGTGCATTTACTCTAGCATAACATTTATACCTTCATTTAGTTTGTAATAAAACATGGCAACTTAAATAGCGTATACATCGTACATCAGTTCCAACTGTAAACATTATGTGTATCACTGGATTAAAATAAACAGACAAATACAGTATTGAACCTGTTTTAACAGCAGCACCTCTTCTATTACAGTTACAACATTCTACAGGCTATGCGATGGAAAAATATTAAATCATCCCTAATTTCCTACCATAAAAAAAAAAAAGCAGCCTACACAATACATAAAGAAAGCAGCTTTGTTATAAAAAGGCACAAATAAACCATTGCAGCTCTATCAACCTTTTTTAAGTAAAATGTGTCTCTGAATTTATTGGATTTGGAGATCATTTCGAATCTTTAGCTAAACTATTTAAAATTGATTTATAAGTGAAGACATTTTATCTATATGTCTATAACAAAATAAAAAAGGAGCAAAATAGAATATAGGGTCAAAATGTAAATAGCTGTGAACACGATAATATTCCTTCCAGTACTGAAGAAAATATTTTTTTCAATACAGGTTTGATACAGTTGAATAGAGAACATCTCCTAGCATAGACGGATCCCATACATGCTAAGACCTGTGTATTATTTCTGCAATGTTTGAGACAACACATGGATACGCAGACACACTTTTGGTGTAAGTAACTAGTTTGATTTCCATAAATTTGTGCCCAGATTATTTATTTAAATATGACATATAGTAGGAACAATAAGTGTTTGTGCTATAACTCCCAGAATCCACCCAAAAGCATTGACAAAAAGAAGTATTTGAGATCCACACAACACACTGTTCAGATTATGTGCCTCTCACTAATAAAGACTTATTTCAGTAATATGAAAAGATGAAAAAATACTGAACAGGAAACAGTTCCACAAGACCAGCTTGTGTGTAACACACATTTGACAACAAATTAGAAAACAAATTACAAGAACAGCGAATGCAGTGAATTTACGGTCAGCTGAAAATAAGATTCTAAGGATAGAGAAAGGAACACTGGATTTTCTTCATATAAGTCTCAACACAATGACATACACATTCGCAGAGAAAGGTACAGACTTGTGCCACCTGTTTCTTAGAAAGTGTACAGCGTGGAGACTGTTACAGGCTATCTTCGAAACAAACATAAAACTATATTCTGTCTAGCTTTATTGAACATGAGAACTAGTTGAGTGTATTAATTAAAAATCGGGCATTTTCTGTAAGTTCGAGACACGAACATGTTAAATACAAAGGTAGGCTACAGCAATACTGCTTTATACTTTCTGGAAGCGCTTACATTCATACTTATCAGCAGTATACACAGTCCTCATTCTTTCATTTGTAACTGCAAATCCACTTGGACAAAACCCCTCCTCCAGCCCAGTTACAGTAAATTATTGTTCAGCATTGACTTTGGGGTTCTCTGCCAATCCATCATTTTGCTTTAATGACAGAATGTCTTGTACATAAAAAGGAGATATAACCAGGCTCAGTTGTGCTTCAATCAAACATTTCTGTTTGAAGAAATAGAGTGCATAACCTGAAGCTTGATCTCCATACATTCCTTTTTTGAGCACTATTTGTATGTGCTCTTTCAGAACCAAACAGTCTGTTTACAACAAGTAACATCATGAAGACATTTTATGACCTATTTAGGACACTTGCTACAGTTTACAGGGAAACTACGTCAGATAAATGTTTACATTTGGTATGGTTAGCTAGGTCTACTTTCATCTTCTTTATATCTGACTTTGGGGAACTTGAAGATGGGCTACTTTCACTTGGACAAAACTGTATTTTTGTTTCAGAGTCTTTTGCCTCTGTAAAGTATTGTTCAAACCTGTCCAAGTATGGAGGCCTTTCCGGAAGAAGATAGTAATGCGTAGAACTGGCCTTCTTACCATTTTCAATGATGGGTAAAATACAAGGGGTTTTGTTGGCAGAGCCCTCGCTGTTCTGTCTTTGAAATGCTTTGCTACTGACATATTTAGGATCAGGTGCAAAACTTTGTGTAGGGGGCATTACCCCATTGAGGTATGATGGAAGACTTTTGGGGCTTGGAGTACGAGAGTTACTTCTTGATAAGGGTTCCCTTGGTGGAACCTTTGGTGGTCTGTCCTCATCACTGTATGTGTTTGAAGAAACCTCTGCTGACCATCTCCTGTAATCAGGTTTCAGTGACCTTGGAGGTATAGGAATCCTTGGGGGAATTTCAGGTTTTTCTTCATCAGAATTTGGAGAATTCCTATTTATATGGCTACCTATCCGAATTGCAGGTTTGTTGTATGATCCAGCGGGCCCTGAATGAGATCGTCGTAGCTTCCTGTGGCTTTGTTCGGATTTTTGAGGTTTTGAACTGTGTGTACGCCCATTATTGTTAGATGGTGGGCTTCCATCTGCTGGTTTATTTACTGTTGGTGACTCAAAATAAGCATAATTAATCTGTCCACACCCTCTGAAGCTTCGCCTGCTTGGTACTCCATACTTAAATGCTAAAGTTCTGGAACCATCTTGTAGGAGAAATTCTGTATCAGAGTAACTTGTGATTGACTCAACCTCATTGTCTGCATCATCTATAGAATGATCTTCTGATATTGGAAGAGGAGGAAGTGGTCTACAACTGCGATCGTGTGAAAGGATAGCAGAAAAATGCAGAGGTGCACTTTTAACAGGTGTAAGAGGAGGTGTTTTTTCACAGCCACTGTTCATTGATAGTTTCTTAAAAGATGAAACAAATTGATCTTCATCACAGTTTTTGTTTAAATGTTCTACGACAGGCATGCCAAGATGAAGCAAGCCAGATTTCTTCAAAGGTACCTTCATGCAGTTTTCAGAACAGCAGTGACCATTCATTATTACTGGCCTTGAAATTGGGCCTAAAACAAAGGGTAAATAAATCAAATTAGATGAACTTAAAGCAATTTGTGCACAGCAAAACCTGAATACTATTTTCTAGATTTAGCAGTGGCAAGACCAAAAACAGGCATCAAGTCATTCAGTAAAATTCAGTTCACATGCCCACCATTTTCCATGAATGAACATATACTAATATACTAAACAAATAGAGAAGGTCTGCATTATTTTATTTCTTATTTTAATAAATAAATTAATTAATGTGTTAGAATGGCTGCGCATTAACACATTAATTAAACGTCTTGATAAATGGATTATTTGGCTCAGCAGCTGAACACCTGGACTTCATCCATTCAAACAACTCCAAACACAACATAAGCGCAAAGGATCTAGCTTTAAATAAATATAAATTAATTGTCTTCTTACCAATTGGTGATATATGTTGAGAAGAGTGCTTTAAACTGTACGTCAGAGATAGAGGTTCCATATCATAATATGTACTAAACAAAACAAAAAACAATAGCAACAATTAGAATATAAATGTAACATACCTTCCTGCCATTTTCAAACTGAAATTAGAAAAATAAACAATCAATCAAATCAATGGTGCAATAAGTGGTGCGTAAGTATGCCAGTACTGTTTATCTGTAGCAACCAATCAGATGTTATATAACTGCAGGCACCCAGTAAAAAGCAAACATCTTATTGGGTACTGCATATTACCGTAAGAGCACAGGTAAACATTTCAACCTCTAATTGCATCAGCCTCTCTGTTGCTCTCTATGCTAAGGGACACTTATGTATGAATGTATGTATAATTATATTTATAAAGCGTCACTAGGGTATGCAGAGTTCAACATTATAAAATTGTATACAATCAAGGGGATAAGTGCAAGCAATTATACAGATAAATAAATATGAAACAAAGTTTCATACATAGGTTAAGAATACATATTTAAATTATAAATAAATTGAGTGGGGCATGCCTTATATCTTATAATGAGATCCCTGCTCAGAAGAGCTTACTAAGTTATGCATTATATATACCAAGCTGATCTATCTATCTGTTTTTCGGTATACGAAAGGACATATATTTGGCAGAAATTTTACTATATCTACATTTCTTTAATTTCAACTTACTTTTCAAATTCACAATGGTTTGCCCAGCATGAATGTGACCCAATTATGCTTTGTCCGTTATGCACAAAACCATTCTTCAACGGGACCTGGATTTCTTTAGCTGCAATCCCAGCTGTTGTCATTGTGCCTTCTTTTTGTGACTCCCTCTATTTGGAAAATGCTTGTAGCATTTCTTCGACTAAAAGACATAAAAATTAAGAAAAATTATTCATCGGGTCTAGAAATCCTAATTATACAATAATGATTTAAAATGATCTTTTATAACAATAAAACTGTATCAGAAGGGTATGCCAGATTTCTCTGTTACGTTTCGAAATAAATTGTCAGAAGACACACGAGATAATTATTATTATTTTATTATCTGAATAATATAAATTGCATACTTTAACAATCTAGCAAGAGAGATGGCTAAGTGATGTCTGATCTTAGTTGAGAATTTAAATATTTCTTTTAGCAATTGTGCGTCAAGCCAATATACTGTACAAGATAAACAGGATATTAAATATTCCATTAAATGATTCATATGGTTCATGTAACAGGTAAATATTGCATTTAATTCTTTAACTATATTTTAATAAATATTCAATTATGTTGAACGTTATTGGACGGGAAACTCCATCTGTCCCACACATTTACGTTTTATTAATCAGGTATAATGGAAGCACAGAACAGCAATATTATAATATACATTTCAAATAGTACAAATGACATAAATATTTCAAGGGCTGTGTTGGAAACCATAGCTGTGTCCAAACAACTCATGCTGCAAAGCTATGCCAGTTACATTACAGAGAGCCCATTGAAATGCCAAAACACACAGTCCTCAGTCTAACCTTGTAATAAACAATAATCCCACTCTGTATCGTTGTTCTTGTGAATGCAGCAGATTAATTATGCCAAGAGATTTTACATAAATTGAAGCCAAGCTAAAGCTTTGTACAATATAAAATGGAGTTTTTCTTTTTTAAGAAACATAAAAATGAAAGGACAATATCCAGGCACCATTCATCTTATAACTACATGATTAATATAATTCTATAACGTGGCATATGTAATAAACACCCAAATCTTGTTAAGAGCAAGTTTAACAAACCTCCACAATGGGAGGGGTCTGGTCTGATACTGTTCATTGTAGTGTAAACCCCTTCTCTATGACATTGGACATATTATACGTACCCCAGCACATTCCAGCAAGACACTAAATGAGAATACCTTTAAATCTGCAGTAAAGATTTTTCTTAAGTTTGTTTTGTTTGTAAGTTTGCCTGTAGTAACCCAGCCAACAAAAGACTAGAAACGACTGGTTACGGAGGTTACCACCAAATAAGTAGGTACGTGATTACTATGCTGTTAATTACTTCCTGAAATAATAAAAAGATGGCTACTATTTCACTTGTACATAAAAGTCTCTAAAGCTTTTTGAAAGTGATGTAATCAGTTGGAAGGGCGTGGAAGTAAAAATGACATGTAAGATGACAGAATTAAATAAACACAAGAATAAACCTAGACTCTAGCTTTTTTATCGTCTCTCAATGTCAAAAATTCAAAATCCTGATCTGCCAATAGAGAATGTTTAGCTTTTGATGGCATACTGGTTGCAGACAAGTTTTCATTCTAGACATTTTTTATTCATTATATTACCTTTATTATGTTGCAGAAATATTGTGAAAAAATATTGCTTTTAATTTATTATCTCTTTTCAGTCAATGCTAATTACTTTTTTTTCATTGCACAAATTTAGGCATACATGGGTCATTTTTTTATTTTGATCAATTCAATCTGTGTGTTTCAATTGAGCCATCAAAGATGAGCCATGTATAGCCTCATGTCTTACCAATATCGGGCAATCTATTGAGCAAAAGCTGATAAGGCGCGTTGGAATATTTTCTGTCAATTACATTGGGCAGATCTGAAGCAATAATCTACCCAAGATAGATGGGGTAAGGTGGTGAAATTCGCACTGATCGAGTTTTAATCAGGAAGCACTGATAAAACTACACTATTGTATGGCTGGCTTTAGGGCTAGGCAACACTAGCGCGTTTTTCGCGCGTTTACGCATGCAATTTTTAAAAAAAATGGAAATCACAGGAATGCAAATATTCCCACGATTTCTGATGCGCATACATTTTCGTTTTGGTAATGCATGCGTTCACCATTTATGGTGCGTTAACGCATGCGTTTCCATAATGGAAAATGGCAAAACACACACACAGTTGTAGTGTGGCCTTGGCCTTAGAGAGGGGTTACAGAGAGGACTGTCAGTTTGTAGTAACATGGCTATAGCTGGGTGCACACAGGAAAGATGTCAGACAAGATCTGCAAGATCCTGTCTGTTATTTTTCAAAGATCAGGGAACACACATTCCTGGGATTTATCCCTATACACAGCATAGGTAAAATGCTCAGGAGTGTGTGTTTCCCACGACTGCAGGGGACTCCCCTACAGGGGAAGGGGGAAATTTTCATTATTCTCCGAACAACTGCGAGGCCGTCAGGAACGTTCGGCAGCTGCACTCTTGTTCGAAAAATGAGCTACACACAATGACAATAAAACCCTGATACTGTTGGATTCGGCGGTATCAGGGCTTTATCCTCAGTGTGTGTACCTAGCTTAAGAGAAGGTTAAGAGGGAAGAAGACTTTAGAACTCACAAACAGGGGCGTATCTAGGGTCTAAGAAGATCCGGGGCACTCCTGGGCACTCCATGCGCCGCGCGCATCGCGGCGCAAATTTTTTAGGCCACGCCCCTTTCTCCGCCCCAATTAGGACACACCCACTAAGTACTTAATGAGATGGCCAAAAAGACACAGACAGACAGATAGATAACCACAAACATAGACACACAGCCCGATAGTGATAAACAGACAGAAAGACAGTGAAATAGACAGACAGAGATAGAGATTTGGATAGAGAGACACAAATTAATGACACAAAGGCACAGTAAACTGGCAATATCATTATATACTGGTAGCAATCTGGTAATTTTTAAACTTACTGTTGTGTTCAGTTGTAGTCAGTTGCTTGGCCATACCTTTGGCCAGGGAGACCTTCTTGTACCTTTACATGGACCTCTGCCCCTATCTATCTGTCCCTCTCTCTCTGTATATCTATCTATCTAACTCTGCTATCTATCTATCTATCTAACTCTGCTATCTATCTATCTAACTCTGCTATCTATCTATCTGTCCCTCTCTCTCTCGCTATCATCTATCTAACTCTGCTATCTATGTATCTATCTAACTCTGCTATCTATCTTATCTAACTCTGCTATCTATCTATCTATCTATCTAACTCTGCTATCATCTATCTATCTAACTCTGCTATCTATCTATCTAACTTGCTATCTATCTAACTCTGCATCTACTCTAACATCTATCTATTATCTAACTCTGCTATCTATCTATTATATCATCTATTATCTATCTAACTCTCTATCTATCTAACTCGCTATCTATCTATCTAACTCGCTATCTCATCTAACTCTGCTATCTCTCTATCTATCTATCTATCTATCTACTATCCTATCTATCTATCTATCTATCTAATATCTATCTAACTCTGCTATCTATCAACTCTGCTATCTATCTATCTAACTCTGCTATCTATCTATCTAACTCTGTCTATCTATCTATCTAACTTACTGACTATCATCTATCTATCTAACTCTGCTATCTACTATCTATCTAACTCTGCTACTATCATCTATATAACTCTGCTATCTATCTATCTATCATCTATCTATCTATCTATCTACTATCTATCTCATCTAACTCTGCTATCTATCTAACTCTGCTATCTATCTATCTATCTACTATCTATCTATCTATCATCTTCTATCTATCTATCTAACTCTGCTATCTATCTATCTAACTCTGCTATCTATCTATCTAACTCTGTCTATCTATCTACTAACTCTGCTATCTATCTATCTATCTAACTCTGCTATCTATCTATCTATATAACTCTGCTCTCTATCTATCTATCTATCTATCTATCTAACTATCTAACTCGCATCTATCTATCTAACTATCTATCTATTATCTAACTCTATGCTATCTATCTATCATCTACTACTATACTATACTATCTATCTATCTATCTATCTATCTATCTATCTATCTATATCTAATAACTCTGCTATCTATCTATCTATCTATATCTAACGCTGCTATCTAACGCTGCTATCTAACTCTGCTATCTATCTAGGAGAAGGCGGGAGCGCAGAGGCCGTCTGTATGTTCTGCGCCGTCGCCCGGCGCGTGACGTCCTCGCGCCGGCGTGCGCGTGACGTCATGCGCCGACGGAGTCCGCGGGGATGCCGGAACTAGGGGCACAAGTCAGGAAAACATTCGGGGCACTTTGCAAAACATCCGGGGCACGTGCCCCGAATGTTTTAACGTAGATACGCCACTGCTCACAAAGCATGTATCTTTGCCCAAGGAAAGTGGGCAAAATTTACATTAGCCCATATAAAAACTACAAAGAGTATGGTTAACTCGATAGTGTATGTTGTCCTTATTTCAACTGCATTATTTCCAATTATGTTCAACAGTAATCTTCACTCCTAAAAGAAATATTTCAGGGAAGTCTGGGACAGTTTCCAGTTTAAACTATTCATTTTATGGACCACATGGTATAAATACCTGTAAACGTCATAAAGTACTCTAACACACCAGAGCAACGTGTGCTCTTGAAAAATAAATACAAAGTTGTGGAACACAAAAAGTATTCAGAATAGAGTACAAACATCTTTGCCCTTCCCTATTATGCCACGTAACTAATGATATGTAATGCTTGAGAATGAGGAAGCAGAGACCAAGCTCCTACTATGGTCATTGCTGCAATAAGGATTGAAAGGAGCCAAAACCAAGCGTTTCTGTTTACACAAATGGTCATAATGTCATATTGTACTTTGCATTTGAACATAAAGTACTCTAACACACCAGAGGTCATTTAAGGAGAGGACAGAGAGTCAATGGTCCTTATTCTGTATTTTTGTTAGCTCTGGTTTAAACTAAAGCTTTTGACATTTTCTTAAAGGGTATGTCCACCCTTAAAAAAAAAAATTGCTATATCATTCCCCCTGTCCCCCCAGCCCAACCGCTCTATTTATTTATTAGAAAGTTCCCCAAACTTTACTTACCTGCCCTTTTCCTCCGCGCCGCTGCCAGGCCTCTGCTTGCGAGATAATGCAAGCAGAGGGCGGGACCGGCAGTGCGTCTGTGATTGGCTGAGCAGCAGCCAATCACGGACGCGGCTGCCGGGAGTTCAGTGCGGCAGAGGAAAGAGGGCAGGTAAGTAAAGTTTGGGGAACTTTCTAATAAAATAATAGAGCGGTTGGGGCTGGGGGGACAGGGGGAATGATTTACAAAGGGGTTTTACGCTAGGGGGAGGGAACCCTAAGGGAGGGGAGGGAGGGGGAAAGGGTGCAGTACGCATGCCAAACTTTCCCGGAGGCCAGGTAGGAGGCAGAGTCCTATATGGACCTGCTATCTCCTGGTGGGCAGTTTTTGGGACTTTGGGGGGGGACTACAGGAGAACCTTATGGAGCTGGGATGTGAGGTAAGGATTAAACTACACTACACAATGGGGCCAAGTAGTGGGGGGGTATAGTTTTGGGGGTGGACATGCCCTTTAATTATAAGGCAAAAAGTCCCAAACAGATTTACAGGATTGTTGGCAAACAGTTACTTTCATGGTTGTACCAAAGTATTACAGTATGTTGTAAAGAAGCAGTATAACTTTAAAACACGACTATAACCCCATGAAAATAAATCTCGACACATTACTTTTTGGAATTAATTTTTTCTCTTTTGAGCAAAAAATACTATAGCACCTGCAAGATATTTGAAAGGACATGTCCACCCTTAAAACAAAAACCTGTTCACTTGTCAGTCCCAATTCCAACCAATATGTTCAGCACATTATTAGATGCATTACTAACAAGATATTTACATGGTTATCTCCCTTTATATAATTTTTTAAATAAAATGTAGGGCATCCCTTCCCACCGAATAATGAAAAAAGTCCTCTGCACTCGTACTAAGTGTGGGTGCTCACTCCTCAAAAAAATCCAACCCTTGATGGATTTAACATACGAGAATATGAAGAAGCAAGGGTGGCACTCCAAACCGTAACTTATTCAATATAGAACCAAACAACATCTCACAACGTTTCGGGGGATACGTGCCCCCCCACCTGAGGAAGGGGGCACGTATCCCCCGAAACGTTGTGAGATGTTGTTTGGTCTATATTGAATAAAGTTACGGTTTGGAGTGCCACCCTTGCTTCTTCATCATCCCTTCCCACCCCCAACCGCTACATTAGATTTCTAAGAAAAAAACCTGAACTGTACTTAGAGCCCTTCGCTCCAGCAGCGGACTGTACCGGCTCCCTGCTTGCCGGAACTAGCAAAGGGGCTGAGAGGCCAATCAGCCGCGACGACGCGCAATAGAGAACGCCGCAGGACTGAAGGGCTGTAAGTACAGTTCGTATTATTAGAAATCTAATATAGTGATTGGGGGAAAGAAGGCATTCCCTACGTTTTATATAAAACATTTTACGCATAGTAAAGGGCAGCCAGGGAGGGATTCAGAGGGAGGGGGTGAGGGCTTGTCTGGCTATATCGGCCATGTTTTTTAAACTAATTTCGCACTGGCCACTCCATTTCCAAAAATAAAGGCTTAGTTAAGATTAGTGCAACAATTTTATCAGAAAACAATTGTGGGATCACGGTCAGGGGCTGCAGAAGGCTATTGAAAATCTGCAGGAATAAAAAGCTGAATTCATTGCTTCCTTACTGTGCCTGGCACAGGTATCCCTTACATACAATACCAACATTCAGTCAGTTCTCCAGCCTATTGGGACACAACAACGGAAAAGATGGGTTATGAAATATGAAACCCTTATAATTTAGTATCTATAGGAAAACACAATTTATGTGAATTAAATAATAAATATATATTTTCCCTTATAGATTTTATGCTGCTCAGGAGAAGGACCACCTTCCACTCAAGTGATTACAATACTGTACATATTCCTGATATTATTTTTGTGCCCTGCACATACATACGTCAAATAAAAAGAACATGTATTTTAAAGGGTAAATAAAGTCTCCAGACAACATTGTCTCAAAAGATGCAGCACATTCACAAATAAGCTTAAAGCTGGGTAAACACAGTAACAATAAAGCCCCGATGGCATTGGGGCTTTATCTGTATTATGTGTACCTTTGTTTCCCGAATGAACGCACAGCCGCTGATCAATCTGTTCGGCCGAATGCTCGTTCGGGAAATACCAAAAATTTCCATCACCCGCGCTAGATTCCCTATAGAGGAGTCTAGCATGGCCGATGGAAACACACAGTCCTGAGCGTTCTCCCTATTATGTTCATAGGAAGAATGCTCGCGACTGTGTGTATGCAGATCTTTGAAAGATGACAGACAGGATCTTGCAGATCCTGTCTGTCATCTTTCACTGATCTGTACTTTGTGTACCCAGCTTAACTCTCCCTTTGCTGTGACTGCTGGGTGAACTTGTGGCTACTGGGAGTCAGCTCCCATTATCCACCTAAGCTAGGTGACTCCCAGTTAAGTATACACAGTACATTTCACATGCTATGTAGTGCTCAACAGATCAAAACAATGCAGCTGCAACTTTTCATCCTAGAAGCTGACAGCCAATCATATAACAGCACCGAGATTCACTCAGTGTATTTCTTAGATGTGTATTTCTTAGATGGCATGTAAGAACTATCCCAATATAGCTACCGTGTAGAATTTAGTACATGTAGAAACTTGTAGAAAATCTAAAAATCTTTTGCTATGAACATAATGGAAACAAAAAAGTATAAATCTAGGGATTAGAACCCATGACCTCATGGGCTGTGTGTAAAATTAGTTGACTTTTTTGTATTGCACCAGAAAATCTGTACGCAATTCTCGCTGGCTTTAAATTAACTGCAGGGTAAAAAACTGTTTTATCAGGCATGGAGAAAATACTCTGTGAAGACACTGTGCATAGAGACAGTAAAAAATCTTAAACAAATCTTTTATTTAAATTAGAATGACAGAGACTGATATGTCTTGACCTGTTACTAATTTTTATTCTAATGTTCACAAAAATGTCCAGCAGCTAAAAGGAAAATGGAGAGAGAGCGATAGATATGATATATATTAGCAATTTGGAATGTTTAATTACAGAGGTACCAAATCTGGTCACACACCTTACAGTGTGATTATTCAAACAATCTTAAAACTATGGTTAAAAGTGATGACCCAACCAACTGAATTTTTATTTGATAGCCTAGACAAGCTTTCTTGCATATTTGTAACAAGCTTGTATGAAGAACAAGGTATATAGCTAGCTTAGAAACTATAACAGGAAGTGCCACTAAAGCTGCTTGCGGATATTTTGCTAAACATCTGGATAGCCACAGGCTGATGAGAGTTGCAATAGAACAAAGCGTTAGACTGTCTAATTTTAATTACTTGATTTTTGTGCCACTGTTCAGTACATAAAGGCCCTGGCTATGAAAGCCTAATGTGATTTACTTAGAACTTGCATTCATGGATAGTAAGCTATTTCTCTAGCTACAATGTGCTTTCCAGTAATCGGTATTGCATAGTTAGAGAAACTTACTGTAAGTAGATACTGTATGTAGAGGGCCATATAACGTAAAATGACTATGAATATAGCCTCATATTTGAAATACTGTATGCAGAGATGTTAAATACTCTTTGAAATATCCTGTTAACAGTGTATCAGTCCCATTTATTTATCCTCTATGGAAATCAAAGGCACTTGGGGTTTTTCAAATGTAAGAATAAGGAAGTCAGGATGCATCTATTAATAGAATGCCCAGGTGTTCAGCTGCAAATTCCCAAAGTTCTGGGGCCTAGGACTATATCTCTAAAGGTGGGTACATATGAAGGGACTTTTTGTCAAGCCAAACGTTTGCTATTAGTGAGTGCTCCACCGTGACAAATAGTTGCCGCAACTAACCTTGCAGTCCCATAGGGAACTGCACAATCACCCGTGATTTACCGATTGCTCGTCCGTCTGATTTAGACGAAAGGGTAACCGACATTAATTGTAGCCGAAACCAGTGAAGATTTTTCAGCCCGACCAATCACTGACAATCACGATTGTGAACCGTTAACTTGTGAGACTCGTATAGCAGTGAATTTCAATGTGGGTGACCTCTCCATTTTTGGAGAGCATGCGATCACCATTTATTTAGCAGATCGCACTCCAATTGTGCAACATATCGTGGATCATAGCACAAGCAGCCGGTACTGCGCATTAAAACGCACACCGATGTACTCATGCTTTTTACGGGAGTTACCGCCTGTTACAGTGTGGCCTCAGCCTTAATAGGAAATGTCCCAAAGGTCAAAAAGTAATGTCAAATCGAAAAAGAGAAAATATAATATTAAAATAAATTATTCTTATGAATTAATAAGGGGACTATGAAATAACATTTTTTTTAAAGGAAAAATACATTTTAGCAGAGGTATAAAAAAAAGAATTCCTTTGACTTTCAATATGTTTAATACATTTGAAGGCAAATTAAACTATTAAAAGGCTAATAAAATGTGTATTTGATCCCTTTAAATATATTGCTAAGGATTCTGATTAGCTGGCAGCTACGCAATCCAAAGGTATATGAATGAGCCCACTGTAATCACCACATTGCTAGAATTGACAGAACACTACTCGATGTGCTTTTTAAATGCAATCTCGGGTAACATTGCTTACTCACATCCTGTCCAGGAATCTTGTGATCCATTATGGATTAAACAGCAGGAAGTGAAAGGTGCAGACAAAAATGTTCTCCCTGCCGACCTGATGCACTCGTCACATTCTCTATAAATACCTAAGATATGATGAGTATATAAAATTGTACACATCTGTGAAATACGTGACCTCCTGTGCAATATTAACCTAATTTCTGTAATCATTAATCCAGCATTATACAGCATGGCGATGTGCTACATTCTTATAAGACTTAGAACCAAAATATCCACCTAATCCCAAATTACGAATTAATGTTACTAATGTTGTAGACTATCTCAGGTATTTTCGGCAAGAGGACATTAGTGTCAGTGCAAGTAGATAAAGGAGCTACAATAAAAAAAATCTAAAAGCACAAAATAACATTTTGCTATGTTCCTGTCGCAAAGTCTTATACCATGTAAAAGCCTTTAGGGTATTCCTGGAGTCCCATCCCCCACCTGCAACATTGGCAAGAAGCCCTGCTAATAATTGCAGTGTCAGACAACTAATGCCTTCTAAATTCTCAGCTTTCAAATAAGTGATTGTGCAACCACATGGCCTACTAAAACCCCTCAGGAATTCGAAACTTTTAATGAACACTTCAAATATTTATACACTCTCTAAAAAAAGATTATTTTTGTTACCCGCTTCAAGTTTTTTCCTCCTTCCAAGCATGGAAAAAAGGAGAACAAATTCTTTGAGCCTCCTTAATGTCAGATAAATAAACCCATTGTGTGTGAAGAGGTGACTTTGTCTGTAGATTCCAGCAGAGATGTAAATGGGCAGTATTATGAAAATGCAGTTGGACATCCTACAGAAGGGGGGAGGAAAACATTAGGAATACAAACTGGGACATTTCTAAATACTTATTTAGAAGATAAGTATCAGCAATGTTCTAAATAGCCTATCACATGGATCATCTGCCAGGCTGCAAAGCCATTTTAAACCGTTGTTACCGTATATACTTTGATTGTTACTGGAATTTCGATGAATGCAGGTTTGAATATAATGAGTATTCTGGAGGTGGTCAGGCAGATTGTAGGAAATGTGATAAAATGTAGAGAGGCGGAAGCCTATTTGAATGGTAAATCCTATTAAGTCAGATCATTCAGCTGTCATTTACAAATACGTCTAATGGATGCATTTCTTTGTTCCCTTTTACGCAGTGTCTTAAAGGGACATTCAGGCCATGAATTTTAAAATATGAAAAGAATAACATTTCTAAAGGGCTTTTATACGTTATATTTGTTCCCATGAAGCTGTAATGAAAGGGGTAAGGGTGGATTTTCATTTCTCTTAAGCCACAGACAGGTTTTTAAAAACACACTGTGTTGATATAGAAAATAATTCCAATGAGCAGATTACAGTGTAATATTATTGCATCTGAATGTTTACTAGCCCTTCAATACACATGGCGGCCCATAAATTATGGACATTTAGGTGGGTTAAATTGGCCATAGACACACACATTTTTGATAATAAGGGATTATGGGAAACTGACGTTTTACCTTTAGAGCAAATGATCCAGTGAATTGTGGTCTACTAATGGCTGTGACACATAAACTTAGGTATTGTGGTGATAGATAGGAATCAAGCATAACCTTTAAAGGAGAACTAAACCACTACTAAAAGGCATTGAAGCAAATTTAATGACCACACTGTGCAGTATTGAAATGCTGGGAAATACAAGTAAGGTAGTAGTAAGAGAAATTTATCAGCACCTACATCAAAATGAGACACAGATAACTGATTTAATATCAAGGTGTTGATTTGAGGCTTTTGTTGTCCTTTAAGCCTATAGGCTCGTACACACATCCGATGTGTGCACCAAGCGACGACCCCCCACACCAATGCATTCAAACATTTTTTTGTCCGAGAATCGCGTCATGTGTATTCATTCAGTCGGGGGTCATTTGGAGACCCCCAACCAAACAAACACACAGGCGCGATTCTTGGCCGAAACGCCCATTCGTCGCGCCAATGGCTTGGTGTCAAATTGCCCCTGTGTACAAACCTTATGTCTGTCTTTACACTAAAACAATGTTTGATAGTAAATTAATCTCAAACAGATTGCAAGTTTTAGTGGTAACATTCTGTTATAGTCTTAACCTTTAGTTACCTGTGTGAGACTTGTCCTGAACACACTGTGTACATTGTGAGGATAAGGGCTAGGCCACACTGCAGCGTTTTTTCTGTGTTTGCACATGTGTTTTTCAGATCATTGAAAACGCGGCAACGCACCGAAAACACGCGTTTTTGGGTGCGTTGCGATTTCGCATGCGATTTGCATTCCACATTTTTAATCACAATCGCATGTGTTTTTCTATTTACATTGAAAAAATGCATGCGCAAAAGCAAAAAAAATGCGCACGTGCAATTGTGTTTGCGATTGTGTTTGCGGTGCAGCGTGGCCATGCCCTAAATGTCAGTTTGTTTAAAGTCTCATAAAAGTCCAGCAGAATAAGACGAGATGCATCCTACAGAACATACGCGAGTCCCATTTCAATGGATAACAAGGTTTTTGTGGTTATCATGTTGCTGTGTCTTTTAACACTGTATTTTTAACATATGCTAGATTCATTTGATTATAATTGAGCCTACAATTCTTATTAGGAAAAGGGTGTGACATACAGTATTATGGGTGCTCCGGTAATTAAATGGTATCACCTTTAACTACTCTGCTGGCATATCATTAGGAAATGGCAGTAGTCAATTTAGGTAGGAGAGGCCCATTTCTGCAATACACCTTATCCTGTTTGCCACCTTTTAATGATGCAATTTATACTGTATAAACATTGACAGAAACAGTTTCATTAAAGAAGAATATGATGAACACCAACTTATAAAACAA
Organism: Hymenochirus boettgeri; assembly: GCA_019447015.1. NCBI lineage: Eukaryota > Metazoa > Chordata > Amphibia > Anura > Pipidae > Hymenochirus > Hymenochirus boettgeri. The sequence continues at coordinate 177,095,379 of CM033475.1, read as the reverse complement.
CTTGAATATACTGTGATAGTGGTGAACCTCTTTATAGGGTCATTGCCTGCTCAGGTTTACTAGGGAAAGTACCGTATGAATCCTGGTCCTATTTTGTACATATTACTGCTCCAAACACAGAGAGCAACATTTGAGACATACAGCACAATGCTAACATCAATAAGTGCGACTTTAACTCCAAAACAGCGGTGTGCATCTTGGTGAATCGCCCAGAGAGTATCTTAGCGTAGGAGCAATTTGAAATTCTTCCATTCAATCCATCTAACACTATTTTTTTTCCAAGAAGATTTTTCGGCCAAGACAACCGATACTTCCGCGTATCCGTCAGTCGGGCCAAAAATATCTGCAGTGTTTCTGTTGTCACTGGCAATTAATGTTCGCCAGCCATATCGAATGAATGAGAGATCAGCGATCAGACATGTCAGTAAATAAGTCAAGTAAGAATATTGTCAACATAAGTGCTACCACCAGGTCTCTCCAGTTCGCTCTACTCCTGCGACCAATACAGAGAATAATACATAAATAGAAATGAAGATCCTGATTGATTCCAAGACACCAATATTGTATGCCAAAAGTGCTTTATTGTACCATCAGCACAACATGTTTTGGATCTGATCCTTTATAATCAGATCCGAAACATGTTGTGCTGATGGTACAATAAAGCACATTTGGTATACAATATTGGTGTCTTGGAATCCATCAGGATCTTCACTTCTATATATCTATTATCCTCATGTCGGTAAATAACTACAGATCGTGCACACAATCGTTCATGGCGACCATTAGGCCGCAGCAACTTTTGCCGCAACCAGCACTGCTTAAGTCCTGGCTGACCACTCGCTAGTGGCGAATGCTTGGTCGGGACGAAAAATTTGGCCTGGAGGGTAGAGGATCCACACTTTTCTTGTTTATTCTAATGACAAAAGATTTGGATATAATATAAAATGGCAAAAACTGCACAGGGTGCCCAAGTTATCCAGGAACACTACCAAAATAAACACAAAAAATAAGTGAACACCTGCCTGTCTTTTTAATCTTATAGCAATGATGTAATAAACAAAACTCAGTATCAAAATCCAGAAAACAAGGCTTCCTGACTAATTACCTGTTGTTGGACTGTCTTCATTTAAACATTCAGGATGCAGACAACAAAGCAAATCACTGCTGATTACACATTCATGCTTTTGAGAACTAGTATTGGCAATTTTCTAACCTGTCTGATCACTACAACGTCCAATCATCAACAGACGTAAAGATCATGGAATGATCATTTTCTCACCACAGACAATTATCTCACACACCTTATTGGCTAATCAAAATGAACCGAATCTGTTTGTGTATATCCTTTACTGTATACAGCAGGAATTGGTAAGGGAATCACACATATTAGCTTATTGGCAGGTCCTCTATTTTAACCCAACAGCTCTACAATTATTCAAGTAAAAAGGGGACACCCTTTTTAGATAAAAAACCTACCTAGTTTATTTCTAAGGCTTATCCTTTCTCTTGAAAAGACGTACAGTAAAATATATATATGCATAACTATATATATGTAATGCTTCTCTTGCTGCATTTCAATGCAATAATCATGACTTTTAAGGGATTCCTCTTTATTGTATTTAGCAAGCAATTTAGGAAATCTGTCATATCTACTTTGACAATATTTTTTAAATCAAAAAATAATTATTATTTTTAAACTTTCTCCTGATTCTGGAGGTACACTGGAGTTTTATAGAAATGTCAACCCACGGGGCCTGAATTTACTGCCTTCAGAATCATTCACAGACTAGATGATACATAATATATCAGTATGTAGCTAGGAGGATTAAATAAAAAAAATGCTCATTGGAAAAAAGTCAACTCCCAAACCTGTTCCTACGTATTTAAAGAATAGACATAATGTCCGAATAATCAAATCCACGAAAAAGGTCTGGAGCAAACCCTCTGTGTACTTCCAGTTAATGACCTATTTAGAGTCCTCGGAAATACCTTCGACAGCATGACTTGTGTTCGCCAACTTACTAGAAGATTACGACACCTTATTTACAAAGTGCACCTCCGCTCACATTATACCCTAAAGATAATAATCAGTGACTAATCATTATGGCTCAGTGGTGATCTTGTCAAATCGTGCAGTATTGGTTTAGATAAATGGTATTCTGTCCTCAGTCTTTTTTTTCAGCTGGGGGGGAAAGATGTTTGCAAAGGCCAGAAAAAAACCACAATTTTTTAAGCCTGCATAAAGGTGACCAAACATACAGGAATCTGATTTTTATTGTAATATGCGACAACAGTCACAAACACTAACCAGAGCGACCTCCCATAATAAGTATCCTGTATAGGGATTGGTCGGTCCAGTGAGCCTACACGCTGCAATCATATTAAGCTAAGGGATCTGACAGATTTTTCCTCTAGCATGGTTGGCTGGTGACAAGGGTATTTCGTCTGCATCATGGGTGTTTGCACCATGCACATTGCTGCTGGGATTTTCCTGAAAACTAGCAAATACATAGAAAATTGTTCACTTCTCTGACTTGAAAGGGAATTTACACAATGCTGACATCATAAGATAGGTCCATAGTCCATATGTATTTACAAAGTTGATTGCAATTTGTTCTGAGCAGACAAGGCACAAGCCTATTAAAAAAAATCCAGCCTCACCTTTCTTCACCCCTAAGAGTTGCCTAGTAACTATTCTTGCCATTCCAGTGTGGCAGGTGCACCCTTAGCCAACTACACACCTCCTTAAAGCTACAGTAATATCTTAAACGAGAGGAGATTTAAAGAATTATTCTTTCCAGCCATTGGATAACAGAGAATTCTTACAGTGAACTCTTGCAGCCAATGAGAATTCAAAATTAATTAGACACCATTGAAGGAGTATCAAACATTGGTTTGGAAGTATTATTTATAAACATAGAGCCTTGCTCCTAAACCTATGACTGCCCGTGTTACAGTTACAAGTATGATGGATATAAATAAAGTGCTGTACAATACACTGGGGGCCTGAAATCAGCATAAATCCTGCAAATTAGTATAAGCAATCAATTGGTTAAATTTATTGAAGATTCTCAATACATCCCTCTTAAGTGACATGGGATGCTTAGAAATACATTGCACAGAGCTCTGCAAATATCGGGATCACTTCATTACACGCACAGCTCTGCACCATGTTGTGTACCTTTTAAAAGGGGGATGTGTGAGGGTATGGTTTACATATGGTATAATTAGAGGGGAGTGGGGGGCATCTTAACACAGCAGCATGATAAGCTGCACTTGGGGAAAACACAACACCGTGTCAAGGTATTTAACTGATGCAATGTTTCTGTTCACTTGTTCTAAACTCCAGATTCACATGGAAGATGGAAATAATTACTAGACTGGCATCACTGCAATCCTCCAATCCAAATGGCAGTCGCACAACTGTCTGTAACAGGTCCCTGACTCAATATAGGAGAATTTCATTTTGTAACTACCTCAGCTAACCCTTTACCAGGATACAGCGGCACAATTCAAAATGTGTCTCTGGCCACCACTACATTACTGTGGCTAAAGTAGATCTGGGCAAGTGCAGAAAAAGCTGCAGTCAATATAAACCAGCACGTATTACCCCTTGTAAACAACTAGACACTGACAGCGCGTATAGTAGTTTTCATGTGGAGTGGGCTAAGATGGGCTATGTTACTATGTGTGGCCCTCCAGTTATATTGCAGGGGTACAGCTGTCCTGGCAGTTGGAGGCTGACAGAGATGCTGGAAGTTACAGATTAACACAGCATGTCAGATATTAGTAAATAGCATCCTTCTCGGATTTAAAGGGCATGTATATTTGTTTGGGGGGGAATAAAAAGACCAGAGAACATAGTTAGGATTTTTGCATGGTGAGAAGTTGCTCCCATGGTCAAATATTTTTTTTTTATAATCAAGTCACTACTTGAAATCATGTAAACCGGTGCCTATGGCTCTGTGATTCACTTCTACTAATATAATTTCCAACCACGTAAAAGATTGACTGTATATACTGTACATGTTCTATACAGTTACAGACAAGACGAGGAAATACCAAATGCCTTACCTCTGTCTGTTCCGTAATGCAGTGGCTCAGCTCATTTTCCTTTCAGTGCAGGTTTAATAGGGATCCTCGCCTATCCCAGATCTGCGTTAATAATAATATCCTCTTTTCCACACCATTCCAGTCCAGCACTTCCTACTCTCTCCCTCCTTTTCAGTTCCCTTAGCACGCTCTGCCTGTAATTCCTGTTAGACTGAGTGAAAAGCCTGTTTATATCAATGGGCTGGGTGTGACGTCACTGGGATCTGCCTACTTCCAGATCAGGCTTTTTAAAGAAGCACTGTGCTGTGTGGGGCACAAATGGAAACACTGGGGCTGTAGATGAGTAACAGTGCAGACTGGGGTGTTAGTTTTTTTCTCTGGAATTAACTGGTATTTATCCCCCTTGTCAAAAAATGTGCAGTGAACATTAAAAAGCGGTGGCGAGAGACTCAGAAGAGTGATTTAAAGTCTCAAATTTTCAGCTTCCCACTGACCAGTCCTACGTAAATTAATATAATAATAATGTGATGAGGCAAATCAGATTAGAGATGGGTTCTTCATATCACTAAAATAAGCCAAATGTCTAGAGAACTACACATCCCAACAGCGGGCAGACCCCCTACTGATGCTGAGGATTCTGGGAGATGCCACTTAATTACAAAGTCTTGCTTTGTAAATTAGTGCACACATATATTTAACAATCAGGAACATCTGTGCTTTGTTTCTTTCAATACCTTTACTATTATTTTTTATAATAATAATTCAGTATGTTGTTAAAAATGTCCATAGGCATAACTAGCAGGGAAGCAGGAGGGCCTCAAACTTATTACTTTTCCTAACACAGATACAGCCTCCCAGGCAACATTACAGATACAGCCCCCCAGGCAACATTACAGATACAGCCCCCAGGCAACAAGCAGGGAGGAAGGTCTATTATAATGATGAGGGCATGTAGATTTCTTGTTACATCCCCTGGCACAACACATGTGCGATGTATGTTGGTATGATTGTGCTGGCCCGAGTGATCAATGTGTGTGGTGGGACGAATCCACATTGACGCTGATGGGAGCATGCACCACAGAGTATACTGGGATATGTTAATGACCAATAGATGGAGGGCTGCAGGCAGCATTTCATTGTAAACAACATGTTATGGTTAAGGCAGCAAAAAAAAAAAAAAAGATAGAGATCAAGGCCCTAAAATCTGGAGGGCAAAACTGGCTCCATATATTACAAGTATTGGACTGGAGTGGAACCAGGAAATCTGAGACATGGGGCCCACCAGTACAAATGTAATCTCTGTTATCACTCATTTCCATATATAGCTTAAGGTGCCCATACATTGAACTCACATCTCGACCAATCCTGCAACATTCCATCAATTCTTCAGGAACCGCCTAGTCCTTTCTTTTTTGCATTCATTTTGCCATTGTACGTCAGTCGCAAAAAAGAACAGGCTCAAATGTCTGGATGGGTCAGGAGGTATGGTACTACCCAGGGGATTCCCCTGTAACCCTGAGGGGTTACCAACACTGTATGTTAAAGGGCATGTCCACCCCTTTTTACAACATGTTTCTGTAGTGTAGGGCTCCCTCCCCCAACCCCAAACGCCATAGTAATTTGACACAAAACACCCCCGATCTGTACTTACATCACCTCTTTCCCCCGTCGATGTGTCACAGCCCTCTGCTTGCATGAAACTGCAAGCAGGGGGCTGGACCGGCAGCCTCTCAGCCAATCACGGACGTGGCTTCCGGCTATGCAGATCGACGGGGGAAAGAGATGATGTAAGTACAGATCGGGGGTGTTTTGTGTGAAACTACTATGGCGTTTGGGTTGGGGGAGGGAGCCCTACACTACAGAAAGGGGGTTTTGTGCTAGGGGGAGGGAGAAAGAAATGGGAGGGGGAGGAGGTCTGTACTGATCATGACAAAAGTCTCCTGGAGTAGAGACAGGAGGCAGAGTCCTATATGGACTCTGCAGAGCTCCTGGTGGGCAGTTTTTTGGACTTTAGGGGGGGATTACTGGAGAACCATTTGGAGCTGGGATGTGGATGAGGATTTTTCTACACTACATAGTGGGGGCAGTAGTGGGTTAAATTGTAGTTTTGGGGGTGGACATACCCTATTGGCTGTTTTTCTTGCTGAGTTGCTCATGTATAAAACTTTTTCCAATGTAGTTCTGATTTACACAGTACCTCCTGCTGGTTTCCATTCTATCATACAGTGTGAGGCCTCTTTCTCCCAGGGGAAAATACTTGGGGTTATGTTAGGTAAAAGACACCATAGCATTTCTGTTTGCTGTTAAATAGAGACTCACATGGTAACATGAATCTTAGCATAATGCAAAATGCTGCATTTTCAAATACAGAGTAATTCATATGCAGTCACTACATAGGCAGGTTGCTGTAGAAAGTGGCTACAATGATATTTAATGGTAATATGCAGGGGGGGAAATAAGCGAAGAGCTTTGTATTTTTATAAAATTAGATATAGCATAATATCTATAGGAAATCGTAAATAATCTGTTGAATGGATAACCAGACAGCTAAAATGAATGCACAGGCTAGATAAACTTTCCATGTATGGACAATAAGACAGAAGGGGTCCTAGAAATGCAGGAACTCTGGGGCCCCTAATAAGGTGAGGGGATGGGGGAAGGGAAATGCACATTGGAATCTTAATGTTGTAATACAATTATTATTGGACAGTTGAATGCTGATATTTTAGTTAAAGGAATTGAACACTGAAAAATGACTATCTATAGATGAATACATGTAGGTAGCACTTGATGCGTTTGTGTTGCTGCTCAAGCTCAGTTCCTTAGTCCCCCAGCCCCCTGTCAGACTATCTGACTCTCTGTGAGGGCAAGCATGCTCAGTAATCTCTATGAGAGAGATTACAGCAAAACTATACATAAGGTACCTGATCGACAAAATAAAGTTTCAGACTGAATATGTAAAGGAATAGGGGACAGATCAACAAAAAATGCTCTGATTCTAGTTTCCAGCAATGGGCAATTTAAAAAACTAATTTCCCAGTGTAAATATTCTTTAAGCAAACCCGAGATGGTTGAATATGTAACATCCCTGGGGTAAATACTTAATATATAACATTTCCTACATAATATAATATAGTCAAATAGATTATGAATAATTTTACCAAATGGATGTTTTGGCCAAAATAAAAAAAATAAAAAAGTGCCCCAGACGAAATTGCCACTTTGCATAGTAGAGATTCTATAGACCAGTCTTATGCTTATTTTTAAAGGGTATGTGAAGCCTAAAATAAAGTCAGTTTAGAAAAGTTTAACATCCCCCAAACCTAGGTTTTGCATTATTCTTAAGTTTCAAAGAGGCTCCTAAAGTTCCTTACCTGACCTGGCTCCTCACTGCTCCTCTTTGCTCTGCGGCTGACAGCCGCTCCACTTCCCGGTTGCAGCTGTCAGTAAAGGCGTGACGTTAGTGCAGAAGCCCTCTGCTCCTGTTTTTGCTCAAAATGAGCTTCAAACAGTAGCAGGGGGCAGTGCCCAGGTGAGGAGGAACTGGATCAGGTAAGTCTCTTCAGGGGAATCTTTGGACCATAAGGTTAAGGTGAAACCTTAAACATTTATAAGCAAACTTTATTTTAGGGTGGACTTGCCCTTTTAACATTTTGGAAGAAACCTTCATTCTTGCAGGGACCTAGGTCCTGTGCTACTCCAGCCGGTGGTCCACCTACATATTTGGGCATGTGCAAATCAACTACCTCTTGCTTTGGCTGTGGAATGACTATTTCCATAGAAGAGGTGGCATTCTGGAGACAATACTTCTAGTCCATGAACTGCAGAAACAAAGGCAAGCAGCAGGAATTTAGGGTTCTGGTTAGCTGCCTTATCTAAGCCAAACATTACTGTTTTCCAATTTTGTTCCCCTTTAAAGAACCCTGTGGAATACTAAAACTTATTTAAATAGGGAATATATTTTTTTGGGTGTTTTTATTTAAAATAAAATGTATTTTTGCTTTTCTGTTGCAAGACAGAAACTTCTGCACGCATATTGTCATTAAATAGTTACTGCATAAATGTCTGGTTAAAAGTTTACTAGAAAATGTGTCAATCATGGAGCTAAGTTAGTTCTGAAAAAACCAGAGTTGTCACGTACTGCACTAACAAGTGCATGCGAGTCAATAGTTCTGTTCTGCTCATAAACATACACTATGCACAGTTTACTTAACATCTGCATAGGGCACCTGTTCTCAAATGTACCCACAATCCTCTCTAACTTACGTCCTTTCTAGACCAATAAAAATTCCTGATAGCAAGGGACAGACAACACACACAATGATAATGTGCAGATATAGATAACTGCTGTATCTTCCATTAAATAATGGCTGGGCATTCGACATAAATGTTGGCTGTAAACAGTATAATTGCAGGTCTGTCTCCTAGGTCAAAAAATGTTGGGAAAGCTTATTTATTTTATCATGCAATCTACTCCCTAATGTTGTCACTGGTTTGCAGAATGGCGACAGAGTATGTTATTCATTAACTGTGCCTTTTATTTCCTAAAACTATTTGTACCCCTTAGTATTGAACATCTGCTACAACTAATTCAATCCTGTTCTGCTCTATAGAACAATTGTGGTAGTGTACTTATAATCACCATAAGTAAATAAATATGTTACAGGATTCTGACGTTTTTTTTGAACATGAATGAAAATGTATTCCATTTGCAATAGAAATTATGAAGTATGCAAAGACCCCCCCCCCCGCCATTAAATAGAGCTCTTGATTGCATTTGGGTGTTTATAAAAATTAGGAATGTGAGCGGGAGGAGTAGAACAACCTCACAGGAAATTCCAAACCCAACATTTTTATTTGCGCTTTCATAAAGTCACCCACTTAGTCTAGGTTACCAGTATTTGTGTTTGCCCACTCTAAAGACAGAGAGCCTTATCCAGGCGTAGCACAGGAGAGACTCTTTAAAACAGATAAACGCCTATGTTTGCCTACTCTGCTCTGTGACATTTAACACAATATTACTTCTGTACAGTATGTATATATTAAATTGCATATTTTATTCTCATTTCCAATTAGCAAAAAATAGTATGCCTCATTCCTATTGCCATTTTCCAGCATCAAAAATAATTTAACATAAACAGGCTATGCTCCATGTATGCACAAATGGATACATGTTTTTTGTTTTTTTGTTTAACTTACAGTGTTAAGCATTTATTCCAAGGGCTATAGCACACAGGTAAACATTTTGGCGCAATTGACCACCCTTTCTGAAATTTTATCCAGACTTCCTTAAAGGGCATGTCTACCCTTAAAACTGGTCAATTGTCAGTTACATGCCCCCAACTCCAAATGATATATTTTACACTTTATTACCTGCATTAATAAATAGATATTTAAGGATAATTATTGTCTCCATTCTAGCAGAGTAAGCTGCAGTCAATCAATATGTGACATCCCAGTTAATGATTGCAGTTTCACCCGCTGCCTACTCTACACATGCTCAAGCTTCTAAAAAGCTCATTGAGCAGAGGTAGGAGGCAGATACCTTTGCCAAAAAGGAATAGAACTTATCATAAATCTGGTTACAAATGCATGTACTATATTACACTATTATGCAGTTTGGAGTAATCCTTTATACTAACCAAAAGGCATAGTTATGCACAGACGCAAGACCCACCTGCTTGTGCTTTCCATGTGACGTCATCTAACCAACGTCCACAGGTGGGGGTGGAAAGCTTACGGGGGATAGGGAGTGCATGCATGGGGGGAGGGGGAAGTTGCGTACTGTGGGGTTGACTATTCTGTACAGAATCGAGGGTTTGCTAGTAGAACATAACCTCACTATCCTGAAGCAGAGGGTATCGAGAGACAGTTAAAAGATGGTAGTTAAAGAGTAAATTTCAGCACTAACAGAGCAATAAGTAAGTTCACACTCCACTTGCATCATCAGTTCTTTGTGTGCTGAAATGAAATCTCATTATATATTGCTCTGTATTATGAAGCAACGTTTCAGTTACATTAACTCCTCTATTATTTTCTACATTGAGCAATTCACTAAGTAAACATGTTCCTCACATTGGCTAGCCAGTAGGGTGTGCCCTCTCTCCTTTCCAAGGTTCTTGGTAAAGCTGGAAAAGAACCAAAATTTCCAGAAATTACTATTCTTAAAAACAAAATACTGATTTCTGCATCACTTAAAGGGCATGTCCACCCCCAAAACTATAATCCCCCCCAACTACTGGCCCCACCATGTAGTGTAGTGTAATCCTTACCTCACATCCCAACTCCATAGGGTTCTCCTGTAGTCCCCCCCCAAAGTCCCAAAAACTGCCCACCAGTAGGCTAGCAGGGCTCTGCCTGCTACCTGGCCTCAGGTAGATTTTTGCCATGTGTACTGCAGCTCTTCTCCCCCCTCCCTCCCCCTCCCGTTCTACTATCCCTCCCCTTAGCATAAAACCCCTGTAATATGTAATCCCCCTGGTCTCCCAGCCCCAACCGCATGGTTTTTATTTTAGAAAGCTCCCCAAACTCTTAATTACCTTCCTCTTTCCTCCGCTGCACTGAATGACCGGCAGCCGCGTCCGTGATTGGCTGCCGCTCAGCCAATCACAGACGCGACTCGCCGGTCCCGCCCCTCTGCTTGCATTCTCGCAAGCAGAGGGCCGGCAGCGCGGCGAAGGAAAGAGGGGAGGTAAGTAAATTTTGGGGGGCTTTCTAAAAATAAAAACTGGGGGACCAGGGGGAAGGCAATATTAAAAAAGAAATAAGGGTGGACATACCCTTTAACGTATATGTTATTTTATACTTTATTATTACCGACCTAAGTAGCATGGAAAGGAACATTATTTTCCAATTTAAAGGGCATGTCCACCCCCAAAACTATAATCCCCCCAACTACTGGCCCCACCATGTAGTGTAGTTTAATCCTTACCTCACATCCCAGCTCCATAGGGTTCTCCTGTAGTCCCCCCCCAAGTCCCAAAAAAGACTACCAGGAGGCTACAGAGTCCATATAGGACACTGCCTGCTAGCTGCCTCAGGTAGATTGTTGCCATGCGACTGCAGCCCTCCTCCCCCCTCCCCCCCCTCCCTCTCCCTCCCTCTCCCTCCCGTCCTACTATCCCTCCCCCTACATAAAACCCCTTCAGTAATGAATTCCCCCATGTCTCCCAGCCCCACCGCATATTTTTTTTTTTTAGAAAGCTCCCCAAACTCTTACTTACCTCTCCTCTTTCCTCCGGCGAGTGAGCTGCGCAGCCGCGTCTGTGATTGGCTGCCGCTCAGCCAATCACAGACGCGGCTGCCGGTCCCGCCCCTCTGCTTGCATTTCCTTGCAAGCAGAGGGCCGGGAGCGCAGCGGAGGATCGAGGGGAGGTAAGTAGAGTTTGGGGGGCTTTCTAAAAAAAAAATGTAGCGGTTGGGGCTGGGAGCCCGGGGGAATCTTATATAAAAAATGTTTTTTTGGGTGGACATAGCCTTTAATACTTAATTGCTAAATTACAGTTGATGTTCATACACACTACTTTTAATCCGAGTTAAAGAAGAGGGGACCCTGCAAAATGTAGGAATTTTGCAAACATTTATTACTATGCAAAACTTTCAGCATCCCACGTAAAGAAGGGTAGTTAAAATGTTATAGGATAAGTGCACTGTAAAATCAAGTTGTGTTCATTTGGAAACTGCAGATTTTAAAATACTGTTGCCATATTGTTTTTTACCTATGCCCCTCCAGAACCTACCTTTGTGCCTTGAAAGTTGCTGACATCTTGTTACTGGTTTGCTGAATGTTAAGCTCCGTGCACTCTCCTGCTTGAGCCTCAAACAGTAATACCTGTGAGTTCCGTGAATTCTCCTGCTTGAGCCTCAAACAGCAATGCCTGTGAGTTCCGTGCACTCTCCTGCTTGAGCTTCTATAAAAAAAAAAATATGGCAACAGTATTTTGAAAGCTACAGTTTCCAAATGAACATAACTTGATTTTACAGTGCACTTATTCTTTAAGGAGCCTGAATGGATTCTAGATTTCTAACATCTACTGTATCTGTGCCTGTACAGCTGCAGAACAAATATTCTCAAACATTCAAATGGGAGTGTGTTGTTGAGAAAGTAAAATTCCTTTTTCACACTTTTCAGCTCTGCTCAAGCAGATTCTTAAAGAGGTCAGTCAGTAGTACAACTCTTGACAGGTAAGAGGCCTAGAGAAATTGCAGACCTTGTTTGATCCTGTATCTTGACTGTGACGTACAAGTAGGGTTACGCGAACAGACTGCAGTCATATCAAGAAATCTTTGGTTCTTTAAGTTAAAGGCTTAAAAAAATAAAAGGGACATCTTGAAAATTGAAAGAGTCGAAAGAAGGGCAACTAAACCCACAACGTTTTGGGGGTCCACTTTATACAAATATATTTAATAAACCTTTTAATAAACTCTCTAATAAACTCTTTGGTGCATGTGGGTCTCTTTTCCAGGGAGGGGTCATGGAGGTGTGTCCCTGGGATCAAGTTTGCCAAAGTAGGATGTCTGGAAGTAACTTTACAAACTTATAACTTACGGTAAGATCCAGAGAAGCTAGAAACATCACCCTCGGCTTGTTCAAAATAAGAGTGATCTTTTTACTATAGAGCACTTGTATGGAGACCACAGTTATACTGTGATACATTTAGTTTTTGTTGATCCAGGGATTCTTTCCAGGGGCATGCCTGCAGGGGCCCGGGCCCCCCCACGAGATTGGAGGCCGGGCCCCTTGCCCCCTCCTCCCTCAAAGATCTCTTCTACGATCAGCTGTTTTTAAACAGCTGATCGCACGTATGAAGGAAGCATATGTGCGATCAACTGTTTAAAAGAGCGGAAGTTCGGGTCCCGTCTTGTAAACAGCAGATCGCAAGATCGTCTGGAGCCGGTCGCGGGGGTGGCATTTACGCCACTGAGAATTTTCTTTCTCCTCTCCCACTGTTTTTTTTGCCTTCCTTTGGATCATTTGTTAGGTTTATTGATCTCTATGACTGAGGGGGTGGTCCCCAAAATGTGTCAGATGAGTCTGTACATGTGCCACATTTTTATGCTGACTTCTTCTTTGGTTCATGGGTAGCCTAAAGTGGTTGAAATAGATGGACATATGTCTTTTATTTAACCTACAGTACTATGTATAGCATGAGTGTTAGCTTAAAGAAGCTTGAAGTCTTTATCAAGGAATAAAGGTGTTTTTAACCAGAAGTATGTCCCAATGTTGGCTGCAATAACCTTTTCTGTTTGCAATATAAACTGTTTGAGTCGTGTTTCCTACAACTGCTGGCTATTTTATAGAGATTTTCCTGCTGCGTCACGTCAGGATGGGTGCATAGAGACTAAGGAATGGAGTGCTTTTGTGCCTTTTTTTGCAAAGAAGCCTGAAATTTGCTTCAGATGTAATAAAATAAAACATATTAAACTATTAAAAAAAAGTCTGTTGTTTTCTTGTTAGCTCTTTGTCTATCAAGCTAATTTTTACTCTTCTTTTCAGTAGTTAAGTATTTCCTGGCAATAGCTGAAAATTAAATTAAAGGTGAAAAATATGCATTTCTGGATTTCATTATGACAAATCACAAGTTGATTGAAAATGTGTGGGGATTTACGTAAATAACAGTTGTATAAAAATAGTGTGAACATTTTCCTTTAGGCAGAGCTCAACGCTTCTGTTTATGATACTCCATATTTACATTTATTTCAGACTGAGGGATCGGCTGTACTCAACGCTATCTAGTTTAAGAGCTAAAATTTGCTATGGAAAAAGACAGCAAGTACAGTAGTGTGGATTGCTAAGAAAATAGCCATTGCTATAAACAAATGCAACATCCTCAATATGTAAATATTACAGTTTGTATATCTATATTTATTTCCTTTTGGTTTTTATTTTTACATGGGCAATTCCTTGCATCGGGCGCATCAGGGTCCCCCTCATCCTGGGGCCAGGTGTGGCTCTGGTCACAAACAATACTTCCCTTGTATCTATGTCCCTGTGCAGTGCACATATGACCTTATGTTAACATAATTTACTTAGGGCTGATTTAAGGACTGATAATTTACTTAGGGCTGGTAGATCGCAAGAAATTTTGGAGTGCAACTGGAAATAATTTTCATCAAAGAATATAAACAATGCTATCCTTGCAGTACAGGATCCACCGCTATGCCCTTTGTTTGTGAACAATGGTACGTAGAGTAGACTAATGATAAGAAGGGGGGTCTCCCCCAATCACAATATTTTAAGTAGCACAGTCCCCAACTGCCCAACTGAAGGGATTGCATTTCCATAAAACATTGTTCAGATCGGTTTGTTTATACTCATAAAAGGAGTGGTTTCTCATTGGCACTACCTAAATGTGGAAGGTTTTAATAGTATGTAGAAAATAACTTGGCCAGCACTTACTGTATGTGCATTCTTTATCACATTTCCTGAAGTGGAATTTCTGCACTCTACAGGACACACTTTGACCCCACCCTACTGTGATCCAATAAAAGTGAATCCCATTGATGTAAGCCACGTGCCTTTCCACAGCAAAGCTTTTTAACTACCTGATTACTGTAGTTACAATTTTGTAGGTAGAACAGTGCCCTGTCTTCATCAGCAACTTTACCACCATTAAAGTCTGACCATTTGAATAAACAAAGCCCCAGGCGTGCTATGAAGAGGTTCGATCAGGTTTCCTGGATGTCATAATTTGATGCTTTGTGTCTCCAACATTCTGAATGGGATTTTTTTAGTTGAGCAATATTAACATAAGTCTTGCAGCTATTGTAAACAATTTTTAGTCCATATTACATATTACTTTTTTAGTCAGTCTATTGGATGGCAAAGGCTAATCATTATTATAATATTACTTGTTTGTAATGTTTGTAAAAATAGATTTCCCTCTGTATGAATATACAGTTGTATAGGGCTTGTACAATGCATCCAGGTAATGAATAAATCAAGATGGTATCATTCATTTCTTTCTTTTGGTTTATAGATTGTCACATTTGGTAAGCTCAAATAAAAATTCTAAGTAACAGGTAAGTTTTGAGGTGCACTCCCCTATCTCCGTGCCCAGAAATGGTAAAGGTTATAACCAAAGTACTGAAAGGGAAGCACACTCCAAAAGTGCTTTACAGCATAATTTATTTACTCAGTGCTGAACAAAGCCCAAAATACCAACAACGTTTCAGGGAAGGGGGAGAACCCCCTAAACATGTGTATTTTGGGCTTTGTTCAGCACTGAATAAATAAATTATGCTGTAAAGCACTTTTGGAGTGTGCTTCCCTTTCAGTACTTTCAAATAAAAATTGCTCTGGTTAACTAGGCCTCAAATTCTAAAGGTGTGTACACACGTCCAATTTGGCATCGAGCCATGACCCCCGGCCACAATGCATTCGTGCAACGAACGGCCATTTCGTTCGGTTCGGTTGGGGGTCATTCATGGATCCGCCTGACAGATTGCGAAACGGGCATTAGTCGCACGAATGCATCGTCGTTGGGGGTTGTGGCTCGGTACACACATCGGACATATGTACGAACCTTAAGGGCTATTGGCAGGCACTTTATGCAGAGTTTGCTGTGATCTCCAAAGATTGCATTCTTTCTGTCTTTACAAAGAATAAAACCTGCTAAGCGGTTGCCTCCCATCTGCCTACTTGTGATATGCTTCTCAATGCTATGGGGGAAAAAGGTGTCATTTGTCTTTTATAAGGACAGATTACATCCTTTTTACAACCAGCGGCTTGCCACGTAAAGAGAATTAGGATGTCTTGGCATTTCATGGGCAGAGGTGGGTTAATGAGTTAATATTTCAAATAAGAATAAGAAAAAGTCCAGGGAAAACCTTAGTTAATTGAAATTCCTGTGCTAATGTCATGAGCAGAGATTGAAAACAGTGTCTGTCTTTTTGAACGTTAATTAATAATGAATGCCAAAAAGACCATGACTCGAGACAACTTTCTAAGCTACAAAACAAAAGGCACGTTCCTTTGCCCTAAGTGAACCTTGTATTTGTTTATTTTAAAAAGCATGTATTTTTCTTCCTGCATGGTACGTAACATTGTTAGCAGCCTGTTTCCATTGGAAAGACTATGTTAACAATGCAGGGTTAGTGACAAACCTGTTTTTGCACAGGTGACTGAAAAAGAGAACAGAGCTTCTGACTGTAATAACCATGCAGAAATCAGTACATTCCTATGGATCTGCAGTGTCTACTTGGAGGCAGTAGTTCCATGATCAGCTTAAGCTTGGAGGCAGTAGTTCCATGATCAGCTTAAGCTTGGAGGCAGTAGTTCCATTATCAGCTAAAGAAATGTACTGTGAGGGCAGAAGAAGAAGTAAGGATTGCTCTACCTGATAATATTGTGTCAGGTACATCTCTGATCACATTCAAAAGAGGCTCATGTCTTCTTGTACAGGCAGAATATCCAGTGGTATAACTTATGACTGCATTGTGTGGGCATGTGTGTTTGGTTGTATCCTTGTCTAGCTTGGTCTACTAAGGGCAGGGTCCCTATTTGGGATTGTCCCAACTGCAGGGACACAATCCTGAGTTCCGCAGTCAGGCTTGAAATCCAAACACCGGCCCTGGCAGCCCCGCCCTCCGGAATGCCCACCCTGTTATGTCCTGACCCCACTTTCAATTGCGAGAACCAAATGGACCACCTAGCCATCAGTTTAACAGAGAAGATCTTTGCTGGATGTTATAAACAAAAAAAGACGCAGATGCCTCTTGATAGCAAATATCTGTCTGCATGGATGGCAACATAATAGACAAAGCCACCAGATAGGCCATTACACTCCAACTAAAGCAGGCAATATATGGATTGATTTTTTCAATGAGAAAATACTATCAAAATTTCCCATTTAAACAGATTTCAGCTAGTAATCAACTGAAAATGAACTGAAAATGATCTGTCTTACCTTTTCGATTAACTGCTCAATATCATTAAGCGGTCGATCGATAAATCTGCAAACCACTGTTGATACTTCGTCAAAAAAGGTTAATACAATTGGTTAATACAATGGGTTTAAGCAGCTACCGAATAAAAAGATTGCTGCACACTGGAATACAGTTAAATACATTTTCCATTAAATTTGCAGTGCAAAGGTGCAGGAATGAAGTCAGAAGGGATGGTTACAGGACAAGCATGCATTTATGTAACAGATGATAGCACATGCAGCTAGGTGGCAGCACACACAGCTAGCTATCAATGGTCAGGACATCCAAGAAAAAGTTCCATTCAGCAGGCAATAGCAAGCTAGACAGATGGGGGCATATTCACTAACCCGCGGTATCGGAAACTTCAGATTATTTAGGGTTATCATTACTGTTCGACCGCAAATGTATAGGAAATTGCAATCGGAATTGTAGGATCACGGCTATAAAATTGCAGATCCTTAAAGCGATACTTTAGCAATACTGTGCCTTTATAAGTAGGGCCTATGGAGACAATACTTCCAAAGCAAGGTCTAGCTTGATCATATTGTATACAAATGGCATAGCTGGAAACAGTTCCCTATACACATGCAACTTCGGTTGCAAATTCACATCAGATGCCAATGAAATTTGATCTTTATTCACTGATTCGCAAAAAAAAATAAAATAAAAATAAAAATATATAATATATATCATATAAGATATATATATATAATATAGACACACAGAATGATCGTACCTTCGCCAATACACAGGGACAATAGTACTGGCTTACTCTACTGTAATGGGAGACAATTGTGACTGGAAAATTTCTGTCAGCAAAAATTATGATGATGGGTGTAGTTTTTCGGGAACGTGGTCGGACATTTTCAGCCTCAAACCTTGCCAATACTTGGCAAATCCTGTTGAATCCTATGGGATTTGTCTGGTATCGGCCATGTGTATGGCTACCTTTACAAATGGAAAGTAGCACACTAAAATCTATAGTACAATTGACATTAATGTACCCATATTGTTGAATTTTACTATTAGGGTTGCAGTATGTCTACTCCTCAAAACTTTTATAGGCTAATTTTAATCTGAACTACACAAAATATAACCATAAATCATATATGTATATGAAATATTTAAACCAGTTGTTTCTGTATAATTTGTGTGAATGGTCTGTACAGTTTACCAGTATATAAAAGATCAGTTATTTATTGTGTTCATGTAATATTAGATGGTTGCTTAAGCCAAATATTGAACGCTACCTTGAGGACAAATGTAGGTAAAATGATTTTCAGGCTTATTTAAACTTATCTTACACAACTATCTCAAAGGTCTGTTTAAACAAGGGTACAATGTATTAATAATAGATAACATAACTGATTACAAGCCTGATCTTAAGCAATAGCTCTAGGATGCTTAGCCAAATTACCCTTCAATAAAAATGGAAACGAGTACAGTACCTTATAGCTTGGGATAAAGGTAAAGATTACACCCATTTTTCCAAGGGGAAATAAGTTTTTCATGTGTCTTACATTCGTCCAGTATGGCCTCAGCCTTAAAAAGTTTTGCTGATACTTTATTAGCATATATTGCAGGGTGTAAATATTCAAACACTGCTGGTCAGCAAAATTTCTTATTGGGCGGCCAATAGTACGATCCTGTGCAATCCCCAAAAGTGGCCAGAGGCCACCTGAACGATCACCCTATACATATATGATTAGGCATTTTTATAGCCAATGACAGGTAGATATTAATGGAATCATTTAAATGCTATAAATCTCTAGTGTGCACACAGAGGACATTGGCCTTTAGAGACACATTAGCTACAATATCAATCAGGTCTGGAGGTGTGATGATTTCTTGGAGTTATTTTGCAATTAGTTTGTTATATTACTGTGACACTCCACTTTTTGGTTTGTTTGTATACTGCTGAATGTAGGTCTTGTGTGTACAAATGACCTCAATTATAAGAACCATACTGTATATATACCCTTGTGTTTCCATTAGTTTTTACCAAATTAAAATACAACCAAATAAAGATTGAATAAAAATATTTCTATTAACATTTACCCTTTCTGACCCTTTTTTTTTTTTGGTTGCCCAAAATCAAATGTCATTTTTGAAATGACTGATCCCAATCAATATTTTAAAAAAATATGCAGACTGCAGAAGGGGTTGGAAAAGAAAGTAGTGGATCGGTTTATGGGGAACTGTGGTCTCTAAACAAGTTGATTTTAAATGAACGGCCAGGTGAGCCATCAACTACCTCTCTCAGAAGGTTAGTGGGTGGGAGGTTCTGAATCTGCAGGCACAAATACTAGTTCCTCCTTCTAATCTGTGGTTGGCACATGCTCAGTGCAGGAGAAGAAACAAGGAAGAGGTTGAGTTACAGTGACTAAAGGTGGAGTATGAGCAGCCACGGGGCTTTCAAGGGGACTGCAAGGGGAGTGCCATGGGGGCCCATGAAGAGGATGAGATACAGGGAAGAGGGACTGTCACATAGGGGCATATTATAAAAAAAACGAAAATAACGCAAAAAATGTGGGCGGTGATAATTCTAAGTCCCTTCGCAACAATACTGGATGCGCTAAGTCCAGTATCGCCGCGAAGGGACTTAAAAACCCTTCCTGCCAATCCTGGTTGGGAGGGGATGCCGGGAAGGAGGTCGCAGTGGATGGTCGCATTCACCGGGAGAGCGGGGGGGGTGTACGGCCCAACTCTTTTTGCCGCGCCCGGGCCACTTAGCCCCCGCGGCGGGTGCGACCCCCTTCCCAGCAGCCCCTCCCAATCCCTTCCCCGCTCGTGGGGCTGCTGGGAAGGGGCCGCGGCAGGTGGTCGCACCCCCTCCCCAGCAGTCCCTCCAAGAAGGGCCCACTGGGAGGGATGGAGGCACCCTCCAGCGGGGGCCCTGAAAAGGGCCTTTTGGGGCTTAAGTGGTCCCGCAGCTCAAACCGGGCCCCCCCTCCCCGGCCCTTGTAAGGGCCCTTGCGGCACTGACAAGTGCCTAAAAGAGCACTTGGGCAGCGTCTTCTTTCTTCCAGTCCCAGCGACACCAGCTCCGCTGAGGCCGCCGACCCCCGAGAGGTACCCCTGCGGTTCCGAGATTGCCGTGAGCGGGGAAGGGGTTGGGAGGGGCTGCTGGGAAGAGGGCGGCGGCGGTTGGTCACACCCGCCACGGAGGGCGGGGTGGGCGTGCCTCCCGGGGCGGGTACGACCACCCGCCGCGGGTTGCCTGCCCATCTCTGCTGCAGGGCGGCTAGTATCGGCCACTTTCGCCACCTTCAAGCAAAAGTTTATAAATAGAATCGGTGGTAACGGGTGGGTATCGGCAGGAAGAGTTAACGCCTCGTTAACTCTTCGTGCCGATACGCTATTTATGCGGAAAGGTCGGGGAAAATGTCCGTGAAAACTTAACGAGGCTTTATAAATATGCCCCATAGTTTCAGAGCAGGAAAAAGGAAGTGCAGGGGATCTGGTGAGGCTGCTACCATATCACATATAAAAATGTAAATATCTTCAAAACTATGTAAAATAAAATTATGAAAATAAATTGCACATTTTTAAATTGGACCACAGTTACCTTTTAATGAGGCAAAGAGGTGCATGTTTTTAACATGGGTGGGTGGACATGCCCTTTAAATTAACCTCCTACCACTTAGAGAACAGTTATTTGTTTAGGATGGATGGAAGCTTTTGACTGGGCAGGGAACAATTATTATGGTTCCCCAGTCCACACAAATATTTCAGCATCCTGAATGGATCATTTAGCCCACAGACAAAGGAGAAGCACTAATTCAGTTTCCACATAGCTATTTAAGTTCTTATTGCTCCTTTACATTTACTTTTAAAGGGCATGTCCACCCCCAAAACTATAATCCCCCCCACTAATGGCCCCACCATGTAGTGTAATAAAATCCTTACCTCACATCCCAGCTCCATAATCTTCTGTAGTCCCCCCCAAAGTCCCAAGAACTGCCCACCAGGAGGATAGCAGAGTCCATATAGGACTCTGCCTCCTGTCTCGCCTCCGGGAGAAGTTTGGCATGCGTACTGCAGCCCTTCTCCCCCTCCCTCTCCCTCCCGTTTTGCGATCCCTCCCCCTACCATAAAACCCCTTGCCCATATCATAGTATATCTTCCCCCAGCCCCAACCGCTAAAAAATAATTTTAAGAAAGACCCCCGAACTCTACTTACCTTCCCTCTCTCCCCCAGCATTCTGAGAAGCTGGCAGCCGCGTCCGTGATTGGCTACCTCTCAGCCAATCACGGACGCAGCTGCCGTTCCCGCCCCCTGCTTGCAGTGTCTTGCAAGCAGAAGGCCGGGCCGGGCGTTGGAGGAGAGAGGGAAGTTAAGTAAACATCGGGGCACTTTCTTCAATTTATTTTATAGCGGTTGGGGCTGGGGGAAGATATACTATGATATGGCAAAAGTTTATAATAAGGGTGGACATGCACTTTAAGTTAAAGCTAGGTACACACCATACAATAATTCGTCCCGACCGAGAGAAACACTGAATTATTGTATAGTTCCTTGCGGCGGGCGCAACTGACCGACCACGACCGGTTGTTTGTTCATATCAGCTGCTGGAAGTGTGGACATGTAATGGGGTAATGCTATTTTTTTTGATATTGTTGTCCTTTAATGTATTTTTAAAATATTGTATTAGCAAAAATGGTAGAGTCTTGTAATAGCTTTGTTGATGAAAATATAGTCTGTTTATTTTCCACAGCAGGTTAGCATGCAATGAATACTGGTAGATAATGCAACAAACAAACAAAAAAAAATTACCTGCTCATCTGAGCTCTAAATAAACATAAGGAGTCTCCCAATCTGTAGCAGTGCCTGCTAAATGACACCGGGAAAACAACAGTGAATACACAATTTCTGTTACTTACAGAAACTTTCCTGCAGTATCTGGCTTTCCCCAGGGTAAGGTAGCCATACACGTACACATCCCATGTTCATCCTTTTACTTCCCAAACGGTTGTATCGTTTTATGTGAGCATTCACACCATACACATAAACAACAAAAATAGGCTGGGTTAGTGCATTCTGGCCTAATGTTCTAATGTTTTTACATACGTAATGACGTTTATTTAAGCGAAAGTGTACATGGGACAGGAAGTTTTTTTTAGTCTTTTTAGTGTGCAAACATACAACATGCCTCGAGCTAACCAAAGTCTCCTTCCGAACGCCTCATTTACGGTAGTTTTTTTAGATAAATATATTATTGTGCTGTATGATGTCTAATACAAGAAAAGCATGGGCAGCAGTTGCATTAGCTATGATAGCTACAGTAAAAGTAAAAGTGAAAGCAAAGGATAATATATAATGTATGCTGATGCTTTTGAAGTAAAGGTTGGACTTGCACATACATTTTTTTCTCCCTCGTCCATCTTTTTCTGCAGAGAGAGAGAGTGTGTGTGTGTGTGTGTGTGTGTGTGTGTGTGTGTGTGTGTGTGTGTGTGTGTGTGCGTGCGTACGTGTATATATGCTTTTGTGTGAAATATATATATATACAATTAATTAGGTCACTACTTTTGTCAAATGGGGAATACAGCTGTCAATACATCTGTCAAAACTGAAGCATGCTCAGTGAAGGTAATCATCATTATTTAATGACAGATCTGTCATATACAACAACGATTGGCCATATTTAAAGGCGGGATGAAATTTTCCGTCTGGAACGACCGACGAATAGCATGACCGCTGTTCAATGACTGACCAATGATACAGTTGTTTTGTGCCCACCAACACAAAGACCATTGTCTTCAACTACTAAAATATGTTGTTTCAGGTACCAAATCTGTAATGTGTATGGCCACTTTAACTCCTGTTCAGAGTGAGAGAGAGCTAGTGAGAAAGCTGGGGGCCTATTAAAGACTGACCCAGTGGAAAACCCGGAACAGGTTTAGGGATTGGAAAACAACCCCACTCTTTACTAGTGGATTCCCTGTAAAACCAGACCCGGTACAACCTTTTGTTGTAAACAGCAGCCAGGGAATAAAACACTATTTGCACAGAGCAAGCCTTCTGGTTTTACCTCACCATGTGTAGGTGAGAAACCTTAAAGGGGAACTGTGGCCCAAAAATGACTTTAGGTAAATTGAGGTAAATTGATAGGAACTGCTCCCCTGAGAATATTTGCTGTTTATTTATTTTGCATAGTTTTTGTGTGTGATATGGCAGCAGCATCACCATATCCCCTACACTTCCTGCTTCCTGCTCTGAAACTGTCAGTCAATCTGTCCTGTGTCTCCTCCTCCCCTTTGTCCCTCCCTGGTCCCTCCCACTCATGAACCCCATGGCCCCTCCAGTTGCAGCCCCCCATGGCCCATTATCTTACAGCCACATGCGTGCCACTGTGCAGGAGAAGCCTCAGGAATGTCACAAGTCAGCCTCCCACCCATTAACTTTCTGGTCAGTGATTTCTGTATATCTTGGGTTGTGGAGCACGTAGAGAGGTGGTTGATGGCTCGTTTTAAAGGTAGGAATCTTGCCTTTCATTTAAACTTAACTTGTTTGGAGACCACAGTTCCCCTTTAAGGTAATATATCAGCCATTTATAATTTTTCCCGCAGATGTTACAATATCAATAGGCTTGATTATTTAAAGGGACAATCCACCCTACATAAAATTTCATTCTAGATAAAATGACTCCCAAAACTACACAACCACGATACTTACCTGTGTCCTAATGGTCCCTAGAAGGAGATCTTCTTAGTCACCGACCTTGGTTGCCATCTACACTTGCAGCCATAACTCACTGGCCATGACGTCTCCGCAACTGGTTTTATGAATGATGTCTGAAGAGTATTGGGCAAGGATTTGCCTATGTGCATCCAGCCTTTGGATGCCCAAACATTCATTAGACATCTGAAGAACAGCCTGGTCCTAAGTGGGAATGTTGCAAAACATTGGTAAGAACCACATCTATCTTAAGGTGGCCATACACTTTAAAAAAAAAAAATTTTTACTTACCCAACTGAGCGATCCCTTGATATTAGACCGATCCTGCAGGAACCGCCTTTTCTGTTCTTCTTGAATGGGTTTTTGCAATTGCATGTCAGTTAGAAAGAACTGGAAAGTCAGTTCCGACTGAATGGGTCTAGTGTCATGGGATTTTTTTTGGAACTTTGGAAAGGCACTGCAGGACAACCATAAGGAGCAGAGATGTAAGGTAAGGATTTTTTAGCACTAAACAGTAGGGACAGTAGTGGGTTAAATGTTAGTTTTGGGGGTGGACATGCCCTTTAAGGTCCAACATTTATATATAGCCTCCTCACTTTTTAAACCTGCTGTTTTAATATAGTGTAAATACTTGGTCATGCCTACCAACAGTACAAATATAGGATTCTTTTCTTAGTTCTCTAAATCCAGGTTTAATCCCATGAAATCTTTACCAGACACTCCTTAACACTCTCAGATACAGGTTTCCAATACCATTCTATCTATCACTTGTAAATCTCTACAGTCACTATTTAATGAGAGCTTTGCCAAAGCCTTTTATAACCACACAGAGTACATCCAGTGTTTTTAACATTTAACTTTTAACATTTTTTACCTTAGTAACTTTTAACCTTCTTAGGAGACATATTTCTCAATCTTCTTATGAGATGAAAGTCCCTGCTGCTCTTTCACTTGCTTTCTTGGGACTAGCATTCCAGATCTAAGTACTTTGGGTGGTGTACACATTCCCAAGAGTCTTTATTAAACCCAAAGAAGGAGCAGCAGGGACTTACATCTTATAAAAGGCAGGTACTTACTGATATAAAGAATGTGTTTCAGAAATACTGTATACCGGTATGTATATTTAAGCTGAGAAATGTTACCTTCGAATCATCCTGAATGTCTCCCCTTGGCTTATACTCGGGTCTGGGCTGATCTGGTTGCTTGAAGGAGCAGCAGGGCAAAATCACACAGCCCTGGGAGAACAAAAGCTGTACGTTGTAACATGCAGAATCCTCTTGAATTCAGTGGGTTAGGCTCTCAATTCCACTTTAGATAAGTAAGTACCGGCAGACGTGTATGCACCTATATCTTGAGTGATGGAAGGAAGGAAAATCTCTTAAGCAACTAAAAGGGCTGTTTTTCAGGTAAGTAGTTGCATGGAGATCTCTTCCAATGTTTCAAAAGGTACGTTGCTGAGGCTTTTAAAGACCAAAGCTAAATCCCACTTGGGCACTGAAGATTTTATTCTTGGCTTGATTTTTACTGTTGCCTTAAAAATTTTATGAGTGAATTCCCTGCTAGATAAAAGTTTTTAAAAACACCCAGAGATGCTACTTGAACCTTAAGAGTGCTTAGGGCTAGATCTTTATTATGCCCCTCCACAAGAAAGTCTAAAATAATTGAGATCTGAGGGGTTTGAGATGTAACATTTTGTAATAACACTTTGAATGCACCAATTACAAAAGGTTTTCCAATAGAGTGCTGTGGTAGGAATTTTTTGACTTTGTAATAGGGTGTTGATAACTGCACCCAAAAAAGAAAGGATTACATTAAATCCCTTTCTGCTAAAATGCTCTGTTTTTGAGATCCCTGAGGTTCGGATGAGGGATGTTCCTCAACATCAGGAGATTCTTCATAAGAAGGGGCCAAGAGGGTCTGAGGTCAAGATGGCGCAATCATGATTAATTTGCAGTGGTCTTGATGGATTGTCCTCAGGAGATATAATTTGTAATGGGGGGGAAATTTATGCCAACGTGAAATCCCAAAGGATTGTGAAGGGATTTCTTCATGATTCTCCTGGGTCTCTGTCTAGGGAGTAATATGTTGGAATCTCCTTGTTTTGCACTGAAGCCATCAAATCTACTTGAGGGTCTCCCCTCCTTTCGCAGATCTGTTTGAAGATTTGCGGATCTAACGACCTTTCATTTGGATCTAATGTCTTCCAGCTTAGTTGGTCTGCCCAAAGTTTCTCTGAGTCTTTGATGGAAGCAGCTGAGTTAGACTGCAGGTGCTTTTCTGCCCAAAAGCTCATCTGTAGAGATAGCTGCAGTAGCCTTTCACTCTGAGTTCCTCCCTGGTGATTTACATAGGCTGTGGCTGTGGAGTTGTCTGTCTGGATTAATACTACTTGACCCTTTTTATCCTTGTTGGAAACACACTAAAGTATATAGGATATCTTTTAAGTCCTTGAAGTTTGAGAAAGTCTCTCTCCTCTTGCTACAATTTTCCTTGGGCTGACAGTCCAGAACATTGTGCCCCCATTCTGATGTGCTGGCATCTGTTGTTTAACACACAAGGAAATTTAGGGTACTGACCAATTAGTAAATAAATCCTCTAATGAGGCAGAGGTGCAAAATCTACAAAATACAGCAAAATCACAAATCAAAAAGAAAAGAGCAAGAGTCTGCAAGAGACTCCAAGAGTCGCTAGGAAATCCTGAGAAAAAAGAATGAATTTATTGTAGACCTGACCGATTCCATTTTGAAATGTTATTTTTTTGCTGAATTTGTTTAAATATCTGAGGTCTATTATTGTGCAAAACTTCCCAGTTGGCTTGGGGATTAAGAAGACTGGGATGTAAACTCGTTTTTACCCTCTATGCTGTTTTGCAGATGAAAGATTAAGTTGAAATAAAATTTACCAAAGGGACATGTTGGTATACCACTTCAAATGGTAAAGAGTACACTAAAACTTTCTTGTCTTGAAAGATACGTTCTTTATCCACTTGACCTTATTTCTCTAGGTTGTTTCACTCATATCTCAAGGTTAAATCCTCTTTTCCAAATTACATAACTGGTGGTGTAAAAAGTTTAATGAGCATTAACCCATCAACATGTCAAGTAACACTTATTAATTGTTAGAGTTACATAGGTGTAAACTGCTGGGGTATAGAAGTAATTTTAATTGATTTGTTTTAATTGAACAACAGTTATGTAACCTGAACAATTAATATATTATAATAATTATAATTATACTGGCAGATGAACTGTGGAAAGCACTGAGGTCTGGTATACAAGGGACGACCAAGACATAATATTCCTGACAGACCTACCATCTGATAAACTAATTGGTAGTTGGAAATTAAAGAGGTACTGCTAGTATTTCAACAAATATCAGGAAAGCTCTAGATACTAAGCACCTTGTGTGACTAGTAAGAATTATATAAAAAGCCTTCCATTACACCTTCAAAATAAAATATAAATCACATCTCTAGATAAAATTTGTTAGAAGATATTGCTGGAACGGTCCAGCAATATTACTTTCTGCTTGAACACTTCCTGTTTTCGGCCATGTGACCAGCCTCTGCATGCATTAATAGGCTTCCCTTCTCAACCGTCAATTTATTCCCCAGGTAATTTTTTCCCAGCATTTCCCCAGCATTAAGTCTTAACTGAGCATGCTTCTCCCACGGGGCAGACGGGCAGGGCAGATGTAAGGTGATGTCACTCAACCTACTGGAAGCAGGAATTTGAACATTCACTACAATGTATTGTCTCACAGGCTCCAGCCAGAGATGTGATTGTCAGCTAATTTTAAAGGAAAATACTGCAGGCATTCATTTAACCCTAACTTGTTTTGAGACCACAGTTGCCCTATAAAGATAATTGTGTCAATTTTGGCAGAGTAAGCTGGCTCCTCCCTCCTTGCAGTGAAGCAAGGCTGTGACTGCTGATTTCACAGCCAATGATTAACTGCTGTTTCCCCTGCTGCCTCCACTGCACATGTCCTACCCACACTGCACCCTTACCCATGCCAGAGTCCTCCACGAGGAAATGGAAGGGGCAGATAACTTTTTACTCACAGACAACTCCTACTCTTCACTTTCCTGGACTTTGACTAGACAATGCAGAACAACCATATGGAGCAGAGGTGTAAGGTAAGGATTTTTCAACACAGTGGGGCCAGCAGTGGGTTCAATTTTGGGGGTGGACATGCCCTTCAAATAGAAGTGGAGTCCTTCTCCCACTTATAATCTTTCCAAAGCGGTTCAGTCTATTTTGGCCAATGATCAGATTTTGTACATTTAACGTAAATGTCTCAGAACACTGAATCAGATGGCAGAGCCCTTAAACATAAAAGCAGCAATCCATGTCTCATCTTTTGATGTGAATGTTGGCAAATCTACCTTACTAACACAGGCTTTATGCTATATTTTGTCCCCACTCCCTCTACCCTCTCTGGTCATTCCCCCGTTCATATAGTCCAGCTGTGAACCAAGCCTGTGAACCCAGACC
Organism: Hymenochirus boettgeri; assembly: GCA_019447015.1. NCBI lineage: Eukaryota > Metazoa > Chordata > Amphibia > Anura > Pipidae > Hymenochirus > Hymenochirus boettgeri. The sequence goes on along the minus strand of CM033475.1, from coordinate 177,067,224 downwards.
CTCATCCGCATTAATCCTTCTACATGTCACTCTAACCTTTGTAAAGAAAAAAAACCCCTTGGTATGTAAGCCTGTAGAGAGAAAGTGTTTCCGTTGTTCTGGAGACACTTGCTACATAAGGAGTGGGAGAGGGGTGAATTAGGAGAGTACCTCTATTTTCTTCAGTTTCCTTCTCTGTACCGAGATATCCCGAGATATGTCCCGAAGTTAAACAAAGTTAATATTTTAATACACCACTCCTGCTTGGGCTAACAATCAAGTCCCCTAAGAGCATGCCGGTGTAATGTTTAGGCTTACACACATTTTAAAGCAAGCCTCCCAATGACTCCTTCCTGCTAACTAAAATGCATCAGCTTGGAAAAGGCTGTAAACCTCGACCTCGACCTTGCAAATCTACTTACTAGCCTTTGTTCCCCTGATGCCTTCTGCTCGATTGGCATGCCTTCGTTCTCCGTCGGCAAAACAAAGGCTGGTAAGTAGATTTGAGGTCATCTTTGGAAGCTGTAAACCTTGCAAGGTTGAGGTTTACAGCCTTTTCCGAGGTAAAACTAAATTTTCATTTAGTTGGTGGACATACCCTTTAACCCAGTTTTTGCCAAGCATTTTAGTGAGCAGGAAGGAGTCATTGGGAGACTTGCTTTAAAACTTAAAGCATACACCGGCATGCTGTTAGGGGACTTGATTGTTAGCTCAAGCAGGAATGGTTCATTAAAATCTTGACTTTGTTTAACGGGACATAGCTCGGGATACCTCGGGACAGAGGAGGAAACTGAAGAAAATAGAGGAACTCTGGGGGTTGGGGAGAATTATAGAACACGAAAAAAACCCAAAACATTTTCCCACTATAGATCCCCTTTAACCTGAGATATAGGGTTTATTTGCATAGCTTGGTATACACTACTAGATTGTTAATTACCAAAAGCACAAATTCCAAGGACTAATAAATGCCATGCTCTAGCTATACATCACCACTGGAAAACTGAATCCATTTGTATGATTATAAAAGAACAATTAGCACAACTTGGAGGTTACTGTCTTAATCTTATTCCATAATGCACAATTAAAGATTAACCTATGTATTTTAGAACACATTAATAAGATAACACATAATAGCAAAACTTACATATACAATAACTAGGTAATTAGCTGCCATTTAAAAAAAGTGGAGATTCTAAAGATAAAGCAAATTCCCTTTTATGAATCAATTTATTCAAGGGAAATATTAATAAGGAATAGTACCCTGTACCCTTGTTGTATTTTGTCTTATATACAGTAGTGCTACATATTCTTATACAGCGCTTTACAGTTATTTAATCCATTCACATCCCAAAGAGCTTACAGTCTAATTACTTTATATCACACATACAACCTATAAGTACAGTATGCCTTAATGATTTTGGGGGAAACCCACGCAAGCACAGGAAGAACATACAAACTCCTTGCAGATTTGTGTCCAAGGGAGGATTTGAACCCAGGACTTTAGCACTGAAAGGCATCATAAAAGGACAATTACCATATACTTACCTTCTCCTCACTCCTCTTCTACCTGGTACCCAGGGTGAGGACCTAAATCGCTAGTTCTTCACCCCTGGGCTCTTTGTAGTTACTCCAGTATACCTACTTAGCGCTTCTCCGGTACGCTCCGCCCCCCCCTCCATTGGCAACGATGCCAATAGGAAGACGGGCTCTGCGAGGTGCATGTCTTCCTATTGGACGCACTGCGGAACCTGGAGAGGGAGCGGAGAAGCGTTTAGACAGTATACTGGCGTAACTACAAATATCGCAGGAGTGAGGACCTTGCAGTTTAGGTCCTCACCCTGGGGACAAAGCATACATATAAGAAGAGAAGTGGGAAGGAGATAAGTAGAATTGTCCTTTAAACATCAATGTATCAATGCCAATCTAGATCAGATGAACGGACGTTCGGATATGCAGAAAAATCACGACAGATCGTGCTGTCTACTATGAACAAATCTTCTGGTGTATACTAGCCCATAGGCATTAAAGGGGCTGATGCAATAAGAGGTGCAAAAGTTTGCCTGTGGTAAAAATCTGGAGCAACCAATCAGATGTACGTAATCTATCTGCAGTAGCCCAGTAATAAGCCAACATCTATGCTAAGCAGATTTTGCAACTCTTATTGCATCAGCCAGTAAATACAAATGGACATTAACAAGGTGTAGCAAGAAAACCTTAGCATTGTTACAAAAAACAATTATTCTGATGTGCGTATGTCTTGGTAAATGAGCCTTTGTGTTTTCTATTTAACTGATGTAATGTTGTAAATCATTAAATAGGGAAAATCATACTCAGTTGTGAATGTGTAGCCAGGATCTGTACGCTAATTGTTGAAAAGGTAAATACACACAATGACATAGAGATCACCATAGCAGTCATAGATTTCTATGGGGCCTGGGGCTATGGAGGGCTTATAAAGACCTAGTCCCCTGGGATGTTATTGGTACAGCCACAGATGCAGTAGTAGGTACTATTTTCTCTCACCCACAGGCACATATTTATTCTTGATGCTGACAGCCAGCAGTATCTCTTTCATCTGAGAAGTGAGGAGCATACAGGCAAGTCAGGTTGCATACAACAGTGATGGTAATCCTTGTTGGGACTTGGGAGTTCTTAGAACCTCACTGAAAAGAGATTTCATGGGAGGGCCAGTTTGAATGTGTTGTTTGTTGTTGTGCTGTGCTATTGGGTATTTGGGTAACTGGGTATTTTGGGGGAGGTGAATAGAGCCTAGAACACTCATGGATTCTTGGTGGGAAGGTGGTGTGCTGTTGGATGTTGCCTGCTGATAGTGCTGCATGAGGTGAGGATAGACTAGTAGTGGGGGGTAGTTATTTTTTTCCAATGGGAACCCCATCAAAAATGTTGCTATGGGGCTAAGTGATTTCTAGTTATACTCCTGCATACATAGATTCATAGGGTATTTTTAATTAGATGCTCAAACTTCTAAGCAAGTTACATGATAGCATATTTTTTGCACTACATCTATCATTTTAGACAAGACCAACAATTGTTTTAGACAGTGACTAAAAATACGCAATTGGGGGTATCTTTAAAAGCAAAAGTGCTAAATCTTTTTTAACTATCTTTTTTTGGAAAGGTGAGGATGGTGGTTTAAACAAGGATGCATATAGCTTTTATCATCCCAGTTAAATTCTACTAACTTGCAAAAAAGCTGATGCCCGACCATGACCCTTAACATAAACAGGATTGGGGAAAAATTACTGACATTAGTTTATTACATTTTTCAAAAATTTTTAAAACATTTTGGTAAAAAATTGGGCAAAAAAGATTGTTCAGTGCAAAAATTCTGGGCAATATTTCATCTCAATGGACAGCACCAGCTGAAATATCAATCTGTGTGTTCCTAAAAAAAGAAACGGAAAGCTTTTAAAATTTTGAGGGCCATTCACAACCAACAAATATAAATGAATAGTATTTGTGCTTAATTATAATAATTTATTCTATATCTCTGCCTCTGATGTTCCCAACAAATGCGTATAGATAACTATTAAATTAATTTCATTATGGCCAATGTAAGCCCATGTAACTATACCATATTAAAAAGATGTAAATCCAGTATAACTTTTTTAAATTGTATTTTTATTATTAAAAATAATGTCTTGCAAAATGTTGTTCAGTTCCCATGGGAACAACTCTGATTGTGCATGTATAAGAAATAACTGCAAAACTGCATGTCGTTGCTGTGGTTACCATCCTTTGTTTTGGTAATTACTGTTTATTGTTTTATTGTTGCTTTTATTAGCATGTGTTAAGCTCTGGGCCTGATATCTAGAGATATGTCATGGTTGAGTTAGCATGCAAATCTGACAGGGACTTAAGGTTCTTACACACGCTCAATATGAGCACGACCTGGGCGGATCAACGAACGACCCCACGACTGAACGCATACACATGGATGATTCTCGCCCAAAACAGCTGTTCATCATGTGTAGCCGTAGGGGGTCGCAGGTCGGGACGCACATTGTGCGTGTGTACAAGCCCATACTCTGAACATTTGTTAAATTAACAAATGTACTGTGTTAACACCCAAATAAAAAAAGTCCACTAAAGTGTAAGCATAATCATCTGTTTTATGTCACATAATACAAAATGTACACTATACTGTATACAGGGCCACCTCTCTAATGAGGGAAAGTGAAGCACATTACAGAGCAGCACCCTGTAGGGTGGTAGCAGTTTTGATGGCAGAATTTTTTCCCCCTGACATCATGGGCCTGGGGCACATGATTTTTCCATGTGTCTGGGGCTCAGATGCCAGGGCCCCCCAAAATGCAGTTTGTGAAAAACACACATTTTCGGGAGGTACTGTCACTTTAAATTGCAGGGTAAGCTGTGACTTTCATTGCACAACAGAATGCAGCTACGACTCCTCCCCCTCCATTCTGACTGGCAATTCATTTGATCAAAATCATTGTCTGTCAGCTCTGCAGATCAAAAATCAATGTTAGGCATCATTTATCAGTCACTGTGGGCATCTAGTACCAAGTCACTGTGGGTATCATTTACGAGTCATTGTCAGCATTATTTACCAGTCATGTGTATAAAGCACCTCCCACTTCTAGACATGCCACACCCCTCTTCTGGACAAAGCATCACCCACTTTCAATTATAAAACCACACCCCTTCTGGCGGCGCGGCGAGGGGGGGCAGCATTTTGAATTTTTTTCCAGGTGCCAAAAAGTCTAGAGACGGTCCCAACTGTATATAAATCTTTACAAAATCAAACAAAAAAATGTAATGCTGGGACAGATGTGCGATAGCGGACGCAACGACTGACTACCGAATGCATGGTGCCTGGCGGATCATCTACCACTTCTAACCAAATGCCCATACACAAATTGTCAGTAGAAGCAGTTGGGTATCATGCAGTCAAGAGTCTCCTGTGATATCGCATGTCTGTTTTAGTGAATATAATCTCCTTAAAAGCGAACATAAAGCCCAAATTAGCACCTTACTCAGAGTGAAGTAAATATATCTCAGCAGGAATGATAGCAGTTAGCCCCAATGAACACATAGGAAATGCTTTATTTTTTTAATAAAACCTGTAAACATGGAAGAGAGAAAACATTTTGCAATAGGCAAGATTGGAGACTGTCCACTTAAATGTCAGGCACCCCCAGTGTAGTTTCAGCAATGTTTACCAAAATACAACAAACTCCTGGCATTGGCTTCATAAAAACTTTACCTTAATACTTACAGCAACAGAATGTAATACCGTAAATATACTAATATATTATTAACTGTACTGTAAATATAATATATTTATATAGTATTATTCATGTACTGTAAATATATACTAATACATTATTTTTAATATGTGGTAAATGTATATTAATATTATTATAATAACTATAATATTAATATACTAATATAGCATTATTAATGTACTGTAAATATATGTTAATACTTTAATATTATTAGTGTACTGTAAACATATTCTAATATATTATTATGAATATTATAAATAATAATACACTGTAAATATATACTAATAAATTAATAATATTATTAATAATAATAATAATAATCTGTAAATATATGCTAATATTATTATTATTATTATTATTATTATTAATAATATACCATACTGTAAATAAATACAAATATATTATTTTTTTCAATACACTGTAAATATATACTTGTTTGTAATTTCTTAAAAGCAAACCCTTCTGCATTCCTATTGAGGGAAGTTTCAAATCACTTCTTGATTCAAATACTCTGAAATACTAGTGTGCAGTGCACTTTCCTGTTGATCCACTTGGGGCTATTTGAGTGTAGTTTTCTTTATTTCTTGGTCTCCTCTGTCCTGACTCTTGAATAAAGGCTGCTCCGTATTGTTTAATGAAGAGCAGAAAAGGCAGCTAGAAAGCTTAGGGAGAGAGGGGCCAAAAGAAGGCATCTTGCAGTCTCATGCATTATAAATAGCATTGCCCACAAAATCTAAGAAACAGAAAGTAATTTCTTACTCCCATGTTCCCCAGAATAAGGGGCAGAGATATGCAAAATACTCCTTTATGTCCCTTACTCTGGGGAACATGGGAGTAAGAAATTACTTTCTGTTTCTTAGATTTTGTAGGCAGTGCTATTCATGTAGCATGAGATTGCAAGATGCCTTCTGTTATAAGAAGGTGTTTCTCCATTTTAATGAGCCAAAGAGCCAAAGAGGCTTCTGTTTTGCCCAGTTCTTGGTAAACTTTTGTGTTTTTATTTCTGTATTTCTGGACCTTTGCCTGTTTCTGGATTCTACTTGTTTGCCTCCTTTCCTGACCTGTGTTCATATAAAACCTATTTGTATCCAACCCTGAAGTTTGACTGGCGGGAGGGGTGGGAAGAGATCCTCCATGGTATCTGAAGGCTGGTTGTATTGCAGTATCTGCACGTGGACTGAACTTAGCATTTAGGATCGGCTGGAGTAGGACCCATAGCAAAGTGCCGGTCACGACACTGTAAGATTGCAGGAGTGGACCAGAGTCACAGGAAAAATTCCCAGGACCGGAACTTACTGTACGGGCCGGGAGGCAGTAATGTATGACCGCTTACATTGTATCTTGTAAGAGTGTTCGGCTATGTGGTCCGATGCCGGGAGAGACTTTTTGAGACTGTCCAGGATTCCGGAGCAACTACAATTAGTGTGAAATAAGGATTTATACTTACCCTTGATTCATCTTGCCTCAGGAATTGAGGGGACTGTTTATAGTTTGTTGCCAGCCACATGGATGATCTTAACCCTATATGTTTTTAATGTTTGTATTTATTACTAGTTGCACTTTATATCACATTTATGGTAACAGGTGGATTTGACTTATCAGGCTTGTAGCTCTATTTTTGATAGTTCGTTACTTAGATCAATAAATTGATTTTTTGTTTACTTTATGTGGGTATTGATATGGTACCATTTTTGAGACTGTTTTTGAGCGAATTCTGTGTTCCCTCAGCTTTTTATGTATGTGTGTACTGTGTGTCAGTATATCATTGTATGTGTGTGTCATGTGGGTAAGCATATGTGTGTGGCACAGATAGATCGAGATATAGGTTGACATGGACAGATAGATGGAAAGACAGGTAGAAAGATACAGATTTATACATAGACAGACAGACAGAAAGAGATAGATGGATAGACAATAGATATAAACATACAAATAGACAGGTAGATACACAGACAGACAGACAGACAGAGATAGATGGATAGACAGGTATATAGAAAGATATATAAAGACAAATAGATAGATAGGTAGGTATATGGCTTGATAAAGGTCCTAAGCACCAGACCGAAACGTTGCCACCTGCTGTGTGTATGGAATAAACACTTGAATAGAAAAAAAGAGATAGATGGATAGACAGATAGATAGGTAGACGAACAGAAAGAGATAAATAGATGGATAGACAGGTAGAAAGATACAGATGGACAGATAGGTAGGTAGGTAGACAGAAAAAGCTTTAGATGGATAGACAGGTAGATTAAAAGATACAGATAGACATAGACAGATAGGTAGACAGAAAGAGATAGACCGATGGATAGGCAGATAGATGGATAGGTAGGTAGATAGAAAGAAAGATACAGATAGACAAATATGTAGGAAGACAGAAAGAGATAGATGGATAGACAGGTAGGTAGGTAGACAAAAAAAGATAGATAGACAACATACATATAGGAATTTAGACAAAAAGAGATAGATAGACAAATAGACAGACAGGTAGATAGATAGATACAGATGATACAGATAAATAGACAGATAGGAAGGTAGACAAAAAGAGATAAATTGTTAGACAGTTAGATGGAAAGATATTGAGAGACAGATAGGGAAGTAGACAAAAAGAGAAAGATATACTGACCAAGATATCTATAAAAAATAGATACAAACACAGATAAATAGATAAACACAGATATTAGCATACTGGGTAGTATAGTATGCATATTTTAAAATATGTCCTCTTTTTCGGGGGGTATCTTTAAATTGGGCATAACCCGTGGAAAGTGGGTGTGGCCTAATAAAAGTGGGTGTGGCCAGAAGTGCCCGCAAGTCCCACTCAACTTTGTTGTCCCTCTTTTATGTTTTCAAATGTTGGGAGGTATGCCCTGAACTCTGACTGTTTCTTGCTCCTATATATACTACAAGCAGTTGTACCTGGCGTTGCCCGTGTACACTTGTGGGTAAAGTATTTTTTATGTGCAGGTGTGTGTTTGGCTTAGATGGAAGAGACAGGCGGAAAAAGAAGTGCACAGTTGGTAATGTACGTCAGGTATTTTATAGTTATGAGTTGAGGACGTGAAATTGCTTGAGGGACGTATAAACACATGTTTATTGCAAAATCTTATATACAACATTATCAGTTTTTCCACTTGGAGCGTAAATATACAAATGTTGTAGTGAACATGCTACATGGAATTTGCCGTTGGGAAAACATGTTGAGTGCAACTGAATACCGCAGCACTTGAGCGACTGACAGGCGGCAGTGTCTCTGATCATGTGACGTGCGGCTCTTTGTCTGTGTTGTTAAAGTTGGGCTTCATTCTGTTGCGCTGTCTGAGCTCTGTGTATTTTTATTAAGCATGCTTTTTTTGCACATTAGTGAGCAGTATGTCACCTTTGCACAAGGACCACTTTATATTGACTATTAGATCCCAATCAATAAAGTTACTTTCTGGTCTGAATTGAAAGTGCCATGATGTCTTTGTTCTTTTAGTTGTAACTGACTGTGAAGTGTGTGATATGTGGGCAATGTGGGTCTGGTGGTTAAAGGAGAACTAAATCCATTTTTTTATACTCCAGAATCTGAAAACAACCCCCCTAAAAACACCAATAAGTTATATAATATGACTTCAGTAAATTGTATTAAAATAAATGTAAGCCTGTTAAGAACTGAATTAAGTATCTGTGTGTATGTGCAGTGTCAGACCACACCTCCTGACCTCAGTCACATGCTTCCTTGCTTTATCTGCCCCATAAAAGGATTGGCTAGAGATTATTGATGGGTGTGACCAACTGTAAGAATTTCTGCCATAGCTAAGGACTGAGCATGGGCAGAACATAATGGTCGTTGACCAGACTGTGTGATATTAGAATGCTGTGATGTTAAGCAAAAACCATATATTATTTAGGGAAATTTCCCAACACCCATATCAAAATGAGAGGTAAGACACTGATTACTGGCTTTATATCAAGGTGTTCTGCCTTCTGGTTCAGTGTTGTTCTGTGGCTTTAGTTGCCCTTTAAGTCTAGGTAATGCTGGTTATTCCTGTCCATACCCCCCGTCCCGGTTGGAATAGGTGGTTGGGGCATGTCTGCGATGTTGCGGTGGGTGGGGCATGGCATTCTAGGGTGTGGACGGGCTGGGTCGTGTGTGTGATGTTTTGGTGTCCAGGACTCCAGGAGGCTTGGACATGACATTTGGTGGTCGCAATATTTGGGGGCATTGCCACGCTGTTTCAAAGCATGGGCGTGGCTGTGCCATTTAGGGGCATGGGTGTGGTGTTTGGGGGTGTGCCTGTGATGTTTGGGGGCATGGACAGGATGTTTGTGTATGTGGGTGTGATTCGGGAACAGACCTGGGATGTTTGGGGCTATGATGTATGGGGGCGGACCATAATGTTTTGGGGGTTTTTTGGGGAGTGACCATAATATCTAGCGTGGTCACAACATTTGGGGTCATGGTTGCAATGCATGGCAGTTATCTTTGGGGGTGTGGCCTTGATGGTTGGGGTATGAGCATGACCGTGATGTTTGGGGGTGTGGAAGTGACAGCAATATCTGGGGGCATGGTCACATTCCAGGAAGCTCTGCTTTAAATTTCTTAGCATGACAATAACCGCAAATGTGGTTCATATCACCGTGATTACGTGTGCATTTCCCTTGCGTTTGCGCATGCAATTTCTCCTTTTTGAGATGCATGCGATTGCATATAGCAAACGGAAAGGCAATTGCATGTGTTACCGCGATTGCAACTTTAGCAAAAACCGAATGCGCAAATGCAAAAAAATAACGCTAGTGTGGCCTAGCAATAAGGGAAATGTCTGTAATAGAAGCTGTTGTTTTGTGTGTGCAGCTCTCTGAGTTGTTAGCCTTACATTACACTGTTGTTGTGTCACTGAAGTGGACTCTGAGTTACTGAATTGGGGAATCACACCCTGCAAGTGACGAATCACACCCTGCAACTGACGTGCAGGCTTTTTATTGGTCAAACTGGACTTCATGGGCATTGTCCCTTTCAGAGGAAGTAGCCGTTATCTTAAGTCATTCACGGGTGTGGCTGTGTGGTGAGCACATACATACATACATACATACATACATGATTTCTGCTTTATATAGTAGATAGCCTGGTTATCTGTTTTTCATATTTCCCCACTTCTTAAGGTCTGTACACACATCCAATATACTTCGGATGATGCAGGGTGGACGTGCGACTTTCGTTCGGGTGTTGTTTGTTGATCTGCTATGGCAGATTGACGAACAACGCTGACCGAATGCATGCACATGTGCAATTATCGCCCAAAACACCTGTTCATCAGGCGTGTTCCCACATTGGGGGTCGTTTGTCATCCAAAGTATTCAATGGGTGTACGAGACTTTACCTTAGTAGTAGGTGAGATTTTTGTGGGAACCAATACACCCCAAACACAAGCTACCACAGAAGTCTCCAAGTTCTCCAGGTGTCTGATTCCAGGTACAATAAACCAGAAACACCAAGGTAGAATGCTGGGACCAATACTTTCACAACCATATCAAGATTACCAGATATAATAGGATTTGGTTTAACAATACAACATATCTGCAGGCAGGCCTGGATTTACCATTAGGCACAGTAGGCAGATGCCATGGGGAACTTGTGGTTGGAGGGGTGGCTATAAATATCCCCACACCGCTCAACCCCACTATATAGTTTATTTTATTTCCAAAATGGGGGGAAAAAAGATTAAATGGGTGTGGTTTGTAAGGTGTGGTCGATTTTAAGGGGTTGGGCTAAGGGTGTCTACAGGCTCCTGAAGTATAAATTCAATTGTCGCCTGGGTGCCCTCTGCTTTTCCTAAACTTCAATGAGAAAGCATCAATGAGAAGAGCTATTTAACATAGGCACCCAACATACAAAAAGGGGTCTGGAAGCAGAAAATCGACAGGAGCAATTTCTTTCCCAAAAAAGCTGCACAAGAACCAAATAAATATAAAATACCCACTAACTGGGGTGTTGGGGAAATGTGTTTCAGTCCATTTTTTTGTTTGTTGTTCATATCCATATTACCGGGACATGTTGGAAAGGGATCTTGGAGTTTTGGTGGATAACAAACTTAAAGGTAGCAAGCAGTGCCAGGCGGCAACAGCCAGAGCCAGCATGGTATTGCCTTGTATAAAGAGAGGTATGGATTCAAGGGAGGAAATTGTTATTGTCCCTCTTAACAAACCATTGGTAAGGCCTCATTTGGAATATGCAGTGCAATTTTGGAATCCTGTGTACAAAAAGGACATCTTTGAAATGGAAAGGGTTTAGAGAAGGGCAACTAAATTAATAAGGGGAGCTTGAATATGAAAAGAGACTGGAAAGGTTACAATTATTTACACTAGAGAAAAGGCGCTTGTGTGGGGATATGATTACTGTGTATAAATACATTAACGGGCCATACAATAAAATCTGGGGCATTGTTCACCAATAGAGCATGTCAGAGGACACGTGGATATCCTTTAAGACTTGAAGAAAAAAGGTTTTTCACTGTGAGAACGGTAAAGCTATGGAACTGTCTTCCAGTAGACATTGTTATGGCAGGTTCATTGGTTCATTCAAAAAAAAAATCTGGATGAGTTTCTGCAAACAAGGAATGTTGCAAGTTACTGTTATTGATACATAAAGTAGAGTTGATCCAGGGAAATTTCCGATTGCCACTTGTAGTCAGAAAGGAATTTTTTTCTCCTTCATAAATTTGGTGGGTTTTTTTTGCCTTCCTCTGGATCAACAGATAGGCAGGAAATGAGGATATTGCTAGATGGGTTGGACTGGATGGACGTATGTCTTTATTCAACCTCAACTATGTGATACACACCAAAAATAGAGAGCACATGCGTTCCTATAATGAATCAGAACGCAATGGAAACAGATCCGCTCGGCACCGATACTTTGCAATCATCGTTTCAAGAGTAACAGCCACAATGCATTATCTGTCCAGAAATTTTTAGGGCCATGTACGGAGAGCCAGTATCAGCTTTTCAGTCTTTAAGTCATGTTAATCCGTGTACCAATGGTTAAAGGGACTTTAAGACATATCTTAGGGCGGTTGCGTGGCATGCAAAAACTGTGTCGTGCAACAAATGTACTAAGCCGATAATGGCTCTTTAATACAGAAACTTTAACGCCAGCAGATAGCGATACCGGCTCTCGGTACATAGCCCTATTTGTGAGATGAGATTCTGTTACCTGGCCAAAGTTAAGTATCAATTTGTTTGGGTTGAATCGAACGGAACTTCAAGTAGGTGTAAAGCAATCATTAGTGAGGCCTAGCCCTAAGAATGATTTTAATCTATTTATTACTAGCCCTGTAATAGGTAAATGCATAGGTGTTCATATATATCTTTCCTTTTTTGTACTCTTGTCTGTTTTCATATATTAATTAATAGGCAGCATGTATGGAGCGGGCCTTTCCCTTGAGCACCCAGGGGATGGCCATCTCCAATACAAGGGAGGGAGAACTGGGGGCTAGGAAGGATAGGCAGGTGGTAGTGGTAGGGGACTCCATTATTAGAAGGGTAGATAGGGTAATCTGCACAAGAACCAAATAAATATAAAATACCCACTAACTGGGGTGTTGGGCCACCAGGAAAGTGTTTCAGTCCATTTTTGTTTGTTGTGTTCATATCCATATTACCGGGACATGTTGGAAAGGGATCTTGGAGTTTTGTGGATAACAAACTTAAAGGTAGCAAGCAGTGCCGGCGGCAACGCCAGAGCCAGCATGGTATTGCCTTGTATGAGAGGTATGGATCAAGGGAGGAAATTGTTATTGTCCCTCTTAACAACCATTGGTAAGGCCTCATTTGGAATATGCAGTGCAATTTTGGAATCCTGTGTACAAAAAGGACATCTTTGAAATGGAAAGGGTTTAGAGAAGGGCAACTAAATTAATAAGGGGAGCTTGAATATGAAAAGAGACTGGAAAGGTTACAATTATTTACACTAGAGAAAAGGCGCTTGTGTGGGGATATGATTACTGTGTATAAATACATTAACGGGCCACAATAAAATCTGGGGCATTGTCACCAATAGAGCAGTCAGAGGACACGTGGATATCCTTTAAGACTTGAAGAAAAAAGGTTTTTCACTGTGAGAACGGTAAAGCTATGGAACTGTCTCAGTAGACCTTGTTATGGCAGGTTCTGGTTCATTCAAAAAAAAAATCTGGATGAGTTTCTGCAAAAAGGAATGTTGCAAGTTACTGTTATTGATACATAAAGTAGAGTTGATCCAGGGAAATTTCCGATTGCCACTTGGAGTCAGAAAGGAATTTTTTTTCTCCTTCATAAATTTGGTGTTTTTTTTTGCCTTCCTCTGGATCAACAGATAGGCAGGAAATGAGGATATTGCTAGATGGGTTGGACTGGATGGACGTATGTCTTTATTCAACCTCAACTATGTGATACACACCAAAAATAGAGAGCACATGCGTTCCTATATGAATCAGAACGCAATGGAAACAGATCCGCTCGGCACCGATACTTTGCAATCATCGTTTCAAGAGTAACAGCCACAATGCATTATCTGTCCAGAAAATTTTTAGGGCCATGTACGGAGAGCCAGTATCAGCTTTTCAGTCTTTAAGTCATGTAATCCGTGTACCAATGGTTAAAGGGACTTAAGACATATCTTGGGCGGTTGCGTGGCATGCAAAAACTGTGTCGTGCAACAAATGTACTAAGCCGATAATGGCTCTTTAATACAGAAACTTAACGCCAGCAGATAGCGATACGGCTCTCGGTACATAGCCCTTTTGTGAGATGAGATTCTGTTACCTGGCCAAAGTTAAGTTCAATTTGTTTGGGTTGAATCGAAGGAACTTCAGTAGGTGTAAAGCAATCATTAGTGGGCTCGCCTAGAATGATTTTAATCTATTTATTACTAGCCCTGTAATAGGTAAATGCATAGGTGTTCATATATATCTTTCCTTTTTTGTACTCTTGTCTGTTTTCATATATTAATTAATAGGCAGCATGTATGGAGCGGGCCTTTCCCTTGAGACACCAGGGGTGGCCATCCAATACAAGGGAGGGAGAACTGGGGGCTAGGAAGGATAGGAGGTGGTAGTGGTAGGGGACTCCATTATTAGAAGGGTAGATAGGGTAATCTGTCGCCAAGACCCTACATGCCGAACAGTGTGCTGTCTGCCTGGTGCTAGGGTTCGACATGTGGTGGATCGTGTAGACAGATATTGGGTGGGGCTGGGAGTGACCCGGCGGGTCTGGTTCACATTGGTGCCAATGACAAAGTTAGAGGTGGAGGTGAGGTCCTTAAAAATGATTTCCGAGAATTAGGGGCCAAGTTAAAAGCAAGGACCTCCAGGGTAGTGATTTCAGAAATACTACCGCAGCACGTGCTACGCTAGGGAGACAACGGGAGCTCAGGAGTATAAATGCGTAGCTAAGAGGGTGGTGTGTAAGGAGATAGGGTTTGGGTTTTAGAGAACTGGGCTGATTTTTCTGTTGGCTACAGGTTCTTTAGTAGAGACGGATTGCACCTCAATGGTGATGGTGCAGTGTTTGGGGGAGAAGATGGCTAGGGGGTTGGAGGAGATTTTAACTAGGTATGGGGGAGAGGGAATGTTTACTACACAGGGGTAGATAGAGAGTTAGGGATCTGGGGGCTAGTAACACAACGGAGGGAGGAGAAGGGGGAGGGGGGGAGCATAGAGGATAAGGAGGCATGTAGACCATGTATGGAAGTAAATCAATTGATAATCTTAAATGTATGTTTACAAATGCAAGGAGTCTGGCTGGAAAAACCGGCGAACTTGAAATAATAGCATTAAAGGAAAGGTTATGATGTAATTGGTATAGCAGAATCATGGCTTAATGATTCACACGACTGGACAGTAAATATTGAAGGATACTCCTTATTTAGACATGACCGAGTTAATAAGAAAGGAGGAGGAGTATGTATGTATGTTAAACAGGAATTGAAGCCAAATTAAAAGATGGAATAGATGGGGGAGCAAACGATACGGCAGAAACATTATGGGTGGAACTGTGTACAGGAAGCAAGAAGGTAGGTAAATTAATTGTTGGAGTTGTTATAAGCGCCAAATGCCGAGGAAGAGGTGGAAATGAATCTCCATATGCAGTTGGCGAAGGCTGCTGGTATGGGGCATGTTCTGGTCATGGGGGATTTTAACTACCCTGACATAGATTGGAGTAAGGGAACTGCCAGCACCTCTAAAGGTATAAAGTTTTAAATTTCTATATGAGCATTTCTTTCACAGATGGTAGAAGTTCCTACAGACAGAATGCATTGTTGGATCTGGGATGATATCTAATAACCCTGAGCTCATTATGGAGATAAAGGTAATGGGAAGCTTAGGGAATAGTGACCATGATATAGTGTCATTTAATATAGGTTGCAAAAAACTAAAGTGCACTGGGTTAACAAAAACTTTTAACTTTAGGAAAGCTAATTTTATGCTTTTAAAGGAATCGCTGCTCATAGACTGGGGGGAACTGTTTCTAGGTAAAGAAAACTGAGGCAGATGGGACCACTTTTAAAGGGATATTAAACTATTACATTTCCAAATCGGTACCTTTAGGTAACAAGTGTAAAAAAATTAGGTCCAGTCCTGCATGGCTTAATGCTCAGGTAAAAGGGGAAATGGAAAAAAAAGAAAAGGGCTTTTAAAATTTTGAGAACAGAAGGACAGAACAGGCTTACAGGGAGTACAAAAAGCTGTAATAAAGAGTGCAAGAAAGCAATTAAAGCTAAAATAGAAAACTTTATACGGATTGCCGAACAAAGCAAGTCCAACCCCAAAATGTTTTTTAAGTATATAAATGGTAAAAAATGAGGACTGAGAATGTGGGACCATTAAATAATGGAGCTGAGGTGGTTGTAGAGGATGCCGAAAAGGCTAATCTGCTAAAACGTTTTTTTACATCGGTTTTACGTTGAGGATCCTTGTCCTTACGGTAGGGATTTGTAGCAATATGCAGGGAAGAAATGAAGAGTTTTCAATTGGATAACGGAGGATATGGTACGGAAACAATTAGACAAAGTTAATATCAATAAAGCGCCAGGACCAGATGGATTGCATCCTAGGATTTTAAAAGAGCTTAGTTCAGTTCTAGCTAGACCACTGTTTTCATATTTTCAGATTCCTTTTGTCTGGGGATGTGCCGCTGGATTGGAAAAAAAGCCAATGTAATACCAATATTCAAAAAAGGTAGTCGTTCACAGCCTGGTAACCATGACCTGTAAGCCTAACATCAGTGGTAGGGAAGGTGATGGAAACTTTGTTAAGGGATCATATCCTTGACTTTGTCTCCAGAGATCATATTAGTAGTAGTCAGCATGGATTTATGAGAAAAGATCATGCCAGACAAATTTAATTGGTTTTTATGAAGAAGTGATAAGAAGTTGGACTCAGGCACAGCAGTGGATGTGGTATATTTGGATTTTGCAAAAGCTTTTGATACTGTGCCACATAGGCGACTAATGTATAAACTGAGGACTGTTGGCCTTGAAGAAAACATTTGTTCATGGATAGAGAACTGGTTATTGGACCGCAAACAGAGAGTGGTGGTTAATGGAGCTACATCTATGTGGGCTAAAGTTCTAAGCGGAGTGCTCAGGGTTTGACTGGGGCCGCTTTGTTTAATCTGTTTATAAATGACTTAGAAGGGGGCATTGAGAGCAAGGTCTCTGTGTTTGCTGATGACACTAAATTATGCAGAGCTTGGAAACTTCCAATGATGTGCAAGTGCTGCAAGCAGACCTAGATAGATTATCAAAAGGCGCAGCAGAATGGCAGATGAGATTCAATGTAGATAAATGTAAGGTGATGCATTTGGGATTTAATAATCCCTGTGCCACTACCCATAAATAACTCTGTGTTAAGTGCATCTGTAATGGAAAAAGATTTGGGGGTTCTGGTAGATAACAGACTTAGCTGTAGCAAACAATGCCAGGTGAGAAACAGCTCGAGCTAGCAAGATATTGTCTTGTATAAAAAGGGGAATAGATTCAAGAGAGAAAAATATATTCTCCTCTTTACAAGGCATGGTAAGGCCTCATTTGGAATATGCGGTGCAGTTTTGGAATCCCATATACAAAGGGACATCTTGGAAATTGAGGCAGTTCAGAGAAGGGCAACTAAATTAATAAGGGGAATGGAGGGGCTTGAATATGCAGAGATTAGACAAGTTAGGGCTGTTTACATTGGAGAAGCGGCGGTTGCGTGGGGACATGATAACCTTGTACAAATATATTATGGCCCATACAATGAGCTCTCTGGTGCATTGTTCACTAATAGGTCATATCAGAGGACACGTGGACATCCTTTAAGGTTGGAAGAAAAGAAGTTTCATCTTCAGGTTAGGAGAGGTTTCTTTACAGTGAGAACGGTGAAACTGTGGAACTGTCTTCCAGCAGATGTGGTAATGGCAAGTTCATTGAATAACTTTAAAAAAGGCCTGGATAAGTTTCTAAACTAAGAATATTGAGAATTACTGGTATTAATGCATATAGACTGGTTGATCCAGGGATACTTTCCGATTGCGTTTGGAGTGGCAGGAAGGAATTTTTCCCCCCTTTTTAGCTGGGGTTTTTGCCTCCTCTGGATCAACTGTTAGGTAGGGTTTAAAAAAAAAAAAAAAAAAAAAAAGTGAATAGGTTGGAACTTGATGGACGTATGTCTTTTTCAACTTAATACTATGTTACTACTATGTTACTTTAACCACTGCTAAGCTGCCAGGATAAAATGTCAGCGAGTGATTATGAAACAATTATCAGTGGAGCTGAAAGGATCTGCAGTACAATGTTGCATCACCATAGACTGTAGCCAAGTTGCAAGTACATCTTTCTGCCAATGCAAACAATAGGCCAGATAGCTCTTCTATTGCCTGCAAAGGGGCTGAAAATGACTAATGGTTCTAACTTACTTAGTATTATATTTTCTAATCGTACACTGGGGAGAAAGAACTAAAATCTCTGGGCCTTAAATCTATCAAATCAGTAGGTTTAAAGAGAAACTATTCTTAAATTAAGAAGCTGGAAATGACAAGTATCTTTGTATGGGAGGTAGGAGTCAGGATTCATTGTCGGAAATTAACAGCAAGTCCAGTTGCTATGTGATATCTAGACTGGGCCTCTGTCAAACGTATGTTAAATCGGCACAAGAACCAAATAAATATAAATACCCACTAACTGGGGTGTTGGGGCCCACCAGGAAATGTGTTTCAGTCCATTTTTTTGTTTGTTGTTCATATCCATATTACCGGACATGTTGAAAGGGATTCTGGAGTTTTGGTGGATAACAAACTTAAAGGTAGCAAGCAGTGCCAGGCGCAACAGCCAGAGCCAGCATGGTATTGCCTTGTATAAGAGAGGTATGGATTCAAGGGGAAATTGTTATTGTCCCTCTTACAAACCATTGGTAAGGCCTCATTTGGAATATCAGTGCAATTTTGAATCCTGTGTACAAAAGGACATCTTTGAAATGGAAGGGTTTAGAGAAGGGCAACTAAATAATAAGGGGAGCTTGAATATAAAAGAGACTGAAAGGTTTACAATTATTTACACTAGAAAAGGCGCTGTGTGGGGATATGATTACTGTGTATAAATACATTAACGGGCCATACAATAAAATCTGGGGTTGTTCACCAATAGAGCATGTTCAGAGGACACGTGGATATCCTTTAAGACTTGAAGAAAAAGGTTTTTCACTGTGAGAACGGTAAAGCTATGGAACTGTCTTCAGTAGACATTGTTATGCAGGTTCATTGGTCATTCAAAAAAAAAATCTGGATGAGTTTCTGCAAAACAGGAATGTTGCAAGTTACTGTTATTGATACATAAAGTAGAGTTGATCCAGGGAAATTTCCGATTGCCACTTGGAGTCAGAAAGGAATTTTTTTCTCCTTCATAAATTTGGTGTTTTTTTTTTGCCTTCCCTGGATCAACAATAGGCAGGAATGAGTATGCTAGATGGGTTGGACTGGATGGACGTATGTCTTTATTCAACCTCAACTATGTGATACACAAACCAAAATAGAGAGCACATGCGTTCCTATAATGAATCAGAACGCAATGGAAACAGATCCGCTCGGCACCGAACTTTGCATCATCGTTTCAAGAGTAACAGCCACAATGCATTATCTGTCCAGAAAATTTTTAGGGCCATGTACGGAGAGCCAGTATCAGCTTTTCAGTCTTAAGTCATGTTAATCCGTGTACCAATGGTTAAAGGGACTTTAAGACATATCTTAGGGCGGTTGCGTGGCATGCAAAAACTGTGTCGTGCAACAAATGTACTAAGCCGATAATGGCTCTTTACTACGAAACTTTAACGCCAGCAGAGAGCGATACCGGCTCTCGGTACATAGCCCTATTTGTGAGATGAGATTCTGTTACCTGGCCAAAGTTAAGTATCAATTTGTTTGGGTTGACGAACGAACTTCAAGTGGTGTAAAGCAATCATTAGTGAGGCCTAGCCCTAAGAATGATTTTAATCTATTATTACTAGCCCTGTAATAGGTAAAATGCATAGGGTTCTAATATATCTTCCTTTTTTGTACTCTTGTCTGTTTTCATATATTATTAATAGCAGCAGTATGGAGCGGGCCTTTCCCTTGAGCACCCGGGGATGGCCATCTCCAATACAAGGGAGGGAGAACTGGGGGCTAGAAGGATAGGCGTGGTAGTGGTGGGGACTCCATTATTAGAAGGGTAGATAGGGTAATCTGTCGCCAAGACCTACATGCCGAACAGTGTGCTGTCTGCTGGTGCTAGGGTTCGACATGTGGTGGATCGTGTAGACAGATTATTGGGTGGGGGGCTGGGAGTGACCCGGCGGTCTTGGTTCACATTGGTGCCAATGACAAAGTTAGAGGTGGAGGTGAGGTCCTTAAAAATGATTTCCGAGAATTAGGGGCCAGTTAAAAGCAAGGACCTCCAGGGTAGTATTTCAGAAATCTACCGCACCACGTCTACGCTAGGGAGACAACGGGAGCTCAGGAGTATAAATGCGTAGCTAAGAGGGTGGTGTTAAGGAGATAGGGTTTGGGTTTTTAGAGAACTGGGCTGATTTTTCTGTTGGCTACAGGTTCTTTAGTAGAGACGGATTGACCCTCAATGGTGATGGTGCAGCTTTTTTGGGGAGAAGATGGCTAGGGGGTTGGAGGAGATTTTAACTAGGTATGGGGGAGAGGGAATGTTTAACTACACAGGGGGTAGATAGAGAGTTAGGGATCTGGGGGCTAGTAACACAACGGAGGGAGGAGAAGGGGGAGGGGGGAGCATAGAGGATAAGGAGGCATGTACGACCATGTATGGAAGTAATCAATTGATAATCTTAAATGTATGTTTACAAATGCAAGGAGTCTGGCTGGAAAAACCGGCGAACTTGAAATAATAGATTAAAGGAAAGGTTGATGTAATTGGTATAGCAGAATCATGGCTTAATGATTCACACGACTGGACAGTAAATATTGAAGGATACTCCTTATTTAGACATGACCGGTTAATAAGAAAGGAGGAGGAGTATGTATGTATGTTAAACAGGAATTGAAGCCAAATTAAAAGATGGAATAGATGGGGGAGCAAACGATACGGCAGAAACATTATGGGTGGAACTGTGTACAGGAAGCAAGAAGGTAGGTAAATTATTGTTGGAGTATGTTATAAGCCGCCAAATGCCGAGGAAGAGGTGGAAATGAATCTCCATATGCAGTTGGCGAAGGCTGCTGGTATGGGGCATTTTCTGGTCATGGGGGATTTTAACTACCCTGACATGAGTGGAGTAAGGGAACTGCCACTGCACCTCTAAAGGTATAAAGTTCTAAATTTTATATAGAGCATTTCTTTCACGATGGTAGAAGTTCCTACTAGACAAATGCATTGTGGGATCTGGTGATATCTAATAACCCTGACTCATTATGGAGATAAAGGTAATGGGAAAGCTTAGGGAATAGTGACCATGATATAGTGTCATTTATTAGGTTGCAAAAACTAAAGTGCACTGGGTTACAAAAACTTTTAACTTTAGGAAAGCTAATTTTATGCTTTTAAAGGAACGCTCCTGCTCATAGACTGGGGGGAAACTGTTTCTAGGTAAAGAAACTGAGCAGATGGGACCACTTTTAAAGGGATATTAAACTATTACATTTCAAATCGGTACCTTTAGGTAACAAGTGTAAAAAAATTAGGTCCAGTCCTGCATGGCTTAATGCTCAGGTAAAAGGGGAAATGGAAAAAAAGAAAAGGGCTTTTAAAATTTTGAGAACAGAAGGCACAAGAACGGCTTACTGCACAAGAACCAAATAAATATAAAATACCCACTAACTGGGGTGTTGGGGCCCACCAGGAAATGTGTTTCAGTCCATTTTTTTGTTTGTTGTTCATATCCAATTACGGGACATGTTGGAAAGGGATCTGGAGTTTTGGTGGATAACAAACTTAAAGGTAGCAAGCAGTGCCAGGCGGCAACAGCCAGAGCCAGCATGGTATTGCCTTGATAAGAGAGGTATGGATTCAAGGGAGGAAATTGTTATTGTCCCTCTTAACAAACCATTGGTAAGGCCTCATTTGGAATATGCAGTGCAATTTTGGAATCCTGTGTACAAAAAGGACATCTTTGAAATGGAAAGGGTTTAGAGAAGGGCAACTAAATTAATAAGGGGAGCTTGAATATGAAAAGAGACTGGAAAGGTTACAATTATTTACACTAGAGAAAAGGCGCTTGTGTGGGGATATGATTAACTGTGTATAATACATTAACGGGCCATACAATAAAATCTGGGGCATTTCACCAATAGAGCATGTCAGAGGACAGTGGATATCCTTTAAGACTTGAAGAAAAAGGTTTTTCACTGTGAGAACGGTAAAGCTATGGAACTGTCTTCCAGTAGACATTGTTATGGCAGGTTCATTGGTTCATTCAAAAAAAAAATCTGGATGAGTTTCTGCAAACAAGGAATGTTGCAAGTTACTGTTATTGATACTAAAGTAGAGTTGATCCAGGGAATTTCCGATTGCCATTGGAGTCAGAAGGAATTTTTTTCTCCTTCATAAATTTGGTGTTTTTTTTTGCCTTCCTCTGGATCAACAGATAGGCAGGAAATGAGGATATTGCTAGATGGGTTGGACTGGATGGACGTATGTCTTTATTCAACCTCAACTATGTGATACACCACAAAAATAGAGAGCACATGCGTTCCTATAATGAATCAGAACGCAATGGAAACAGATCGCTCGGCACCGATACTTTGCAATCATCGTTTCAAGAGTAACAGCCACAATGCATTATCTGTCCAGAAATTTTTAGGGCCATGTACGGAGAGCCAGTATCAGCTTTTCAGTTTTAAGTCATGTTAATCCGTGTACCAATGGTAAAGGGACTTTAAGACATATCTTAGGGCGGTTGCGTGGCATGCAAAAACTGTGTCGTGCAACAAATGTACTAAGCCGATAATGGCTCAATACAGAAACTTTACGCCAGCAGATAGCGATACGGCTCTCGGTAACATAGCCCTATTTGTGAGATGAGATTCTGTTACCTGGCCAAAGTTAAGTATCAATTTGTTTGGGTTGAATCGAACGGAACTTCAAGTAGGTGTAAAGCAATCATTAGTGAGGCCTAGCCCTAAGAATGATTTTAATCTATTTATTACTAGCCCTGTAATAGGTAAATGCATAGGTGTTCAATATATCTTCCTTTTTTGTACTCTTGTCTGTTTCATATATTAATAATAGGCAGCATGTATGGAGCGGGCCTTTCCCTTGAGCACCCAGGGGATGGCCATCTCCAATACAAGGGAGGGAGAACTGGGGGCTAGGAAGGAAGGCAGGTGGTCTAGGGGTAGGGGACTCCATTATTAGAAGGGTAGATAGGGTAATCTGTCGCCAAGACCCTACATGCCGAACAGTGTGCTGTCTGCCTGGTGCTAGGGTTCGACATGTGGTGGATCGTGTAGACAGATTATTGGGTGGGGCTGGGAGTGACCCGGCGGTCTTGGTTCACATTGGTGCCAATGACAAAGTTAGAGGTGGAGGTGAGGTCCTTAAAAATGATTTCCGAGAATTAGGGGCCAAGTTAAAAGCAAGGACCTCCAGGGTAGTGATTTCAGAAATACTACCGCAGCCACGTGCTACGCTAGGGAGACAACGGGAGCTCAGGAGTATAAATGCGTAGCTAAGAGGGTGGTGTAAGGAGATAGGGTTTGGGTTTTTAGAGAACTGGGCTGATTTTTCTGTTGGCTACAGGTTCTTTAGTAGAGACGGATTGCACCTCAATGGTGATGGTGCAGCTGTTTTGGGGGAGAAGATGGCTAGGGGGTTGGAGGAGATTTTAAACTAGGTATGGGGGAGAGGGAATGTTTAACTACACAGGGGTAGATAGAGAAGTTAGGGATCTGGGGGCTAGTAACACAACGGAGGGAGGAGAAGGGGGAGGGGGGAGCATAGAGGATAAGGAGGCATGTACGACCATGTATGGAAGTAAATCAATTGATAATCTTAAATGTATGTTTACAAATGCAAGGAGTCTGGCTGGAAAAACCGGCGAACTTGAAATAATAGCATTAAAGGAAAGGTATGATGTAATTGGTATAGCAGAATCATGGCTTAATGATTCACACGACTGGACAGTAAATATTGAAGGATACTCCTTATTTAGACATGACCGAGTTAATAAGAAAGGAGGAGGAGTATGTATGTATGTTAAACAGGAATTGAAGCCAAATTTAAAAGATGGAATAGATGGGGGAGCAAACGATACGGCAGAAACATTATGGGTGGAACTGTGTACAGGAAGCAAGAAGGTAGGTAAATTAATTGTTGGAGTATGTTATAAGCCGCCAAATGCCGAGGAAGAGGTGGAAATGAATCTCCATATGCAGTTGGCGAAGGCTGCTGGTATGGGGCATGTTCTGGTCATGGGGGATTTTAACTACCCTGACATAGATTGGAGTAAGGGAACTGCCAGCACCTCTAAAGGTATAAAGTTCTTAAATTTTCTATATGAGCATTTTCTTTCACAGATGGTAGAAGTTCCTACTAGACAGAATGCATTGTTGGATCTGGTGATATCTAATAACCCTGAGCTCATTATGGAGATAAAGGTAATGGGAAGCTTAGGGAATAGTGACCATGATATAGTGTCATTTAATATAGGTTGCAAAAAACTAAAGTGCACTGGGTTAACAAAAACTTTTAACTTTAGGAAAGCTAATTTTATGCTTTTAAAGGAATCGCTCCTGCTCATAGACTGGGGGGAACTGTTTCTAGGTAAAGAAACTGAGCAGATGTGGACCACTTTTAAAGGGATATTAAACTATTACATTTCCAAATCGGTACCTTTAGGTAACAAGTGTAAAAAAATTAGGTCCAGTCCTGCATGGCTTAATGCTCAGGTAAAAGGGGAAATGGAAAAAAAGAAAAGGGCTTTTAAAATTTTGAGAACAGAAGGCACAGAACAGGCTTACAGGGAGTACAAAAGCTGTAATAAAGAGTGCAAGAAAGCAATTAAAATAGCTAAAATAGAAAACTTTATACGGATTGCCGAACAAAGCAAGTCCAACCCCAAAATGTTTTTTAAGTATATAAATGGTAAAAAGATGAGGACTGAGAATGTGGGACCATTAAATAATGGAGCTGAGGTGGTTGTAGAGGATGCCGAAAAGGCTAATCTGCTAAACCGTTTTTTTACATCGGTTTTTACTGTTGAGGATCCTTGTCCTTACGGTAGGGATTGTAGCAATATGCAGGGAAGAAATGAAGAGTTTTCACATTGGATAACGGAGGATATGGTACGGAAACAATTAGACAAAGTTAATATCAATAAAGCGCCAGGACCAGATGGATTGCATCCTAGGATTTTAAAAGAGCTTAGTTCAGTTCTAGCTAGACCACTGTTTTTCATATTTTCAGATTCCCTTTTGTCTGGGGATGTGCCGCTGGATTGGAAAAAAGCCAATGTAATACCAATATTCAAAAAAGGTAGTCGTTCACAGCCTGGTAACCATAGACCTGTAAGCCTAACATCAGTGGTAGGGAAGGTGATGGAAACTTTGTTAAGGGATCATATCCTTGACTTTGTCTCCAGAGATCATCTTATTAGTAGTAGTCAGCATGGATTTATGAGAAATAGATCATGCCAGACAAATTTAATTGGTTTTTATGAAGAAGTGAGTAAGAAGTTGGACTCAGGCACAGCAGTGGATGTGGTATATTTGGATTTTGCAAAAGCTTTTGATACTGTGCCACATAGGCGACTAATGTATAAACTGAGGACTGTTGGCCTTGAAGAAAACATTTGTTCATGGATAGAGAACTGGTTATTGGACCGCAAACAGAGAGTGGTGGTTAATGGAGCTACATCTATGTGGGCTAAAGTTCTAAGCGGAGTGCCTCAGGGTTCTGTACTGGGGCCGCTTCTGTTTAATCTGTTTATAAATGACTTAGAAGGGGGCATTGAGAGCAAGGTCTCTGTGTTTGCTGATGACACTAAATTATGCAGAGCTTTGGAAACTTCCAATGATGTGCAAGTGCTGCAAGCAGACCTAGATAGATTATCAAAATGGGCAGCAGAATGGCAGATGAGATTCAATGTAGATAAATGTAAGGTGATGCATTTGGGATTTAATAATCCCTGTGCCACCTACACCATAAATAACTCTGTGTTAAGTGCATCTGTAATGGAAAAAGATTTGGGGGTTCTGGTAGATAACAGACTTAGCTGTAGCAAACAATGCCAGGTAGAAACAGCTAGAGCTAGCAAGATATTGTCTTGTATAAAAAGGGGAATAGATTCAAGAGAGAAAAATATTATTCTCCCTCTTTACAAGGCACTGGTAAGGCCTCATTTGGAATATGCGGTGCAGTTTTGGAATCCCATATACAAAAGGGACATCTTGGAAATTGAGGCAGTTCAGAGAAGGGCAACTAAATTAATAAGGGGAATGGAGGGGCTTGAATATGCAGCAGATTAGACAAGTTAGGGCTGTTTACATTGGAGAAGCGGCGGTTGCGTGGGGACATGATAACCTTGTACAAATATATTAATGGCCCATACAATGAGCTCTCTGGTGCATTGTTCACTAATAGGTCATATCAGAGGACACGTGGACATCCTTTAAGGTTGGAAGAAAAGAAGTTTCATCTTCAGGTTAGGAGAGGTTTCTTTACAGTGAGAACGGTGAAACTGTGGAACTGTCTTCCAGCAGATGTGGTAATGGCAAGTTCATTGAATAACTTTAAAAAAGGCCTGGATAAGTTTCTTAAACTAAAGAATATTGAGAATTACTGGTATTAATGCATATAGATCTGGTTGATCCAGGGATACTTTCCGATTGCCGTTTGGAGTCAGGAAGGAATTTTTCCCCCCTTTTTAGCTGGGGTTTTTTGCCTTCCTCTGGATCAACTGTTAGGTAGGGTTAAAAAAAAAAAAAAAAAAAAAGTGAATAGGTTGGACTTGATGGACGTATGTCTTTATTCAACCTTAATTACTATGTTACTACTATGTTACTTTAACCACTGCTAAGCTGCCAGGATAATAATGTCAGCGAGTGATTATGAAACAATTATCAGTGGAGCTGAAAGGATCTGCAGTACAATGTTGCATCACCATAGACTGTAGCCAAGTTGCAAGTACATCTTTCTGCCAATGCAAACAATAGGCCAGATAGCTCTTCTATTGCCTGCAAAGGGGCTGAAAATGACTAATGGTTCTAACTTACTTAGTATTATATTTTTCTAATCGTACACTGGGGAGAAAGAACTAAAATCTCTGGGCCTATAAATCTATCAAATCAGTAGGTTTAAAGAGAAACTATTCTTAAATTAAGAAGCTGGAAATGACAAGTATCTTTGTATGGGAGGTAGGAGTCAGGATTCATTGTCAGGAAATTAAACAGAAGTCCAGTTTGCTAATGTTGATATCTAGACTGGGCCTCTGTCAAAACGTATGTTAATCCCTGCCTGCTTTAAACCCTGCAACACATATACATCCAAAGCAACTAATAAAACACAAGAACAATCTCCTGTGCGTGCATTTGTATGTGGGAAATACTAAACATCATCTGCACATGGCCCAGCACAGAAGAGCCAGTCCTTTATGTCAGGACTAGTTGATAAAAATAAAGAAACCAAGCCTGAATAGAGGTGGGTGTGTGGGAAGTTAGGGTTGACATTTATTGTATAACACAAACAATGCTGTTTTGATGCCTAAGTCTGGATGATTTTGATAACACCTCTTGTTTACAATGCAACCAATACCTTGCATTCAAGAGGTCTATGTAACCTTTATGTTACAAGGCGATTGGTCTACAATTTAGTGTATTTATCAGTGGCGTAACTAGGAATCACCCCCCCCCCCCGCGCAAAACTACACGGTGGGCAAACTAGTATGTCCCAGTAACAGTGGGCAAACTTGTATGTATCAGTCATAGTGGCTAAACTTATATGTGCCAGTCACAGTGGGCAAACTTACACGTACCAGTCACAGTGGGAAAACTTGAATGAACCAGTCAGAGTGAGCAAACATATATGTACCAGTCACAGTGGGAAAAATTGCATGTATCAGTCATATGGTGAGCAGTCTTGCATGTACCGGGCACACTGTGGGCAAACTTGCGTGTACCAGTCCCACTGGTGGGCTGACCTTACAGTGTCTTCTAAACTGGAGGGGAAACCTTACAGCGTCTCCTGAACTGGAGGGCTGACCTTAAAGTGTCTGTTGAACTCGAGGGCTGGAGGTTTCAACAGCCACTTTTTGGTCAGCCCTCAATTTCAACAGACACAGTTAAGTCATCCCTCTAGTTAACTAGCCATTGTTAAGTAAACACTGGATGGTGAACTGGAGGGCTGACCTAACAGTGTCTGGTGCACTGGAGGGATGACCTAACAGTACACCAGCAAACTGGAGGGCTGACCTAACAGTGGCTGGTGTATCTGTTGTATTCAATTAGATCAACTGGACTTGAAATGTAGTTCTTGAAGACGTTTCGCTAGTCATCCGACTGGCTTTCTCAATTCAGAATGACTTGTACAAGAATCTGTGGCAATTATGTACCCTGGAAAATCCCAATTAGCATATCACAGCCAGGTGTTAAGGGTGTGATTAGATAGTGGCTAAGAGGTGTTATAGGAACGCCCAGAGTAAGGTGTTAAAACAGCATTGTACATGGCAGACAGTTGGTGTCGAACCCCCCCACCTCTATTTAGGCTTGGTTTCTTTATTTTCACATAAATGGCCTCCTTAACACCTCTCTTGAACCAGTCACGTTCCTTCGCCAGTATGTTAACAGAGTATGTGGGGGAGACCAAACAGCAACTGCATCAACGTATGGCCCAGCACAGAAGAGCCAATTCCTCGGGTCAGGACTCAGCCGTGTATCTGCATCTTAAGGATAAAGGACATACCTTTGAAGATTGTAATGTTAACATACTGGCGAAGGAACGTGACTGGTTCAAGAGAGGTGTTAGGAGGCCATTTATGTGAAAATAAAGAAACCAAGCCTAAATAGAGGTGGGGGGTGTTCGACACCAACTGTCTGCCATGTACAATGCTGTTTTAACACCTTACTCTGGGCGTTCCTATAACACCTCTTAGCCCTATCTAATCATCACACCTTAACACCTGGCTGTGATATGCTAATTGGGATTTTCCAGGGTACATAATTGCCACAGATTCTTGTACAAGTCATTCTGAATGTGAGAAAGCCAGTCGGATGACTAGCGCAAGTCTTAAGAACTACATTTCAAGTCCAGTTGATCTAATTGAATACAACAGATATACCATGACCTGGATGAATGAGAACCTTCACAAGCAGTGGCTGGTGTACTGGAGGGCAGAACTAACAGTGGCTGGTGAACAGGAGGGCTGACCTAACAGTGGCAGATGTACTGGAGGGCTGACCTAAAAGTAGCTAGTATTAGTGTCTGCTGAACTGATGGGCTGACCTACTGTTGTCTGCTGAACTGGAGGGCTGACCTACCAGTATTTGCTGAACTGGAGGGCTGACCTACCAGTGTCTGGTGAGCTAGAGGGCTGACTTGGCTATGTCTTGTGAACTAGAGGGCTGACCTGTCTGTGTATTGGGAACTGGAATTCTGATGTGTCTGGGGAACTGGAGGCATGACCTAAGAGTGGCTGGGGAGCTGGAGGGCCGACCTAAGAGTGTCTGGTGAACTGGAGGGCTGACGAAAAGTGAATGCAGAACTGGAGGGCTGACGAACAGTGAATGCTGATCTGTAGGGCGGTCCTGACAGTGGTTACTGAACTGGAGGGCTGACCTAACAGTGGCTGCTGAACTAGAGGGCTGACCTCAGTGGTGTAACTACTGCCCCCGCCACCCCTCAAAGTAAGAGAGCCCATGAAAACCTATGTGATCAGCTGTTTTTAAACAACTGATTGCGTGTATGAAGGAAACATATGGGCGATCAGCTGTTTAAAAGACCAGAACCATACCGGAAGTTAGTGCCCATCTGATCGCGCTTATGTTTCCCTCATACATGTTATCAGCTGTTAAAAACAGCTGATCGTGGACCTTCCGGGGAGGGGAAGCGGTGGATCAATCTTGTGGGGGGCCGGGTCCCTGCAGTTATGCTCCTGGCTGACCTCACAGTGGCTGCTGAACTAACAGTGCATGCTGAATTGGAGGGCTGACCAGGCAGTGTCTGCTGAACTGGAGGGCTGACCTTACAGTGGCTGGTGAACTGGGTGCTGAACTAACAGTGTCTGCTGAACTGGAGGACTGGAGCATTCAGCAGCCAATGTAAGGCCAGCCCACCAGTTCACTAGACACTGTTAGTTAGTCCACCACGACCACCTCCACAGACCACATCCACTTAGATAGGCCACATCTATTTTTGCAGGCAAATGTAGGGGCAGCTTGAAAAGTTTGTCTCAGGTGCCAAAAAGGTCTAGAAGCCTCCCTGCTGGTAAGTGTACTAAGGAGCCTCGCAGAGAGTTTTAGGCTGAGGCCCTACTATGACACACCAAATCACGCACGCAATCGATATAGCTCACGATTGCTTGTGTGCGATTTCTGTACGTTGTCATGTATTGTTCCGTGTTTGCGCATGCGATTTTGCAATTTAACATTATAGAAACGCATGCGTTTGTGCAAAAAAAATAGTGATCGTAAAACGGAAACGGATGCGCAAATGCATGCCCATCGGAAATCGCGTGAACTTTTGCGTTCCTGCGATTTTCATACTAACCAAAATTGCATGTGCAAACGCATGAAAAACGCATTGGTGTGGCCTAGCCCTAGCTAGGTTTTGAGGTAATTAGGTTAAGTTTAAGTTTTAGTTTGGGGGTCAACATAGCATTTAAAATAAAACAGTCAGCAAACAAACACATCATTAGTTAATTTGACACAGCTCTGGACATGAAGACAAAAAGGAACAGCGTGTGGGGAAGAAACAATGGGACTTTGACATACTGTAAAGGTTCGTACACGGCCGTTCGGTTGGGGATCGTTGGGCCGACAAAGGGCCCATACACGGGCCAAAAGTGGCTGTTGAAACCACAGCACTGGTTGAAAATGTGAGCTGCAACTTATTATTATTGTGGATTTATATAGCGCCAACATCTTCCATAATGCTTTACAATGACATGTATACATTGACATCAGACCCTGCCCCGAAGAGCTTACAATCTAAGCACAATTATTTGACACATACAACCTATCAGTATGTCTTTATAATTGTGGTGGAAACCAAAGTGCCCGGAGGAAACCCACGCAAGCACGGGGAGAACATACAAACTCCTTGCCGTGTGTCCAAGGGTAGATTTAAACTCAGGTGCTAACCACTGAGCCACTGTGCTGCCATTTAAACATTTTCTAGTTGTAGTTACACATTTGAAAACTAACAATAGTAAAAAGTATATGGGGAAAGTAAGGACTGAAAAGCTGTATCCATATAATAAAAATCTATTAAGAGATACTCTCTGCCCAACAATGTTTACAAATGAGTGAGAAATGTAAGCAGGCCATACACATTAGCATTTTTCTATTGCTTCAATTAATTTGATTGAATTAGTCAAAACACAATTCCCATTTTGTTTTCTGTTCAACACTATCAATCTAGTTAATCTAAAAGAAGGTGATCAGATTAACTGCAATAATTTCAAACAATCCCATCTGCAGCCAGACATCTTGAGCAGAATTCAAGCTAAAAAACATGCTGAAATCTGCTCAAGATTTTCACCAAACCTAAAAACAATGTAAAATTGCTGATTAGATTAAGCTGTATTACCATTCCGACTTTCCAGCAATTACATTACGGCCAAAATGTTGATCACCAGCCATGATCCGATCAGGAAACTGCAGGAACATCAGCAGGTAAAACTAAAAGATGCCCCTTGGGCAGGGGTAACTAACAGGGGAGCCGGGGTGGCCAGGAGCCCCCATCTTCTTATTTTCCCTATGACAGGTACAGCCTCCAGTAATACTTAATCCATCTTCTAGACTTTCAGTGACACAACCAATTGGAAGAAGCACTATGTAAGAAGCTTGTCTTCCCAATGGCATCATCACAGACAGCCTGCAACCGTGGAAATGGAACCGAGCGACAAAGACATCTTTGGGTAAGTATAAAGCGTACCCATGGGTGAGCTTTTTGGTTCAGGTCCTCACCCTGGGTACATCAGGTATTACAAAGAGGAGAGGATTAGAGAAGGTGGAAAAAATTGTTCTTTAAAGGGACTGTCCACCCCTCTTTTCAAAAAGTGATATATTGTAGATAACCCCCCAAAACTTAAAGTTTGTTTTAGTCGAAAGTTAGAAATAGGCTCCCACATTGAGTTATTATACTCACAAGCTCTTCTCTCCACCGCCGCTTCCATGTTCTTCTCCCAGTCTCCACTGTGGCTGCTATGTTCTTTTTGTGTTCTTGAGCAGCCACAGTGGAGACTGGTCCGGGAATGGCAGTCAGTGATTGGCCGTGACCGTCACTGCCGATCTCTGACTTCCTTACCCAGAAGTGCAGAGCCGCGGCGGTGGAGCGAGGAGGAGCATGTAAGTATAATAGCTCAGTGTGGGAGCTGATTTCTAACTTTTGACTAAAACGAAGTTTAGGTTTTGGGGGGTTATCTACATTATATCAGTTTTTGAAAAGAGGGATGGACAGTTCCTTTAAAAAATTATTTATAAAAATATAAACCTGCAAGAAAACCATGGTGGAAATATTCAGGGATCCTTTAGCAAGTTTGAATCTAATATAAAGGCATGCAATATTTCCTGGCCGACCGATCCGAAGAGACGGACGGTCGGTCAGGAGAAAAAGTTGCATGGTGTGTACCATGCTTAAGTATTAAAAGATAAAAGGGGAAAATCTGCTTTCTTTATTTTACTGTACAAAAGTTTTAATAACATGTTTTTGATTTGAAAAGTGAACTTGTTTTATCTGTGTTTAGATGTTGCATGAGCGTTCATCATATTATTGTAAACTCTGTGCTTTCTGTGATTTCTCATTAAAATCTATATGATAAATAAATGTAGGAACAGCAACCGGAACTGAGTTCCATATGGGAAGCTTATCAGGTATTTGGTGGTTCAGCCTGGATAGGTTACCATGAGCAGTTTACACTGCATGGCAGCAAGGCCATCCCTTCAATGGGAACACAAAGATATAGCCTTGTGGATGAGGATAATAAATACCCTCCTTTCAAGGTTGACCAGGTTGGTTTTTTCCGGCCCCCTTATCTAACACTAATAAAAAGGAGGTCTGCTGGGCAAGACCGAAAATTTCCCTTGCTGCAGTAGTCCCCTATAGGGGAGTTGACTGCGGTCGTGGGAAACACACAGTCCTGAGCTTTCTTCCTATGCTGTTTATAGGGAGATCCAGGGGCGTACCCTGACTCCCTTCTCCCTCCATGAATATCAATGCAGTCTCCGCGATCAGCTGTTTAAAACCGGACACAAACTTCCGGAAATGAATCGGAAGTTCGGGTCCGGTCTTTTAAACAGCTGATTGCGCATGTGTTTTCTTCATACTCCTGATCAGCTGTTTAAAAATGGCTGGTCGCTGCACAGATTATGGGCTTTTGGCGGACACTACTACTGTCTGCCCCCCCGCGGGTTGCGGGGATGGTGGGGGCGGTAGTTATGCCACTGGGGAGAACACTCTGCACTGTGTGTTCCCTGATCTTTAAAAATGACAGATACTGTCTTTCCTGTGATTACCCAGCTTTACAGCAGACACATCTTTGCAAGACATGTAAACAGACATACCTTTTACAGTTCCAGGCAGAGCACCTACACAAAAAAATTGGCTACACAAGACTACTATAAAGGGGAGTAGGGGTTGCAAAGTATGCTTATATATAAAAAAGGATTCTTTTCCTGTAGCAAATGGAAAAGTGTGTTAAATATCGCAATTCATTGATTGTGGATCAAACGGAGTAATATATGTGCGCAAATAAACCGGCTTATATTTATACCGGTAAAACTATCAGACAACTACGAACTAGGATCCTTGAACATGTGTGGGAGAATGGTAATTCTGAGAGCAGTTTAGCCAGACACATACAGCCAGATGCACCAAGAGGCGGTGCCTGCGTGGTTAACGCGGAAGTTAACCACGCAGGCGCCACAAGCAATGCTATATTCGCGATCCGACGGTATCGGGGCTTTATCGTTACTGTGTGTACCCAGCTTTAGTTGCTGGCAGGACTGTTAGCATGTTTAAAACAGAGGGGCTGTTTGTTAAAGGAAATACTGTCCCATCAGGATTCATATTGCAGTATCTCTTGCCCAAATTGATGGTTTTAGAATTACTAGCATGCCCTGGAAATGTGCTGAGGCATTTTATCATAAAAATGTGTCCTGTAGAAACAATTTGAATTTTTTCCAACTGTATTTGGATTTATTCCAACATGTACAGAACTGAGCTATATAAAGCACTTGTAGGGAGATGTTCCTTTCAGAAACATAAACCTCATGCCTAAAGTAGATCCAAAATTCCCAGACTGCGATACAGCTTTGTGATTTCCTTTCTTATTTGCTTGGCATGTGTCCTCATGAAGGGACCAGGCAAAATTCTCAGAACCATTTTTTATATTGCTGTGTTGTAGCTGCACTGAGATCAAATCAATCTTATGGTGAATCAGCTCGACCGTAACTTTGGTACATATAGTTGGTGAAAGTTTTGTGAAATGCATTAAAAGACACTAATTACATTTCTTTATCATTTTTCATTATACAAATGATTGGATGGAAATTTACTAGGATGCAAAATCAATTAGAATTCTCATCCATTGTCTAATCTGATGCTGACCATACACTTGTTAGATCAAAGGTGCCCAACCTTTGGTCCTTTCGGGAAATATGTGGCCCACAGAGATATGATTTAGGCAGGGCTGGGGGTGGAGTTGGGACAATCTCGACTGCCTGGGATGTTCAATTCATAATAGGGTCTAGATGAGTGATGGGAAACCATTTAGAGACCAACAGGGAGATTCAATAAAAGTTCTTATCGTTTAAAATGGTGCTAATTTTGCCCCAACCAATCAGATCTTATTTAACATTTGAAAGCTAACATCTGATTGGTTGGGGCAAAATTAGCACCATTTTAAATAAGAACTTTTATTGAATAACCCTGTACGTGCCCAAAATGCGGCCCAGAACCTATTTATTTATTGAAAAGTATCAACACAACAATTTATCCTGAATACTGAAGTTTTAGTTTAGAAAAAACAACCCATACAGATCAACAGATTGCTAGACAGATAGACACAGACAGATACAATAGATAGAATGGATAATAGCTTACCTTAACGTATACATTAACCAACATTGCCACGAAGGAGTGTGAGATTTCAAACAGCCACAATTAACCTCTACATTACCAAACAAGAGTTTGAGATCTAAAACAGTGACTCAAACAGAGCTGAACTTTAAAGCACATAAATAAAATCAATTTACTTTTATTTTGGGCAATAAATCCTTTCCCCCCTGGCTTGTCTGATGCCCCTCCCACCCCCAATATGAGAGAGACTGATGTTCATATGGACTCTCTCTGCTACAGACAGCCACATCTCTCTGGCTTTCTGGTAACAAACTCTGGTGAACTCTGCTGTGTGTGTGCCCACAAGTAGGGCTTGACGTCCTACCTCTGCCATAGGTTCCCCCTCACTGGCCTAGATTGTTGATTTGACCGATATTAGAGCAGCGATGGAATGCTAGTCTTGTTTTATTCTTGCTTTTCAACTGCTTTGTCCTTTTAAGATTAAGGCTGAGGCAACACTGCAATGCACAGGAATCGCGCACAAAATCGCGAGCGTTATCGCACCCATTGTGTGCGCGATTTTTGTGTGTTTTGCACATGCGATTTTGCCATTTTCCGTTATGGAAACGCATGCGTTAACACACCAAAAATGGTGAAAGCATGCGTTACCAAAACGTGAACGGATGCGCAATCGCATGCGTGCGCATCGGAAATCACGGGAGTTTTCTCGTTCCCACAATTTCCATTTTATCGAAAATCGCGAGCGTGAAACGCACTAGTGTGGCCTAGCCCTTAAGGTGTATTTGTAGAGGAAGAAAACAAAGACATTGATGGATTAATTAAGAAATGAATGAATAGTAGAAAGTTGTAGTGCATATGGCACTGTAATGATGAAACATTATGTGTTAAAGGGTATCTTTCCACTGGGGAAAATTAAGTTTGGGCATTTCAGTTTTATTAAAGAACGGGAGATAAAGGAGCTATGTCTTGCCTCTCGTTCTCCAATAAAACCTGCAGGAACCAGGAACGAACTTACTCAGTCTCGCATTCCTCTGCTGTTCTTCTGACAGGTCCTGATGGAGTTCCTACTGTATACGCACGTACAGATGTCAAAAGAGCATTGAAGGAGCGTGAGACTGGTTAAGTTCATTCCCGGCTCCTGCAAGTTGAATTGAAGAATGGGAGGTAATACATACTCCTTTACCTCCTGTTCTTCAATAAAACTGAGAAGCCCAAACTAATTTTGCTCAGTGGAGATACCCTTTAATATAAATGCACACGCTCTGCGATTATCGAGACATGACCAGGTAAGCTATATTGCCAATAATATAAGCATCTTTTGCATGGCTAATTTGAGATAATAATGATTGAAAATTGTGAATGAATTGCTAAATGGTAGTGGCTTATGGGATCTACACATTGAGTACCTCCTCTTACTGCTGCTGAGAAGGAATTGGTTCCACAAGGGCAAGCCTACTTATTTTTCCTAAAGGGACACTATACTGAAAAGATGACTTTGCCTCATCTTAATCTATAATTGAATATATCTAAGTAGCACTTACTCTAATTTGCGTGTGTTGCTGACAGCCTTCAATCCAGCACACATTTTGTTTAGGAGCAGTATCCCCCCTCCCTCTTTTAACCACTCCCACTTCCATCCGACCTGACTTTTTCCCCCACAAACCAACTGTCAAGCCTGCACACAGCATACAGCATTCCAACTGTCAAAACTCTGTCACCATTCCAGGTACAGTAAAACTACTCTTAGAAGATTAGTTTATGAGAGAAAGGAACTTGATTTACAGCTGAAATATAAGAAGATTTAGATTGGATAAAGAAATAGGGGGCAGATCAACAAAAAAAATTATACAGTGGTGGTTGTGAAGAATTATAGTTTCCAGTTATGGTCAATTTAAAATAACCTATTTTTCGGTATAGATGCCCTTTAAGTACTTTATTTCTTTGTATTTTCAATGACAACAATGGCAATATGTCAGATTATCACCAACAAATTAATCACTAGCAGGAGGTAGAATAATAGGATTTATAATAAACAAAGGATTAGGAGAATTAGACAGCGACAGTACTGGAGAGAAGAAAATAATCTAAAAGCAGCAAAAGACAATAATTATATAACAGGTAATACAGGCAAAGCAATTCAAAGGAAATGTAGGGAATAACGCCAAAATGAAACAGGGGAGAAAGTTCATCTCTATTTATGGCTACACAATGGAACAGACTTGTACTATAGATGAATGTAGTGGGGAATATATGATAATAATTTTAGCTTATATGCTGTACAAAAGTAATTTAGAGAAATTTTTAAAAGAGACAAGTCTGGTTATTGGATGACCTGGGGATTGATGGAGATGAGTCTCAGTTTCAAAATGAACCTGGGTTTGAAGAGAAACTGACAGTTTTAAAAATCCTTACATCCATCTGACTTTTCAGTAATAACGGTCGAGAATTCCAAACATTTGATTGAAAGTCGAAAACTCTTCCAAACTATGTTTTTAATTATGTTTGTATCAGATTTTCGGAATTTCATTTTATTCTGCAGAACTCTGCAGTGAAAAGCACATACACTATTCCTACACTGGATGGGGATTGGTAGGTCGGGTCCTGACTCCCCATACATGGGATGATCAAATTTGCTCCCTCTGCCGGCAAATTATTCCATCCATACAACCACAAGAAAATGTATTGCATCCGGTATAAATAGATTAAGATGATCTTTTGTAGATTACGATTTAGTTTACAGATTGATTTCTCATGACTAGTTTATGTGTTTGCAATATGTACAGAAACCAGAGGACCAAACAAGCACTGCTAAGGTACAAGGCAACAAGGGGTTGTAGGGACAGTAAATACAAAGAAATAATAGAAGTAAATAAAGGGAAATAGATATAAGTAGACCAGTAAAAAGGTATCAACTGATTGCTTTGAGGCAAATTAACAGCTTCGGGAATTTTTTAAACCTCTTTTTAAATAAACCTGTTATAATGCCCTGGACAGAGAAACAGAGAGTATGACTGAAGACATTTTTGTTAAATACCCATCCAGAAATCTGATGGTTGGGTCACCTCTTGTGATTTTGTCTCAAATTTAATAGTGGCCAGTGGCTTAGCAGTAGTTTCCACTACCCTCATGATTAGAGATGCAATGTGGGTTCGAATTGAACCCACTTCCAAATCGAATCTGAGGGTTTTGAAGTCCCGGCGAAACTTTCAGAACATTTTTATCGAAAATAGAATGTAGACGATTATCGAAAATCGAAAGTAGACGATTATCAAAAATTGAAAGTAGACGATTATCGAAAATTGAAAGCAGACGATTATCGAAGATCGAATCCTCGAAAGTAACGATCGATTTTGGTAACCCTCGAAAATAGAATGCAGAAGCTTAAAGCAGCCCGATCGTGAGGAAAGATAGTTTTAAAATAAGTTTTGGTTATATTTACGGGTTCCCCAGACCATTCCCCAGGTCTCGGTGTCATTTACAGTAACCTACTATTACTATTTGTCCCTCAAAACGGACAGAAACTTTCAAAACTTTTTTCCCATAGACTTGTTGGCTGAATCATTTTATTTGTTAATTTTTTATATATTAGTAAATTATTTTCTATAGTTACATATTGTGATATAAATGTATGACCTGTATGTTTGTAATGGTCAATAATCTATAAAACCTTGTACCTGTTTTTTCCTGTAGACCTCATTTTCAGTAGATGTATAATGAAGCTGAGGAAGAGGTAGATTATTAATCTGTAAAGAAATGGTGATGACAGAAGGAGCAAAACTGAGCTTATTCTGCACATTAGACAATACATAAGCTATTTGAAATGCTAAAGGGCTGATTGTCTATGTCTATTTTCCAAAGTTCCAAAATTCAGTTAAAAAGAGAAGACAGATACAGCTTGCAAACCAGGCTGTTGAATTGCTGCCTTATTTTACCTTTGACATTTTTTGTTTTGTTCTTGATTAAGAATATTTTCAATGGGGGGGTGTGTGTGTGTGTGTTTGTCTCTCTTACTGTCAATCTGTCCTATCCGCAAAACACAGACCTACTGTAGGCAAATAAACCAGAAATCCTCTCTCATTACCTTGACCAGATCAAGAGCTCAAAAAGCAGCAACAGCAGCCAAAAAACTTTGCCTGGTGGACATGCAGAAAGCAATATGGGTTATGGCAGTGAGTAAAACACCTGGCCTTGATGGCCACCTACATTTTTTTTACATTTACAAACGCATTTATCTTACTCTATCATTTAAACACCTTTCAATATGCTTTTGAATGTGTTAACTATCCCCCCTCAAAGTATGAATCCCATATTGTCCTAGCCCCTAAGCCCAGGTAGGACCCCCTGGAAGTATAGTATTGTATAGTATCTGAGGTTGAATAAAGACATACGTCCATCCAGTCCAACCCATCTAGCAATATCCTCATTTCCTGCCTAACTGTTGATCCAGAGGAAGGCAAAAATCCCCCACCAAATTTATGAAGGGGGAAAAAATTCCTTCCTGACTCCAAGTGGCAATCGGAAATTTCCCTGGATCAACTCTACTTTATGTATCAATACCAGTAACTTGCAACATTCCTTGTTTGCAGAAACTCATCCAGCTTTTTTTTTAAACTGACCAATGAACCTGCCATTACAACGTCCACTGGGAGACAGTTCCATAGCTTTACCGTTCTCACAGTGAAAAACCCTTTCCGAGCTTGAAGCCTAAACCTTTTTTCTTCAAGTCTTAAGGGATGTCCTCGTGTCCTTTGACATGTTCTATTGGTGAACAATGCCCCAGATAGTTTATTGTATGGCCCGTTAATGTATTTATACACAGTAATCATATCCCCATGCAAGCGCCTTTTCTCCAGCGTACATAATTGTAACTTTTCCAGTCTCTCTTCATATTCAAGCTCCTCCAATCCCCTTATTAATTTAGTTGCCCTTCTCTGAACCCTTTCCATTTCAAAGATGTCCTTTTTGTACACATGATTCCAAAATTGCACTGCATATTCCAAATGAGGCCTTACCAATGCTTTGTAAAGAGGGAGAATTACATTTTCCTCCCTTGAATCCATACTTCTCTTTATACAAGACAATACCATGCTGGCTCTGGCTGTTGCCGCCTGGCACTGCTTGCTACCTTTAAGTTTGTTATCCACCAAAACTCCAAAATCCCTTTCCAACAGGGATTCACTTAACACAGAGCCATTTATAGTATAAGTAGCACAAGTATTTTTAAGTCCAAAATGCATCACCTTACATTTATCAACATTGAATTTCATCTGCCACTTAGCAGCCCAATGTGATAATCTATTTAGATCCCCTTGCAACGATTGCACATCCTCTGAAGTTTTTAATGGTCGACAAAGTTTTGTGTCGTCAGCAAACACAGAAACCTTGCTGACAATACCCACTTCCAAATCATTAATAAATAGATTAAATAGAAGAGGCCCCAACACAGAACCCTGTGGCACCCCACTTAGCACTTTAGTCCATAATGATGAAGCCCCATTAACAACTACTCTCTGCATCCTATTCATTAACCAATTTTCTATCCATGTACAAATGTGACTCCCCAGACCAACAGACCTTAGCTTATTCATTAGTTGCCTATGGGGGACTGTATCAAAAGCCTTTGCAAAATCCAAGTAAACTACATCTACTGCTATACCAGAGTCTAAATTTCTACTTACTTCCTCATAAAAGCCAAGCAAGTTAGTTTGACAAGATCTATTCCTCCTAAATCCATGCTGGTTACTACTTATAATGTCAGTCCTTGAAACATACTCTAGAACATGTTCCCTTATTAAACTTTCCAGGATCTTCCCCACCACTGAAGTTAAACTTACAGGCCTGTAATTACCCGGCTGTGAACGACTACCCTTTTTGAATATTGGAATAACATCAGCCTTTTTCCAATCCAGAGGCACACCACCGGCACACCACCGGACATGAGGGAATCAGCAAAAATAAGAAACAATGGCCTAGATAAAACTGAACTTAGCTCCCTAAGTACCCGAGGATGTATTTTATCCAGTCCAGGAGATTTATTAATATTAACCTTATTTAGTTCTTTCTGTACCATATCCTCGGTTAACCAAAGTGAACTTGAATCTTGTATACCTTTATTGCTACTATACTCTATGATATCTGTACTTGGATCTTCTATAGTGTATACAGAGGAAAAAAAATTATTCAAGACATTTACTTTATCGCCATCCTCCGTAACTAACCTATCCCCATTAATTAATGGTGCCACATTCTCAGTCCTCATCTTCTTACTATTAATATACTTAAAAAAATGCTTAGGCTTAGTGATGCTTTCTTCAGCTATCCTAACTTCATTATTAATTTTAGCTAGTTTGATTGCTTTCTTACACTCCTTGTTACAGTTTTTATAATCCCTAAAGGCCCTTTCCGTTCCCTCGGCCTTAAAGGTTTTAAATGCCTTTTTCTTCCTTACCATTTGCCTCTTTACATCAGAATTCAGCCACATGGGTGCGGATTTATTTTTTTTACATTTATTTCCCAAGGGTATAAATTTAGATGTGAACTGGCTTAAAATCCCCTTGAACACAGTCCACTTCTGTTCAGTACCTTTACCTGATAATACATTATCCCAGTTGACATTCTGAAGAGCTGCTTTTAACCTGGGAAAATTTGCTTTCCTGAAATTAAATGTCTTTGTTAACCCAGCGCACTTTTCCTTTCGATAACAAAGTCCAAATGCCACTATTTCATGGTCACTATTCCCTAAGCCTCCAGTTTACTTTATATCTATAATGCGCTCCACAATGTTAGATATTACCAGATCCAACAGAGCTCCTTTTCTAGTAGGAACCTCAACCACCTGTGAGAGAAAATGATCCT
Source organism: Hymenochirus boettgeri (assembly GCA_019447015.1). NCBI lineage: Eukaryota > Metazoa > Chordata > Amphibia > Anura > Pipidae > Hymenochirus > Hymenochirus boettgeri. Next base: position 177,025,395 of record CM033475.1, on the reverse strand, counting down.
GCAGCAAATTCAGGAACTCATCGCCTTTTTCTGTGATGGCAGTTCCACCACACCAATCAATGTCAGGGTAATTGAAGTCCCCTATAATGAGCACACTCCCCAAACTTGCAGCCCTTGCCAACTGCATATGAAGTTGACTCACCTCCTCTCTGCTAGCATTTGGCAGCTTATAGCAGACACCAACAATGACATTACCCCCTTTCCTGTTGCCTAATTCCACCCATATTGCCTCCACTTTATCATCCATATCACCAGTTATCTCTTTTAAATTTGGCTTCAATTCTTTTTTTTCTGTCCTGCCTAAACAAGGCATATCCTTCTATATTTACAGCCCAGTCGTGAGAACTGTTCAACCACATTTCTGCTATACCTATTACATCATACTTTTCATTCAATGCCATCATTTCCAATTCACCCATTTTGTCAGCCAGGCTTCTCGCATTTGCAAACATACATTTTAGATTATGATCCTGTAATTTATTCGTACACTTTAATACACATTCCTCCCTATCCCCTATGCTAGCCCCACCCCCCTTTCTGCCCACCACTGGCCTATCTACACCCTTCTTTCCTCCTGGACTATCTATCCCAGTGAGACTGCTAATACCCTCCCCCCCCAAACCTAGTTTAAAATCTCCTCCAACCCTCTAGCCATCTTCTCCCCTAAAACAGCTGTACCACCATCAGTGAGGTGCAACCCATCCTTACTAAAGAGCCTGTAGCCGACAGCAAAGTCTGCCCAGTTCTCAATAAACCCAAACCCTTCTTCCTTACACCACTCTTTTAGCCACGCATTAATGCTCCTAAGCTCCCGCTGTCTCCCTGGCTTAGCACGTGGCTGCGGTAGTATTTCTGAAAACACTACCCTGGAGGTCCTTGCTTTTATCTTGGCCCCTAGTTCTCGGAAATCATGCTTAAGGACCTCACCTCCACCTCTAACTTTGTCATTGGCACCAATGTGAACCAAGACCGCCGGGTCACACCCGGCCCCACCCAATAATCTGTCTACACGATCCACCACATGCCGAACCCTAGCACCAGGCAGGCAACACACAGTTCGGCATGTAGGGTCTTGGCGGCAGATTACCCTATCTACCTTCCTTATAATGGAGTCCCCTACCACAATCACCTGCCTTGCATTCCTGACCCTTCGTTCCTCCTCCCTTGTATCAGAGATGGCAGTCCCCTGGGTGCTCAAGGGACTAGCCCCCTCCATACACCTAATTCTGAGGTGTCCTCCTCCACTTCATTAACTAAGGGGGCAAATCTGTTGGGATGGACAATCTGGGAAGAAGCCCCCCTACTCTTCCGTCCCCCACTTCCCCTAGTAACCCTAACAAAACTACCTCCTTCCTCATCCTTTCTTGTCCCTCTTCCACCCACCTCTATACTGGCCCCAGCCAGTGCCTGCTGACCCCCCAGTTCTGCCAATCCCCGCAATGCTGCAAGCTGCCCCCTTAGACTCTCTACCTCAGCTTCCAAACGGGCAACCCACTCACACCTGACACAGACATAGGTTCCCCGGAACGTCTGCTCCAGGTTCCTATACATGTGGCACGATGCACATTGCATGGTACTGACAAAACTGTCCCTTCTAATACACCACACCAACACAGTGACGCACAAACCTTGTTTAATTGCCCTTCTTGTTTCAATGTCCTTCTTTTTCTATGTCCTTGAGATCAAGGTCCTTGAGAGAAAGGGACACTCACAAGTTCATTACACTCACAGGAAACTTCCTTTTGTTAGGTCCAAACCACAGGCCCAACAACTGTGAATCCTATTTAACTAATAGGCCCCAACCCCCACACCAATTAGTGCAAGAGCCAGAAAGAGAGGGAAAAAAAAACCACTTATTAACCCTTTCACAGCCTGTTTGTGATTACAACAGGTACAATCCTAGAATATAGAAGTCCAGCACACCCCTTTAACTGGAAGAAGAAAGATTAGTCTGCTTACTGCACACTCAGTCCTGCACACATAGTCCTTAGCAGTACAAACAATCCTTATTTTCAAACTTTCAAACAATCCTTGTTTTCAAACTTTCACACACACCATACAGCCATCAAATGATTAAGTGTCCTTCTTTTTCTATGTTCTTGAGATCAAGGTCCTTAAGAGAAAGGGACACTCACAAGTTCATTACACTCACAGGAAACTTCCTTTTTTTAGGTCTTATCTTAATTATAAAATATTGACTAAAATATTGGCAACAAGGCTGCAAAAAGGGGTTTATCTCCGGAAAAACTACCTCTATAAATATTAGGAAAACAACTGTCTAGTAGATCATGATTACTCTTATGCTCTCTCTGGATGTCAGAAGAGCATTTGACTCGATAGAATGGCCATTTGTATGGGAATGCCTACAGAGACATGAGTTTAGCTCCAAGTATATCCATTGGATAAAACTCCTATATGCACAACCCAAGGCTGTTAAAGTTAATGGTATGACATCTGCATAAATAACATTAGCTAGGGGCACAAGGCAGGAGTGTCCCTTATAACCTTACCTATTTGTACCTGGCAATTTTACTGATAATATGGAGGGGTTACTGAAATAACCCTTCCATATAGGGTCTTAATTCGGGCTCCCACTCCTCGTTGCTCAGTATGTACACAGACAATGTGATTTTAAATCTGGGTGATCCCACCAACTCCCTACATGCAGGGTATTGAAAATTTTCATTATTTAGTCCCTTCTCTGGTCTATACATCAATTCAGATAAATCATGTATCTTTCCCTTGGATGAAGGGCTAAACATGCCCCCACTTTTCCACATGTAATTACCAATTGTGAAGGAATTTAAATATTTATATGGATCATAGTGACATGTTCACCCAAAGAATTCATGTCACAAAATGAACTTCTGCTCCTGAACTTAAATGGGAACTAAAACCTTAATTTAGACACTTCCCAAGATACTGTCAGGGTTATTCAATAAAAGTTCTTATCGTTTAAAATCATGCTCATTTTGCCCTAACCAATCAGATCTTATTTAACATTTGAAAGCTAACATGTGATTGGTTGGGGCAAAATTAGCACTATTTTAAATGATAAAAGCTTTTAACCCTGTATATATCTTGCAACATAGCATGGTACACACCCCATCATACTTTTTAAAGCAACTAGACAGTATTTTACAATTTTTTCTTTGGGTGTCTGGGAGTTCCCCTCAAAAATTTTCAACTGCCTAAACCTCAAGCTGGTTTTGCCTTATTTAACTTCTGTCATTATTACCTGGCAGGTCAGCTTAAATACTTTATTGATGGGGTCATACCCCAAGATACACCCCCTCCCTCTTGGTTTGATACAGAAGTTTTCCTTCAGGCATATCTTCCCTCACTGCCAATATCTTTTTTAGAATCCCCAACCAACCTGTTGCCAGGTGGAGTTACACACCTACATGTTCAACAACATAAAATATTGCAAGAAATCAAGCTACTTTAAATGGATATCCCATTTGTACAACCCTCCCTCTGGCACTACACTAACAATAAATATTAACCTCATTTGTGAACTCAGACCTTTGGGAAGGTAAGAGGATTGTACACTTCTCCCAACTTATACAAAATCATTAAATCATCTCCTATGCATACCTATAAGAACATATGTATCTCCCTAATCATTCTTTTTCATATATTAGACAGTTGGTCTCTCTAAAATATGCCTATTTATCTGTCTTGCTCAGCCCTGTGTCCCCAACGAACTTACCCAAATGGCCTAATCTTTTACCTGACATTACTTTGGAGAAGGTGATTGCAAACTCAGGCTTCCAAGTCTGCAAATAATAAGCTCAACCAATTTAATATTCTACATCAGGTATATCTTACACCTTATCGTAAGGTACATATACCCCAGATACTTACCAGAAAACCCCAGGAGTCACAACTGCCCAGTGGATTTCTGAGACCTGTTATGGCAGTGCCCCCTCATGACTGCTGGAACCAGATGACAGATATATTTTATTAAATCTTACAACAAACTGAACCACTTGACCCCAAAATATGTGTACTCAGTTTAACTATCGAAGAAGACTGGTCAAGATAACACTCTATATTTTTGAGTTAGGCACTTATACTGAACTGGATGTCATATCCTGCACTGCATACAATAGAGTTATTTATAAAAGAAAAGGAAATCTAAATTTAATAAAATATGGGGCCCATGGTTTATATATATTGGCTCTTCTCTACTGAAAACCTAAAATATTGCCATTTAATTCAGTACAAATGACAGAATGTACCCCCTTTACATCCGTGTATTGTAATAAAATATTTAATTCCATACAATTTGACAAATTGCTGTACCAATTTACCCACTTCCCCATTGGCTACTTTTGAATTGCCAATTTGTTGTTATAGGAGATATAAATGTTCTGTTATCTATGTAATGACAAGGACATAGCCACACTTTAAAAAATACTTTTATTGTCATTGTGCACCAATGTAAACAAGACTATTGAATATAGTTGTCACATTGTCATTTCAATACATTTTCAGTTTAAGAAAAAGAGAATGTATTTTTAATAATAATAATTAGCGATGATGTACCATGGCGCTAATGTAATATAATAAGCCTTATAGATTTTATATGTATTCATGTCTTAAAGGGAAAGATGGCAACTAGATAGATAGATAGATACCATAGATAGATGGATAGATAGATAGATAGATAGATAGATAGATAGATAGATAGATACCATAGATAGATACCATAGATAGATAGATAGATAGATAGATAGATAGATAGATAGATAGATAGATAGATAGATAGAGCAAAAAAACTTTCAGTGTAAGGGTTAAGCCACATTGCAACGTTTTAACACGCAATCTGGTCACACATTAAAAAGTGCACACTAATGATGCCCTATTGGTCTGGCCACACTAGGAGCGAGCGCATGCCATCTGCAATTTTTTGTGCAAACGCATGTGCTCCACCACCCTATTCCCTGTATAGAGAACGATCATCCAGGTGACTACACATACTGCAGTGTAGTGTTATTAAGGGTTATTTCATGTGCTGCCTCATCGGATTTTACCTGCTGACATACCCCAGCTGGAAAAGAATTTATAATCAACATTAGGCATGGAACATTGGTTGAGAAGTAATTGGCCCAGGCCGTTGTCTGGAACATTGCTGGAATGTCGGCTGGTTCGCTGCAAGTGAATGGGCACCTTGTTTGGGTACATTGCCATTAAGCACTAGGGGAAAAAAAGGAGCTATAAAAATGTAAAATAGTTTTCGTGGAAACATTTACTATATTTTCATGTAAAATGCAATGCCACTAAGGGTTAAAATATCAACTTCCAGTTTATTCTGTTCCTTGTGGAGGCTAAATAAATAACCATAACAGGATGTTTCTCAGTTTATAATTACAATTTCCTTAGAATTAGACCCATTCACTTCTTACTCACTGGGTGTTTGATTTCTGGTGATAATTACTATTCGTAGTTTTACTGTATATCTTGTTTTGTTTATATCTCTTTATACAAACTGCATTTGCATGGCTTGTGTTGGCTACTTATGGAAAACACTGATTGTGCTTTGATGAACTGCCACTGTATTGGAACATCCACAATCCCCACTGATGTTAAGGGACTGTTGTAAAGCAGGCAGTTGTGCTCAGATTTGGGAGTAGCATTATAGAATAGTGTATCAGCAATACGTAGGATATTACAATAACACAGTTAGTTATTGGTTGGATGTTCCCTATTCAGATTTATTAAGGCGCCAGTCAAGAGCATTTGACTCAAAATGCATCATGTTTCCAACACTAATGAGACATTTATGGAAATATACATCCTTTGAACGGCATTTACACAGGGCATCTTAATGGCCACCGTAGAAAGCCAACTAGGGGCCCCATTAGACTTTGGAGCAAATTGCTTTGTGCTTCATGTTAAATGTTCCAGTCTTGCCCAGCTTAAACAATGCAGCCATAGCTGCATTAAAGGGCATGTCCACCCCCAAAACTATAATCCCCCCCATTACTGGCCCCACTTTGTAGTGCATAAAAATCCTTACCTTACATCCCAGATCCAAATGGTTCCCCAGTAATCCCCCCCCCCAAAGTTCCAAAAACTGCCCACCAGGAGGATAGAGGCAGAGTCCAAATAGGACTCTGCCTCCTGTCTCCCCTCCGGAAAAATTTTGCCATGCCCAGAAGAACACTCCCCTCCCATCTTAATGATGTTAAATTTCTCCGCTACAGGAGATCTGGGGGATTCAAGCAGAATTCCCATTCTCAATTAGAGAACTATACAGTACATGTAAATGAAAATAAGTGAGAAGTTTGTTACCTTGCACATTGTAAATATGTGAGTCAGTTTTTCTATAATTTGAAAGCCTGGCATACCATTTCAACTACCAAAAGCAAGCCCTGATGCCAACATGCTGATTATATAAAAGTAGACAATAACAGTTACGGAATTCCATGCCTGGGAATGTGGCCTTGAGTAATTCATTGGTTGGGACCGGATACACTTCTAGGAAGGACTGGAATTCGTAGTAGTGATTATAAAACCATAACATTAGTAGGGAATGATCCTAGATGTTATCCAATAGGCTTTAAATGGAATTTATTTCAATCTTGTGATGGTGAAATAACATATCTGAATGAACTTGACTTTATTATTGACTCATTTTATCAGTTTCATGGTGATGTTTTTTATTCAAAGTCTATAAGTAGATTATCAGGTTTGTAATCATCAATGTGTTAAAGGATATGTAGAGGTTTTTTTTAATTGCCCATTACTGGAAACTATAATTCTTTCCAACTATTACTGTACATTTTTTTTGTTGATCTGTTCCCTATTTATTTAGATATCAAGTCTGAAATATCTAAGTATCATAAACTCTTCTATTATGTAGTTTTTCTGAGTCTGGAATAGTGACAGTTAATACATGAACTGCATGGTGGGAAATTCTATTTCCAATGCTGTCTAACAGGGATTACTGAGCATGTGCCATCCTTCAGTTCCCAGGCCCCCTGTCAGACTATCTGACTCTTTGTGAGGGACATGGTGCTTGAGCAAAACAAGTACTGGATTGACATCATGCAGCAACACATCGGAGTTCTGCTTATATGTATTCATTTATAGATGGAATTTAGGTTATTTTTTTAATGTACAGTTCCATTAATATGTAGTTGTAATGCCTATGATTGGTTACAGTCCATATTTTAATGTATACATATGTATATATTCTATCTGTAACCTTTACCTTAATTTCCTCTAGCTTGAAAACAGTGCCCAAAACAGCCCATGACGTTGAGTGAATTAAAGGACAACAATATAAAAAAAAATCACCCCCATTACATGTCCACACTTCGAGCAGCTGAAATCACTTACACACATTAATAGCCATGCTGCCCTCCCTTAGATATCACACAGCAAAGATGAGTGTTAAAAGCCTGCCTCCTAGATGGCCCAGGGCCATGATTAACATAACACTTGTCATTGGCTGTTGGGAATATCTGTTACAACTCTCTCCTCCTCCTCTGCCGGTTAAACAAACTTGAAATGTCCTGTTGCTAGGATACAGCGCGCATAATCAAGCTGATCAATGGTGGGTGTTTTCTTGCATGCTAGCTTTGAGTGACAGTTAGAGGCAGCCCGAATTGTTATTTTCCGTTCACAGCATGGCTAATTGAAGGCAGGGAGAGGCTCGAAATCAGGTAAAAAAATGTATGGGGAGGGCTGCATACCTTTACTCTTTTGAAAGCAATAAAGAAAAAAAATGGATTGAGGCAATACAGTTATCCTTGAAAATACTAGCAGACTGTAAAGAAGGCAGGTGCCAACTATTACATGATACTGGCACTGATGTACAATACAGATTCTGTTCGATATTTTACAAGACCATAAAAGGAATAGCAGCACCTTTATAAATATTTCCCTAGAGGTTTATACATTATTTATCTCATGACAGCTTAAATTGTCTCTTTAAAGTTAAGTTAAGTTTCCCAACCTGTTCCATTGTCCTGGATACAGAAATTCATACCTAATGAAAGTACACTGGACTAAAAAAAGAAATGCCTGTTCAGAAAGTACATTGTTCTATGTCAGTTGTACCCACTACCTAACCTTGAAATCTGCCCAACAGTATTTTAGAACTGTTTTTTTCCAAAGTTTCTTTCACTGAGGCTTTTTCTAAAACACTAGCAAACCGACCCATCCTCCGGTGCTCCCCCATAAACTACTTCCACTGTTCATCACATGGGCGGTGGTAACTATACATTAAGTGTAAGCACACAGTAACTGCCCCCATACAGTGTTAATATACAGTAAATGCCCCCACATGCACAGTGTTAATATACAGTAAGGGTCCCCACATAGAAAGTATTAATATACAGTACCGTATATACTCGAGTATAAACCGAGGTTTTCAGGCTTTAAAAAAAAGCCTGAAAATCTTACCTTGGTTTATACTCGAGTCAATCTTTCTCTTACCCTGTCCAGCGGCCGCGCGATCCGCATCCTCAGTGCGCTTCAGGATGACGTCACTACCCGGCGCCTCTCACTTTGCGGCGCCGAGTAGTGACATCATCCTGAAGTGCAGAGGATGTTGAGTGAGGAGCAAGCGGCCGCCGGACAAGGTAGGAGAACACCACAGGGACACCAGGGCACACAATACTTACAAATAAGAGTAAAACCTTCTTTATTTGTGCATACAGTAGGAGGATTTACCCCTATTTGCAAGTATTGGCTTCTGCAGATGTTTGAAAACTACCACTCCAAGCAATTAAAGCATGCTGGGAGTTGTAGTTTCCAAACATCTTAAATGGCTAATACTAGTAGGGGTTACACCCTCGGTTTATGCTTGAGTCAATCTCTTTTTTTTCTCCTTTTTTAGGCAAAACTAGGTACCTCGGTTTATACTCTGGACGGTTTATACTTGAGTATATATACGGTATGTGTCCCCACATAGCTTGTGGAGTTTCTCATTTATCCAGGTCATGGTATATCTGTTGTATTCAATTAGATCAACTGGACTTGAAGTTTAGTTCTTGAAGACGTTTCGCTAGTCATCCGACTGGCTATCTCAATTCAGAATGACTTGTACAAGAATCTGTGGCAATTATGTACCCTGGAAAATCCCAATTAGCATATCACAGCCATGTATTAAAAGGACATTATGACTGCAAGGCGTGATTGCATTGTGGCTAAGAGGTGCTATAGGAATGCCAAAGTTAAGGTGTCAAAACAGCATTGTACATGGCAGACAGTTGGACAGCTGGTACATGGCAGACAGTTGTACATGGCAACACACTGGCTTTCTTGGACTGCTTGGTAAAAATCAGGGAGAATGGTAAACTGGAAGTAGAGGTTTACAGAAAACCAACCCACACAGATCAGTATTTGATGTTTGACTCCCACCACCCATTAGATCACAAGCTGTGTGTCATCAGAACCCTGCAACACAGAGCAGATAACATCCACACTTGCACAGAGGCGAAGGCTAAAGAAATGAAACATCTCAGAGGAACCCTTAAAACTTGTGGATATCCAGACTGGGCCTTTGTCAAAAGAAGTAGAAGGAAAGAAAAGAACACGAATACCAACAGTGAAGGGGAAAAGCAAGACAGGAGAAAGAACATGGTCATCCCATATGTACCAGGGGTCTCCGAAAAATTAAGAAGAAGTTTCAAAAAACACTGTATCCCTGTCTGCTTTAAACCAAACAACACACTGAGGCAGCAATTGGTACATCCGAAAGACCCTATACCGAAACACAAGAAAAGCGACATCATATACGCAGTGCAGTGCAGTGAAGAATGCTCTGATTTGTATGTGGGGGAGACCAAACAGCAACTGCATCAACATATGGCCCAGCACAGAAGAGCCAATTCTTCGTGTCAGCACTCAGCTGTGTACTTGCATCTTAAGGAAAAAGTACATACAATGTCGAGGCCATTTATGTGAAAATAAAGAAACCAAGCCTGAATAGAGGTGGGGGGAGGCAGTTCGACCCAACTGTCTGCCATGTACAATTCTGTTTTGACACTTTACCTTGGGCGTTCCTATAACACCTCTTAGGCACAATGCAATAATGTCCTTTTAAAACCTGGCTGTGATATGCTAATTGGGACTATCCAGTTACATATTAGACTTTCCAATTTTACATAATTGCCAACAGATTCTTGTACAACTCATCCTGAATTGTGAAAGCCAGTCAGATGACAAGCGAAACGTATTCAAGAACTAAACTTTAAGTCCTGTTGATCTAACTGAATACAACAGATGTCCCCACATAGAGAATGTTAATATACAGTTACTGTACCCACATAGAGAGAGTTTCTGCCCCCCTTCTGTTCCATGCTCTTACAACACATTTAAGTTCAGGCAGGTAGAGTTGATCTCTGTTCCACCGTACAGGCCGATAAGTAAAGCATATGCCCACATTTCCTTTTTCTAGCAACTAACTACTGCGATTTGCACCAGAGTGAGGTACAGCAGAGAGGAGGAGTATATTTTTTTAAATGCAGCAAAAGAAATGTCATGCTATTATAGCCAATCATCATGTAGTGGGCAGGCTTCAGCACAAGCAAATGGGTCCAGCGTCTGTAGAACGTAACTGTGATGTGCCTTGCCAAGCAGAGAGCTAGATTGTTGAATTCTAAAGCTAGGTACACACAGTACCGATAAAGGCCCGATACCATCGGATCCAACGGCTTTATCGGCACTGTGTTCGGGATGTCTAAGCGATTGTTCGGGAAAGACTTTTATTATTATTATTGATTTATATAGCGCCAACATCTTCTGTGGCGCTTTACAATTACATAGTCATACATTACATACAGGGTAATAATACATGTTATACAAAGTCATACTTATTACATACACAGGTAATACATAATATAAGTAAACAGAGTGTGGAGTTTCTTACAGCAATACAGTGGTACAATAGGAGAGAGGACCCTGCCCAAAGAGCTTACAGCCTAGAGTAGGGTGAGACATAAGGTGACGGGAATCGGTAGGCTGTAAATAGATCTTGCAGATCCTGTCTCATTTTTCAAAAATCTGTCCTGTGTGTACCCAGCTAAGTTCTAAACAGGTAAACAATGAGAGAGGAGTCTAATGTTGGCCATACATGAAATAGGGATTAGGCGGTGGCATTACTAGGAATCACTGAGCCCCCTTGGCTCCTCCCCACCCTGCGGTTGCTTCCCTATGCTGTCCTGGTACTTACACATCTGGGATTAGGTCAATTTAACTTGGAATCACTCCTTTTGCTCCTAATGTTCTTGGCTGTGATGTTGCCGCTCTGACATTGTGACTGCAAAATGATAGACCCAGGGCGATTGTCAGAACAACTTGGGAACATCGCATGTTACATAGTGTGTGGCCAGCATACTGTAAGATGGCACTACACCCTTTAAAGCTGTGCATTTCAGTTAATAAGATATTATTACTGTGAACTCTTAGACACATATAAATCTCTTGTGTTTGTAACTTTTTCTATATTTATCAAAAAAAGTTTAATTCTTTTCTTTTTAAGTTGTGACGCATACAGTATTCTTTTATTAATGAATCAGTGTGTGTGGGTGTTTACAAAAGATGACATTAATGTATTAACAGATCTTATGATAACTTTGTTCTTTGTACCCCCTTAACATGGTTATGTTTTATAAATATTTGTGTAATGTGATTGCTCAGTGTTCTTTGGAACTTTTCTTTGGTAAAAAAAAAAAGAGAAGCGCATTAGACCTTGTGTATTAGAGATTACTGATTTTGTGTGTGTGTGAAGTTAAAAAAAGGGACAGACAACGATAGATAGATAGATATAAGATAGATAGATAGATAGATATGAGACAGATAGATCGATAGATAGATATGAGCTAAATAGATAGATAGATATGAGATAGATACATATGAGATAGATATGAGATAGATAGATAGATAGATATGAGATATAGATATGAGATAGAGAGATAGATAAATAGATAGATATGAAATAGATAGATATGAGATAGATAGATATGAGAGATAGATAGATAGATAGTTCACCAATACTTTTTACATATTGGCAAAGGAACGTGTCTGGTTCAAGAGAGGTGTTAAGGAGGCCATTTATGTGAAAATAAAGAAACCAAGCCTAAATAGAGGTGGGGGGGTTCGACACCAACTGTCTGCCATGTACAATGCTGTTTTGACACCTTACTCTGGGTGTTCCTATAACACCTCTTAGACACTATCTAATCACTAATTTCCTTTTAATACCTGGCTGTGATATGCTAATTGGGATTTTCCAGGGTACATAATTGCCACAGATTCTTGTACAAGTCATTCTGAATTGAGAAAGCCAATCGGATGACTAGTGAAACGTCTTCAAGAACTAAACTTCAAGTCCAGTTGATCTAATTGAATACAACAGATATACCATGACCTGGATGAATGAGAACCTTCACAAGCACCCCCTATCAATATATACATATAGCACAATAGCAGGCAGGTACCCCCTATCAATATATACATGTAGCACAATAACAGGCAGATATCCACTCTTCGTAGGGTAAACAATGGTGGAGGTGCACTCTCTCCAATTGTGTACCAAGCAAGGAAAGGATCCTGCACACTCCCAATATAATATAACACAGTTCAGTGCTGGGTGCTCCAGCGTAGTGGCAAACTCACATATGTAGAGAAGAAATGCTGTGCACACCAGTCTTTATACGAGACTTTATAAAGACTGCTGTGCACAGCATTTCTTCTCTCTCCAATTGTAGGTGCAGACACCTCTATAGGTTCTTCCCTTAGGAACCAATGACTCCACAGGAAAAAAAGAAAACTGAGGGTTGCACTCCAACCCCCCTTCTCCCTCTCCCCCCCACCCCTTCTCTCCCCATACCTTAACTTTACTACTGATGCTGTATCCTCCCCTTACCCATGAACCTCTCACTGCTTTCGTCCAAAATGTAGCAAACTGCTGCTGCTCTGCACTTGCGATTGGTAGAGTGCAGAGCAGTGATTTACAGTCAAAGCAGGAGTTTGAATCTCCCACTCCCTCTGCACACTCACAATTGGGTAAGAGCGAGCCTCCTGCTCCGACTGTAAATCACTGCTTTGCATTACCAATCGCAAGTGCAGAGCAGCAGGCAGTAGTTATGGGCATCATTCTGTTGGAAGCAGTAACAGAGGTGAATGGGGGAGGTGGGGTTGGCAGTTCAGCAGTTCTCCAGCACCAGCAGCAGATCTCTGGCTGAAAAAAAACAAACTTTTCCGGACTGCTGAATTTTGTGTGCGCACCTTATCAGCCTCTGTGCGCTGATCTGAAAGGTAGTGCGTGCGTGAACATGCGTACACCTTACAGGGAACACTGCCTGGGAAGCAGAGAACAGAAAGAGAGCAGATGCCTTTCATATGAGTCATAGTAAGTGGCAAGCTTTCTGTTCTCCGCATGCAGATTGCATTGAGGGTAAAAACTATCACAGAGGATTAATCCTGGTTGACCTGAGCCTGATTTACTTTTAATTAGAAAGTAGATGTATCAGACATTTTGTTCTTATAGAGTTGGCTTTTTTGGTCGGGCAGGGGTGGTACCTACTTGAAATTAGTTTTTGTTGGGTGGGATGTCTGGTGAAAAGTCTGGGGCCCTCCCTGTGGCTTTGTGCAGTTGCATCACCTGCTTCCTTGGTAGCTATACCCCTGTACATTCTAAAAAGGCCTTTTGCATAGAATAGACTGGTATGGCAGGAAAACCTGGAAACATAGGGGCGATGCAATAATTTATTCTGACGCAGCTCACCTGCCCAATTTCCCGCGATGCAAATATCCATGTACGAGAATTTGTAAATCGTGGGATCTCTGACAGGTAATTGCGCTGGCTAACACCTCCTATTCAGTGGTGTAAAGTTTTGTGCTACATAGTAGCGCAAAACTTTACTAAGGTGGTTTTGCATCGCCTGTGCCACGCTATTTCTGAACATTCTCAGAAATGGGGCAGGCAATTACGCCCAATATTGTATCGCCGCCTAAAAGCCCCTTTTTTAATGTATAAATACAGTAAGATAAAAATTAGACTGAATTAAAGGTCCAAAAAAAATTGAAAATGAAACTTTGCCTAAAAGAATAAAAAAGACATATAGTAAACCTTTAGCTAAAAAAATAATTGTAGCTACAAATAGCTTTGTAATGTCAGAACAAACACAACAAGGTGTTGCAGGAAATCATCACTTCCTGGGCGTTTGCAGGTGGTCAATAATATAGTAGCTTAGGGCAGTAAAAGACACGCCTGACTGTGTGTTATGCTTTGTGTCAATATAATTTGATGTTTCAGTAAAGTTAGTGAAAACTCCCTAGAAGGCAAAGCTCTAAATCCATGTGTTCCTCCTACCTACTGATAGCTGCACTATAAAGACTGTATTTTACAAATTAGTCATTTCATGCACATGCAAGAGCAATATGATGTGTGAAAGCAGAAAGTTGTATGTTTTGTTCTTAGTCTAAAAATAGTAGTAATAGTGATGTTTGTTCTGGGACCACAGAAACTGAAGGCAGGTTTATATAACTTGTTGAAACAGAAAAGTGACTACCGTATATACTCGAGTATAAATCGACCCAAGTATAAACTGAGGTACCTATTTTTACCTTTAAAAAGATGTAAAAATAATTGACTCAAATATAAACCGAGGGTAAGAAATAGGACTACTACTGCCTTCTGATTCTGTATTGTTTTTAGGCTTTAGTTGCCCTTTAAATGGACAGCAGAAGTCCCATACAGTAATAGTATTGGAATCCTTCTGTCTATTTAAAAGGCAATTAAAGCCTCATTCCTTGGCACTCCAGATGTTTAGAAACTACAACTCCCAGCATGTTGCTAGTTGCTGGGAGTTGTAGTTTCCAAACATCTGCAGCGGCAAAGAATTGCCACTGCAGTAATTACTGTACTTTCCCCCCATCTGAGAGTCCCCTCAGTAATGTACTGTAGTCCCCACCCCCTTCTGAGAGTCCCCACAGTTCAGTTGCCTTCTCCTACCTGCTCCGGTTCCCATGCTCTGGATCCTCTTCTCTGCTTCCTCGGCCGCGTGCTCCACATTCCTCTGCTGGCTGGCGTCACTACTTGGCGCCAGCCTCACTTCCCGGTGCCGAATGGTGACGTCAGCCAGCAGAGGATGCGCCAGAGCAGGTTAGTGTTTTGACTCGAGTATAAACCGAGATTCAATTTTCAGGCTATTTTTTTTAGCCTGAAAATCTTGGTTTATACTCGAGTATATACGGTAATTATATGCAGGGTTATTTTGGAGTGGAGGCTCAGGCACTGACAAGCATGTTAATGAAGAGGACCAGTGGCATAACTAGGAATCACTGGGCCCCCCGACAAAACTACTAAGGGGCAATTATTCATCCACGCTTCATCCACAGTGATTTTCTGAGAGGAGGCTATATCTGCATGAGTATAGAGTGGGGTGCATGAGTCATAGTCAATCTCCTAGACAATCAAACCAAATTGTAGAACTGAGGCATAGATTCGGCCAAAATATCAGCCATTTAGAATAATTCGCAAGACAATGGCATGTCGGCAAAACAATAATCTATGATTGCATAGAATTTTAACTGTACAAAATATGTACACAAATAATAATAATATATCTAAAGGTTTATCCAAATGAAGATGTATTGACCTGGTTTTTAATCATATTTTTGTAAAAAATGTGAAAAATAGATTTAGCTTCACTGTAAACAATGGGCTATGAGTCACTGCCATTTGAGTAAATTCCGATTTGTTTCCTACTCTTATCTGCTTACAAATACAAAAAACACTTAATGTAATCCATCAAAAATATGAGCTAAACTGGTTCTTTCTGTGGCCTCCTGGGGGGAAGGAGTTGGCACTGATTCGGCTACAGGATATTTAGTATGTGGATGTACAGATATAATATAGCGGAAACACAGACTTATGAGGCAGACAACAGGAATAGGCATGCTCTGTTTTTATGCTCAGAATACAAGTGTTTATCCCATTTGGTGAAATTATATATTGTACCAGCCTGGAGAAGGAGTAAGACCAATTCCATTTTCATATGGACTCCAATGTTTAAAGGGTATGTACACTGGAAAATGTGTTTGTTTAAATTGCCCATTAGTGGTAACTATAATTCATCCCAACTATCATTTTTTTGTTGATCTGCCGCCTATTTCTTTAGAAATCCAATATGAAACATCTTACATTTCAGCATTTCTGTAAGAAGTTTTGCTGTTGCTGGAATGGTTTGACAGTTGGTGTGCTGTATGCTGTATGCAGTTTTGAGCCTGAGCAAAACAAGTATTGTATTGAAGGCATGCAGCAAAACTCACACCTCAGTGTAAGTGCTACTTACATGTATTTATTTATTTATGGATTAAAATGACGCAAAGTCATTTTTTCAGTATACATACACTTTAAGTCTTCTTAACGGACTAAGGATATTTCATTGCTAAAGTGTAGAATCTCACCTCCAATGCTGTTTATCCAAAGGAAATGCCCAATTGGAATGTAAATAATAAATTCATGAAACAATATCAACTCAATGAAAATTGTGAACATTAAAGAATTATTTAACATTACAAACATTAAAGGGCATGTCAACCCAGGCAATTACCAATGATAATTAAAGGGCATGTCCACCCCCAAAACTATAAGTTAACCCACTACTGGCCCCACTGTGTAGTGCATAAAAATCCTTACCTTACATCCCACCTCCAAATGGCTGCCCTGCTATGCCCCTCCAAAGTCCCAAAAACTGTCCACCAGGAGCCTAGCAGAGTCCATATAGGACTCTGCCTCCTGTCTCTCCTCCGGGAGAATTTGCACATGCCCAGTGCAGTCCTCCCCTCCTTCCTCTCCCACCCATTTTGGTTTCCCTCCCCCTAGTGTAATTCCCCTTTGGGGTGCTGTAGGTCTCCCTCCCCCAGCCCCAAACACCATATTACTATGTCAAGAAACTCCCCCGATCTTTACTTACCTTCCCTCTCTCCTCCGGCGTTCTGAACTGCCGAAAGCCATGTCCGTGATTGGCTGTCTCTCAGTCAATCACGGACGTGGCTGCCAGTCCGGCCCCCTGCTTGCAGTTCCATGCAATCAGAAGGCCGGGCAGTGCGGCGGAGGATTGGCTGCCTCTCAGCCAATTATGGACGTGGCTGCCGGTCCGGCCCCCTGCTTGCAGTTCCAGGCAGAGGGCCAGGCAGTGTGGTGGAGGATAGAGGGAAGGTAAGTAAAGATCGAGGGAGTTTCTTGACATAATAATGTCAAGAAACATAATAATTTGGCATTTGGGGCTGAAGGAGGGAAACCTACAATATGAGTTGGGGAAAGGGGTGGACATGCCCTTTAAAGTATTTCTCTAAACTCTAGGACTGCAAAACTACTGATCTCAGCAATGACTTACTGTACATCTGCCTCCTGTTGCAATTTCTTTGCAAGTCTGTAGCTGCACTTAGGGCCACACAGCAACGCAAACGCAATCGCACACAGAATCGCATGCAATTTCATGCGCGATTTCGTTGCCTTTGCGCATGCGTTTTTTCATTAAGTATTGGAAAACACATGCGATTGCGATTTAAAATGCGGAACGCAAATCGCAAGCGCTTCCTATGATTTAGAAGAACGCAAGCGCAATTGCAGAAAAAACTCAGCAGTGTGGCCTAGCCCTAAGTCTTAAAATTGAGCTTGAAGAGGAAGCACACACCTGTCAGTCCTGAGCCTGCAGAGGTTCACTTCAGGAACCGTCACATAATTATTATTGACACTTGGAGGAGGGGCAGACATTCTTTACAATAAACAATCTAGAGAACAGGAATCATTCAATCCAATATATTGCTGCCCCCACTGTTTTAAATGTATCTTTTATATATATTAATTAAATGTATCGCTAAATGTGGTATTTGGGTTTTGCTTTAATGGTCAAGTCTTTTGTTCCCTAAAATCTGTACCTTATTGCTTCCTGAGGGCTAGGTCACACTAGCGCGGTTTTCGCGCGTTTGCGTACGCAGTTTATGCTTGCGTTTGCGCCCGCGATTTCCACTAACATGTAAATCGCGGGAATGCGAACGTTCCTGCGTTTTTCTGTCTGTTCTCGTTTTGCGTCGAGCATTTTTTGCGCAATCGCTTGCGGTTTCGCTTTAAAGATAGCGAGCACAAACATGAAAATAATGCGCGCTAGCGCACAGAAAGGTTGTGCGTTGTAGTGTAGCCTCACCATTAAACTTTTCCCCCCTTTACATACAGGAGGTAGTATGTTTGGTGGTTTAAAAAAGGAAGTGTCTAGTAATACTGTAAGCTTCAAACATGGTAATAAAAGAGACAAACAAAAATTTTGCATCTAACACAGTCACTTACCTTGGCAAAACAAGTCAATATTTCTTTCTATGGACCTTATTTATGAAGAGCCGCTATCGCTTTCCGTACAGGGATTCAATATCGCATTTGCAGCTCTGGATAAAAAACATTTTGTTCTAATCAGTAGCTTGACTTTTACAAGACCCGCGCAGCAGTTCCCTTCTTACCGTCACGTGAACGCGTAAGTAGCTCTCTGTAAAGCCCCTATTCACGGAGAGCTGCAGCCAAGACAGGTTAAAGCAGGGGTGGGCAATTCAATTTCACAGGGGGCCGCATTGAACTGTCGTGAAGGGCCAGGTCAATAGGTTCAACTCCATTCTAATTATAGAGATTACAAAACTAGATTTTATAAACAGATGAATTTAATATCGCTGGTTCATTGCATGTTTTCTTATTTGCTGCCATTTTTATTAAAATTATCCAGCCCGAGACAATCAATGAACTTTATTTTTTATCTTGTTTAGGTCTAGTATTGAGGGGCCAGTCAGGGGCAGCCAAAGGGCCACATGTGGCCCCCGGGCCTTACTTTGCCTAGGTCTGGGTTAAAGTCACAACAAGCGATTTACTGCTGGTAAGTGCGACTTTAACCTTTGGCCTATGGCTGCATGTGATAACTGGCATTAAATTCTCACATGGGATTAAATCCCTTCTGGGATTTACCCAGAGCCGTGCAGCCACTAGTAAATCTGTTGGAGATCTACCCAGAGAGGCTGTGTTCATGCAAGCACACCTTTTCCCCTTAAACTTCCTCCGCTTATTAATCCTTTTGATTAAACCCTTTGGAAATGTTGATTGGACAGGGTAACTGATGTTATTTAGCTCTATTGGATGTTCCAAAAATTCCCCACAATGAAGGAAGTACACTGGGAAATTTGTTTTGTAAATTGTCCATCACTGGAAACCATAATTTCTTTCAACTATCACTGTACTGTTTTTTCTTCTTGTAGTTGTTGTTGATCTGACCCCTATTTCTTTGCATATCCAGTCTAAACATCTTGCATTTCAGCTGTCATTTAAGAGCCTTAGATAAGTGCAAATAAAGACTCTCTTTGGATGGACTTCGACGCTGGGCAAAGCAATTTTCAGTGAACAATTCCTTTAATTCAGAGATTTAGAGGCAGCAAACTAAACCACTATATCTTCTGCTGAATTTCTTGCTTTAGCGTTTTATCTTTTCTATGACAAACCCCCTCAATCGTCTTTGGCACAGGTCCATCAGTTGATAACACCTCCTTCCCTAATAGCAAGTATAACCCCTGCACCTGCTGCCCTATAAGAACCTATTGCAGGTATCCCACCCCTCCCGGATTGCCCGTGAGTCTCCCTCATTAAGGGGTGGTCTCCCGCACCCAGACTCCCCCGACTGAGAGGAGATTCTAGTCTCCTCCTCAGTCATGCCCCCTTTTGAGAGCCACACCCCTGATTTCTTCCTAACCCCACCACCCCTAGAAGGCTAGCCCCACCCCCCGTAATGTCATGCCAGGACCCCACAGGACATCACGTCCACCTTGCCCCCTTTCCCACCCTGCCCGGAAGCCTAAATGGGCAGGGTGGGATGTCTGCTATTGGATGATAAAAAAAATTGGATGATAAAAAAAAAAACCTATTGGCAGTTATGGGTAGTAACAACTGAGTAACCCAAAATACAAAGAAAGTTGCAATCCTAACAACCAGGCACAGTTTTACCATTTGGCACAGTAGGCATGCACCTTGGGGTGGCTGTGGTTGGAGTCCCCTATGTAGTCTTTTTTTCTTTCCCAGAAAAAAATGGGTGTGGTTTTGAATATGGTCTGTGTTTAGGGGTGGGGCTAAGGGTGCCAGGCTTTTGTGCCTACAGTGACGTTCTGGAGTCCTTAAAGGGACACTATACTGAAAAAATGACTTTGCTTTATCTTAATCTATAATTGAATACATTTAAGTAGCACTTACACTGATTTGCTTGTGTTGCTGCATGCCTTCAATCCAGCACACATTTTGTTTAGGTGCAGTATCTCCCCTCCCTCTTTTAACCACTCCCACTTCCATCCGACCTGACTTTTTCCCACAAACCAACTGTCAGGCCTGCACAGAGCATACAGCATTCCAACTGTCAAAACCCTGTCACCATTCCAGCTACAGTAAAAACTATTCACAGAAGAATAGTTTTTGAGAGCAAGGAACTTAATTGACAGCTAAAATATAATAAGTTTTAGATTGGATATCTAAAGAAATAGGGGGCAGGCAGATCAACAAAAAAAGTTGGTGGTTGGGAAGAATTATAGTTTCCAGTAATGGTCAATTTAAAATAACCTATTTTTCGGTTTAGATGCCCTTTTAAGTATTGCTTCAGCATTGATAACACAATCTGTAACATTTGCTTAACCAATAGACAAACCCTGTTTGCTGGGTGGCCAGTAGTGCCTCACTGGAAACAGTTGCTCCCTGGAATTAAAGTGCAAGGTATCTGTACTGAGGCAATGTATACTTGAGAAAACTTAAGCTCAACAGGACACTACTGTGCAAACAGGAAAACGAGCAGGAATCTGAAACCAGAAATCACAACTACAGAAATAACACTACGAGCTAGGGAAACCACAAGCTATATTGAACAATGCATTAAGGGAAGGCAGGATATCGAAAGTGGTAATTTCATCTCATGGCCTGCATTAGCGTCCTGCAAATCAGAATTGTGATGCACAAAGAGACAATATTGCTTCATCAGGAATAACATTTATATCACACTTTTCTCCTGGTGGAGTCAAACAATGTGATGTAATAAAAGCTCTTCAGGGAGATTCAATAAAAGTTCTTATTGTTTAAAATGGTGCTAATTTTGCCCCAACCAATCAGATGTTATTTAACATTTGAAAGCTAATATGATTGGTTGGGGCAAAATTAGCACCATTTTAAACGATAAGAACTTTTATTGAATAACCCTGCTTATCTTTAAAAATGGTGCTAATTTCCCCCTAACCAATCAAATGTTATTTACCATTTTTAATGATAAGAACTATAATTACATCCCTCTGAAAGTGCTTGGAGTTGCAGCCACTTAGGGCACTCTCCTGTGGGGAATAATAATTTTGCTTTTTTGCTCCAGTTTGAAAACTTGTCAGCTGAAATCACTTACAAGATCCATTTAATTACATTGCACAGTGAATGTACCTGTGTAAGTGTGTTTCATCAGCACAAACACTTTTCCAAATGATATCATGGAACGTGAGATGATCTAGTTTTACACTCTGAACACTTGTTTTCATTTTAGTGCTCAGGACATTTTGTCCTGTAGTAAAAATAACACTTTCTATGAACACATTCACACTTGGTGTGCCTTTGTTGGCATAGTCATTGATAAATTCAATTTGTCAGTTGTTTTCTTATGTGCTATGTTCTATGTACTTTTGTTTCTTGTACTTTCTAGTACTGGCTCTCTGCCTTAGGGATAATAAATTCCTAATGCATTTTTAGTCAAAGACAAGGAGGCATGGGTCAATGGCTGCAAAACGGTGCAACCAATTGCTACTTCCTTATTGAAGGACCTTCCAAAATCGATCTTTAGCAGAGTTCCGCTTGAAATCTATACCGAAAAATAGGTTATTTTAAATTGACCATAACTGGAAACTGTAATTCTTCCCAATCACCACTGTATCATTTTTTTTGTTGATCTGCACCCTTTTTCTTTAGATATCCAATCTAAAACTTCTTATTTCAGCTGTCAATCAAGTTCCTTGCTCTCAAAAACTATTCTTCTGTGAGTAGTTTTACTGTAGAGTTTTGACAGTTGGAATGCTGTATGCTGTGTGTGCAGGCTTGACAGTTGGTTTATATGACTTGTCATTGGCTTGTGGGAATGCCTGTTACAACCTCTCTCCTCCTCCTCTGCCAGTCAAACAAACTTGAACTGTTATGTTGCTAGGAGACAGCCTACATAATCAAGCTGATCAAGGATGGGAGGAGGAGTGTTTTCTCACATGCTAGTTTTGAGTGACAGTTACAGGCAGACAGAATTGTTATGCCCCTTTCTCAGTGTGGCTAATTGAAGGCAGAGAGAAGCTCAAAATCAGTAAAAAAATGTATGGGGAGGGCTGCATACCTTTACTCCTTTGAAAGCAGTTTAAAAAAAAATGCATTGAGGCAATACAGTTATCCTTTAAATAAGGACCGCCGCGTAAAATAACTAGGGGGTTGTTACTGCGGTAAAATCGTAGTTTTATAAATATCGTCCTCAGTATAAACAGCAAATTGATTAAATCAATCAATTTAATCCCCCCATGTATGTCTAAAGACAGACATCTAATTAATGTATTTACAAAAAGTATATTGGCCAAAATCAGCAGTAGTCCATATTCCTGTAACTGATAACTTACTGATGTACAGTAAGTGATAATCCTAATTTCAGCAAGAATGTCTAATAACAGTACTCACATTACTAACACCAACACTTATGGATGGAATTTAAAGACCAAATAAGGCTCTTGTGATAAAGTTTTTTAGCCTATAACAGGGCGGCCTGTAGTTCCATGTAATCGATCATCTGTTTGCCTTAATAAAGTTGTTGACTCCCTCAGCTGTAATAAAAATATATTTGCATAACTGACCTGGTGATGTGTTTGGTTTTGTCTTAATCAGTCTTGAAATGGTGACTCAAAGACAGATTATTATATTATTGTCAATAATAAATAGATTTTATGTGCACTATCATGCAAAAGTTAGGTGTGAACTAAAGGCTGTAAACTAGGAACGCTTTTACAAATGCATCTGTTTTTAGTTAATTTATATCAATCAACAATGGAAAGTGAAAGAACAGAAAATAAATCTAAATCAAATTAATATTTGTTGTGACCATCTTTTACCTTTAAAACATCACAAGTACTGGTTACACTTGCACATGTTTTTGAAGGAACTTGGCAGGAATGTAGCTTCAAACATCTTGGAGAACTAACTTTAGATCTTCTGTGTGTAAGCTGCCTTTAATCTTTCCGTCTTTTCATGTGCTCCCAGACATACTGGATGATGCTGAGATAGGGGTCTGTGCTCTTTACGCTGAAGATAGTTCTCAATGATATTGTCTGTATGTTTGGGGTATAGATGGCAAAACTCACTAGTTTCGTTTCATTTTCGGATTCCCGGGAAAATTCCGAAGAATCAAAATTGGAACGAACTTTCGATAATTTTCAAATGTCCGGAGCTATTTTCGATAATTCTCATAAATATGAAGCTATTCGAACGTTTGAAGCTATTATAGAAAATTATCGAAAATAGCTCTGTACATTCGAAAATTACAGAAAATGCATTCATAAGTCCTGAAATCCATCTGATCCATCTGGATTTCGGACGGATCATTCGGATTTCGGAACCGAGGAGTTTCATGTCGGATCCAGCTTCGTGTCTGAAACAGATCCCATCTCTAGTTTGGGGTTGTTAGCTCATAATGATATTGTCTGTATGTTTGGGAGTTATTAGTTCATAATGATATTGTCTGTATGTTTGGGAGTTATTAGTTAATAATGATATTGTCTGTATGTTTGGGGATGTTAGTTCTTAAAGGATAAGTACTCTGTAAAAGCAAATTAAGTTTAATTGTAAGCTGCAGCTTTAAAAAATCTCCCCCCCCCAGGTCCCTCCTGAGCCTACCTGTGCTGCTGTAAAGTTACTGACATCTTAGATATGTTGTGAAGACTGTTGTGCTCCTCCCTCTGAGACCTGCTGGCTTCCCCTTCTTCTGTAGCCTTCTAAATGCTGCAATCATGTGGTCTGTGCGTGCGTGTGACGTCACAGCGCACGCATGCACTGAAGTGTCATCCTGCCGTGCTTGTACAAGCTAGTATAATAATAAGGAGATCTGGGGCAGAGATGTAAATTTGAGTGTCCTCTGCATACAGGTGATACTGAAATCCAAATGAACTAATGAGTTGTCCTAGGCCATAGGTGTAAATGGAGAAAAGAACTGTACTGAGCCTTGGGGTCTTCCCACAGGGAGGAGGTTAGGGGTGGAGCTAATTCCAGAGTGGAAAACACTAAAGGTCCTACAAGAGAGTTAGGAAGATAGCCAAGAAGTGCAGGGTCCTGGATACCTAAGGAGGCCTGAAGAAGTAGAGGGTGATCAACAGTATCAAAAGCAGAGGACAGATCAAAAAGATTAAGCAAAAAGTAGTGACCCTTAGATTTAGCACTAAGTAGATCATTGGTCACTTTAGTGAGGGCAGTTTCTGTGGAATGGTTAGGGTGGAAGCCTGGCTGGAGGTGGTAAAAGAGAGAGTTAGCAGACAGGTGATGAGCCAGGTCAGCATTGACATGTCTTTCCAGTAGTTTGGAAGCAAAAGGGAGAAGGGAGACAGGCCTGTTGCTGGAAAGAGCGGATGGGTCCAGGGAGATTATAGCAGATACCACGGCATATTTAAATGAGGGAAAAATACCAGTGGATAGGGACAAGTTAAAGAGGTAGGGAATGAGAGGGGCTGGGGTTGAGGGGGCAGGTGGTGAGACGTGTCATGGATAGGAGAGAAAAGATTCCCTGTTCTGTAAGAGCGGTGAAGCTCCTTAGGGGGCAAGTAGAGGGAGTAGCCAATGAAGTGAGGCTAGACAGTGCAGTGGTAGGGGTATAGATAGAGTGAGTTAACGATGAAGGGAGGTTAGGCAGTGCAACAGTAGTGGTTGGAAGCTGTAGGGAGGAGCTAGGGTACGCAGGAAAACCATGTTATGAATTTTTTGCTATAAAATATGAGGCTATTTCATCAGCCAATAAACAGGCGGAGTAGGCAGAGGAGGCGGACAGAGCAGGGAGTTAAAAACTTTGAAGAGCTGTTTGGGGTTATAGGATTATGTGAATATGAGTGAAGATAAGTATTTTTGTTTCAGTTTAATTTCTTAATAAAATCAGCTGTATGTTCTTAATGATATTGGCTGTATGTTTTGGGTTGTTAGTTCTCAATGAAATTGGCTGTATGTTTGGGGTTGATAGTCCTTAAAGAAATTGGATGCATTTTTTAGGGTTGTTAGTTCTTAATGATATTGGCTGTATGTTTGGGGGTTGTTAGTTCTTAAAGGGTGACTGTGGTGCAAAAATTACTTTAGGTAAATTGCTTTGCTGTGTACTTTTGCAATTTCATTATTTATTTTTTTTAAATAGTTTTGAAGATATTAACATTTTTGATATGGTAGCAGCATCACCAGATCCACTGCACTTCCTGCTTCCTGCTCTTAAACCATATGACAATCCCTCTTCCCTGTTTCCCCTCCTCCTTGTGGGCCCCAAGGCCCCTCCCATTGGCCCATTAGATAAAATAGTGGCAAGGGCCAGAGGGGCCACGAGAGGGAGGCATTATAAAACTACAAAAATTTACAAAGCTTACACACTCCCTGCTGTGCGGTGCTGTTCTCTCTCCCCCCACGCCCTTCCCTTTAGACCTCCTTCAGTCACTGTAACTTGATCTCTTCCTGATTTCTACTGCTTTCTCCTGCACTTAGCATGTGCCAACTGCAGAATAGAAGGATAAACCAGTACTTGTGACCCCAGATTAAAGGGACAGTTCTGTGGAAATATCAATATTTGTTAAATTGTTAGTTTGTGTAATGCATAGTTAGTTATTCTACATATTCTCTTCCATTTTGAAAAATCAGTTGATTTCATACCCTTTGCTGTTCCCTGCTGTTGACATTAGAGAGCTGACATTTCAGGTTCTAATGGTCATTCTTCTTCCCAGGATGCACCACTTCCTTGGAATGTTCCCAACAGTTATTTATACTGATTGTATGGGTCAAAGATGCTCAGATCTCAGATTCTCAGATTCTTTTTAATATGATGTTCCCCCATGTCTGCCAGCCCCAACCGCATATATTTTATTTTCCAAAAGCTCCCCAAACTCTTACTTACCTCCCTCGTTCCTCCGCCGCACTGCCGGCCCTCTGCTTGCGAGAATGAAGCAGAGGGGCGGGACCGGCAGTCACGTCTGGGATTGGCTGAGCGGCAGCCAATCACGGACGCGGCTGCCGGTCAGTCAGTGCAGCGGGGACAGAGGAGAGGTAGTAAGAGTTTGGGGAGCTTTGGAAAGTAAAAAAAATTGCGGTTTGGGCGGCAGGGACATGGGGGAACATCATATTAAGGGGGTTTAAAGCTAGGGGGAGGGATAGTAGAACGGGAGGGAGAGGGAGGGAGAGGGAGGGGGAGGGAGGGGGGAGAAGGGCTGCAGTACGCATGACAAATATCTACCGGAGGCAAGGTAGCAGGCAGAGTCCTGCTAGCCTCCTGGTGGACAGTTTTCGGGACTTTAGGGGGGGTCTACAGGAGAACCCTATGGAGCTGGGATGTGAGGTAAGGATTACACTACATTACATGGTGGGGCCATTACTGGGGGGGATTATAGTTTTGGGGGTGGACATGCCCTTTAAGCAAATGGGTCTTTTTCACCTTTATTTTTAAAGGTTTTTTATACATGATTAGTATATCATTCTACACCCACTGTGTTACGTCAAGGTTTAACCATAACCTGCAGATGGTGTGGTAAGATGCCCTTTCACTTGAATGGTATCTTTTAAGGGAGATGGTAAGATGGTTGCACATTGTGATGGGTCAGCAATTATCCCATTCAAGTTAAAGAGAATTTTTTCACAAGTGCTTTTTCTGGTTTCTGTGCTTCCAAAAAATTGGGCGAAGTTTATTAGAACAGTATATCAATATGCAGCTTGACTCATACAACACACACCCTAGGTGTATTGTGGTAGCCAAATAAAGCACTCCCTTTTATGTTGCATTTCAGTGACTTGAATGTCATCCTGCTTTAATTATAGACAAATGGAATTCTATATGCAGTGATAATTTTAATTGTATTACCACCTCATTAATGAAGGTGAATGCTCAGTATTCTATTGGTCACTGCCAATAGAGCCCATTATTAAATGCAGCATTCAGTTGATTATCCAATGTAGTATCCAGTTTAATAGCAAGAATATACAATATGGTGCTGTTTCTCCAGAAGCGCTTACCTGAATGTCACCTGGACACAGTCTCCTATACCGACTCCCCCCACAGTAACTTTCCATGGTTAGACTGAGTACAAGTTCTCCAATGTGTATATTTATAGATTTAAATAGAATGCTGGTGGGCCACGGCGATGTAATTCGTAAGCTAGTGGAGTGATTTATCACACTTCCTTAATGGTAATGTGGGCTGCTATGTATATATGGTTAAGTCAGAGGAAGTACTATCCGGAAAGGCCCGTGTTACCTGTAATGTAGCTGAATGAATCAGCTCTTTGTGGTTTAAGATCAGGTGATTTTGTAGCAAAGTTATTTCTTTTGTGAATACATTCCAACACATAATAGCAGTTGTACTGCATGTATAGCTGTTGCTTACAAACACTATTTATGGTTCCTGGTACACAGGAAAAAGTAATTAGAGCACATATTCCCATAGGCCAGACCCCAGACACAAGCAGGAGTTAAGTATTACGGTTACTAAGGTTCAACCAGAGGCAAGGACCTTGCAGTTTAGGTTTACAAATGGTAGGAAGGTGGGCAGAGGTGTATACTTGCCTTTGGAACCATTCATTAATGCTGCTGTTTATGATTGTGTTGTTAATTTGGATGCCCTTATTAAATGTAAAATATTTCTATTTTTTATTTCAGTATGTTCCCTCAATACGTATGGTATCATTTTGCTCCTTTTAAACGGGTGGTTTGAAACTGCTGTAGTGCAGTTTAATAAAAGGAAAATAATTTATAGTTTGTTTCATTTGTACAGTGGACCAAAGAGCAATATTTGATGTATTGATAAACTAGGTTGCTCCTTATGTTGTTTTTTATTTGTATTAGCAGAGTCCTTAAAGAGCCCTTTATGTTATAACTAAATAACACATATTAAGTACAGTGGGGTTTTAATGTGTATTGAAGTTGTGTTGTAGGAGCACTGTGCCATGTCTAACCACTCCCCACTGTACTTGGGAAGGCACACATTATTATTTCCATATAAGCCATGTAGGGCTGCACAAGTATACACAAAGCTTCCACAACTGCTTTGATGGGGTTAAATACTGGAAGACACACAACAAGGTGCATCCTTAGATCATTGAACCTATTTTGACAAAAAAATGCTTTGCCTGGGATGGGAACATGTCTGTATAAGTAGACAATGGATACATTGAACTCCTACTCCTACATTCCTCCTTCAAAATGGAAAAATAATACATTTCTAATGCTTTAGCCTGAGATGCAATTTCTCTTCAGAAATCCCATCCTCAGCTGCTGCCTACCTATTGATCTTAAAGTCTTAACATGTTTAGGGAACTGCGAAATGCCTGAATAGTGAAATTTGGCACTTTGGCAAAAATTTTTAATCCCCCATTTAAACTTTGTTGTTTATGTGAAAATCTGTAATTTGTTCCATATGTAACATTCAGTGGGTCTGTTAATGTTGGCCAACCCCCAGAGTTTTCCACCTGCTCCACTTTTGGGAATAGGTTGGTGTTGCAAGTTCTTGTTCGTACGTTGTGTCAGGCCTACACTGCTATCCTGTGGGTGTAGAAAAGTCATCCAAGATCATAGCAGGGAATTATGCGATTTACTCCACCCTATAGGATAACGCAAGGAATGGGAGAAGGAAGCATTGCATTTACAAGAACCCTTTTATTTTATGTACTTTTGCATTTGTGCAGGTTAAAGTCTTTGTGGGTGGATTGTTTTCCATCTGGTTTCTACAGTTTTTCAGCTCAAGTCATCCCTGGGGTTGTGGATGTAATGTGGAGTCTCTTCAAGTAATTTATTGCTTCACTGTTTCTACATTCACAATTGTGAGTTTACCCCAAGTTCAGTTTAAATGTTGGGGTGATGTTAAATTAATACTATTACTCATTTCTTGAATACTTTGTTTTTTCACTTAAGTGCTTGCATTTGCATTAAGATCTAATCTGAACAGCCCCCGCAATCTCGTGTTTCACTCAAACGTTCCACATTGTTGGTGAACATATAAAACAAATGTGTCCCCTTGCTATCCTTACACATAGAGTCCATGTTTTTATAGAATCAAGTTTACTGTGTTAGATTCATCATTCCTTAGGCAAATAAAATAATTATGACATGAGAATTAATGGTCCTTTAATATTCCTAGAAATCAGTGATATCCTAAAAATGGAGAGGTCTTTAATTTTAAAAGGGATATTAAAATTGAAATCAGTGGTTAATAGACAAGACCTTATGATATCAAAGCCATGGAAGACAATGTGTGTGAACATGGTAAGAATACGAGAAATGGGGAGCAATCCCATTTAATTCAGCTGCTCTTATAAAGAAGAGTCAACTCTTTTAAAATGTTGTTGTCATTCTTTTTCTTTTCTTATTGCAAATTTACGCAGTTAGTTTACAATCTGTACAGCACTGCTAGTTACATTATTTTATATACATTTTGGTGTAACATAGTAACATAGTAACATAGTAATTAAGGTTGAATAAAGACATACGTCCATCAAGTCCAACCTATTCACTTTTTTTTTTTTTTTTTTTTTTAACCCTACCTAACAGTTGATCCAGAGGAAGGCAAAAAACCCCAGCTAAAAAGGGGGGAAAAAATTCCTTCCTGACTCCAAACGGCAATCGGAAAGTATCCCTGGATCAACCAGATCTATATGCATTAATACCAGTAATTCTCAATATTTTTTAGATTTAGAAACGTATCCAGGCCTTTTTTAAAGCTATTCAATGAATATGCCATTACCACATCTGCTGGAAGACAGTTTCACCGTTCTCACTGTAAAGAAACCTTTCCTAACCTGAAGATGATACTTCTTTTCTTCCAACCTTAAAGGATGTCCACGAGTCCTCTGATATGACCTATTAGTAAACAATGCACCAGAGAGTTTATTGTATGGCCCATTAATATATTTGTATAAGGTTATCATGTCCCCACGCAAACGTCTCTTCTCCAATGTAAACAGCCCTAACTTGTCTAATCTGCCTGCATATTCAAGCCCCTCCATTCCCCTTATTATTTTAGTTGCCCTTCTCTGAACTGCCTCAATTTCCAAGATGTCCCTTTTGTATATAGGATTCCAAAACTTCACCGCATATTCCAAATGAGGCCTTACCAGTGCCTTGTAAAGAGGGAGAATACTATTTTTCTCTCTTGAATCTATTCCCCTCTTTATACAAGACAATATCTTGCTAGTTCTAGCCGTTGCTACCTGGCATTGTTTGCTATAGCTAAGTCTGTTATTTACCAGAACCCCCAAATCTTTTTCCATTACAGATGCACTTAACACAGAGTTATTTATGGTGTAGGTGGCACAGAGATTATTAAATCCCAAATGCACCACCTTACATTTATCAACATTGAATCTCATCTGCCATTCTGCTGCCCATTTTGATAATCTATCTAGGTCTGCTTGCAGCACTTGCACATCATTGGAAGTTTCCAAAGCTCTGCATAGTTTAGTGTCATCAGCAAACACTGAGACCTTGCTCTCAATGCCCACTTCTAAGTCATTTAAAAACAGATTAAACAGAAGCGGCCCCAGTACAGAACCCTGAGGCACTCCACTTAGAACTTTAGCCCACGTAGATGTAGCTCCATTAACCACCACTCTCTGTTTGTGATCCAATAACCAGTTCTCTATCCATGAACAAATGTTTTCTTCAAGGCCAACAGTTCTCAGTTTATACATTAGTCGCCTATGTGGCACAGTATTAAAAGCTTTTGCAAAATCCAAATATACCACATCCACTGCTGTGCCTGAATCTAACTTCTTACTCACTTCTTCATAAAAACCAATTAAATTTGTCTGGCAGGATCTATTTCTCATAAATCAATGCTGACTACTACTAATAAGATGATCTCTGGAGACAAAGTCAAGGATATGATCCCGTAACAAAGTTTCTATCACCTTCCCTACCACTGATGTTAGGCTTACAGGTCTACAGTTTCCAGGCTGTGAACGACTACCTTTTTTGAATATTGGTATTACATTGGCTTTTTTCCAATCCAGCGGCACATCCCCAGACCAAAGCGAATCTGAAAAGATGAGAAACAGTGGTCTCGATAGAACTGAACTAAGCTCTTTTAAAATCTGAGGAAGCAATCCATCTGGTCCTGGGGCTTTATTGATATTTACTTTGTCTAATTGTTTGCGTACCATATCCTCTGTTAGCCAAAGTGAATACTCTTTATTTCTTCCCTGCATATTATTACAATCCCTGCTGTAAGGACAAGGATTCTCAACAGTAAAAAGCGATGTAAAGAAACGGTTTAGCAGATTAGCCTTTTCGGACTCAGCCGTGTACCTGCATCTTAAGGATAAAGGACATACCTTTGAAGATTGTAATGTTAACATACTGACTGGCGAAGGAACGTGACTGGTTCAAGAGAGGTGTTAAGGAGGCCATTTATGTGAAAATAAAGAAACCAAGCCTAAATAGAGGTGGGGGGGTTCGACACCAACTGTCTGCCATGTACAATGCTGTTTTAACACCTTACTCTGGGCGTTCCTATAACACCTCTTAGCCACTATCCAATCACACCCTTAACACCTGGCTGTGATATGCTAATTGGGATTTTCCAGGGTACATAATTGCCACAGATTCTTGTACAAGTCATTCTGAATTGAGAAAGCCAGTCGGATGACTAGCGAAACGTCTTCAAGAACTACATTTCAAGTCCAGTTGATCTAATTGAATACAACAGATATTTTAGCTAGTGTATCATAAACCACCCTATTTATAATGTTTTGTTTTTCAATGTTATTCCTAAATAAAGATCTCAATTCAATAAAATAATAAAGCAATAGTTTTAATAGGCCTGGCTGGTTATTACTATGATATAGATTTTCTTAGATCTTGAGGTGAGTACACCTTTCTTGTAACTGTGTGCAGCCCATTTTCTGAACGATCGCAAAGCCCCCGAACATTCACCGTCGGCCTCGGGGTTATTCAGAAATGCCAGAAAATTTACCTTGGCCACGGTCGTCTCCCTGTACTTTAAGTATAGTGAGTCAACTGGGGCTGGGGAAAATCGTCAGTACCGAGCATTCTCCCTATGCTTTACATAGGGAGAACGCATGGGTGACAGATTTCAAAGATGCCCCAGAACTTACTTACCTGACCCGGTTCCTCGCCATCTAGGCACCGCCACATGCTCCTGCTTCAAGCTCATTTCGAGCAAAAACAGGAGCAGGGGACTTCTGCACTGACAGCTGCTTCACTTCCTGGTCATGGCTGTCAGGCGATTGGGCATGACGTCATGGCACGCATTAACTGACAGCCACAACAACCTAGAAGCGGTAAGGAACCGTGTCAGGTATGCAAGTTCTGGGGGATCTTGCATTGAAAATGGAGTTTGGGGGGTAATAAACATTTTAAAGACAAGTTATTTTTTGGCTGGATATTCTCTTTAATATAATCCAGTTTTTACAGAAAACACATTTGTGAGAGAAAATAACACTGATATTCACAATGGCTTATGGGTAGGAATGTTAAATACTTCTAGGTATAGATTCAGCTTACAATGAATATTAATGGTTGGTATGTAAAATTAAGGACATTTGTAGTATGTTACTTGCATAAACCATTCCTATTATTTCATAACTAACATTTATTTTTGTAAATTTTGTACAAAATTTACAAAATAAGCATTTTGTAAAACATGGAAGGCTTAAGTTCTTAGATGTGACGCCAATGAAAATCAGAACGACAGAAAAAAAAACGATTCTAATTTCACTTTGCACAAGCAATTTTCTGTTTTAATCTGTTCATCATAGTCCGTTCATGAAAGATCCAATTCTGTAGAGGGTTGAAAAAGATGGTGCTTGAAAAGATACAAATGATTTCGTTTTTCAAGTACCCCTCATTGTGTTTTTGTTAGCAAAGGAAAAGCCCAGAATTTCAAATTCTGTGCACATCTGCAATTTAATCCTTTGTGTGTTATTTAGAGAAAGGAACTATACATGAAAGACCTTTTTGCTGCTTCCGACAGATATAGCTCAGTCATGATCTCTGAACTTGTGTGGGTGGTGAAAACTCCCCAAGGAGAAGACTAAATAAAAAAAAAACAATAAATAAATGGATTATGCAAAATCATTTAAATGAATAGTGAGCAGAGGCTTGCAAGTGAGAAGAAAAACATTATGGATAGGTTCTATAGTTTCTTTGAGTCTTTGCCTGTCGCTCAAAACCACACGTTTAGTCTAACTGAATAAAAGTTTCCATCCAGGAAATGAATGCATAAGGACTGAATGAAACAAGCCCACAGTAAGCAATGACCTAACACCACTTTGATACTGACTACCAAAAGGATAGCTGTCAGAACCTAGACGGCAAAGGTATTTCATTTTTACTGCCACACATTACATAGCAGAACAGCTTGGTGCTTTGTTTTAACAGATTAAGCTTCAGTTTGGATAATGCTAACAGGGTAGGTTTACCATTTTAATAAAGAATGGTCAGGAGTCGCACTCCAAAGTGAATGGTGTATTTATTCAAAACCAAACATCCAAACATCACAACGTTTTGGGGGTGAACCCCCTTCACACCTGAAGAAGGGGGTTCACCCCCAAAACGTTGTAATGTTTGGTTTTGAATAAATACACTATTCACATTGGAGTGCGACTCCTGACCATTCTGTACTGATATTGTATATACTCCTTGGGAAGTAGGGAGATTTTTAGGAGCCTGCATCCGTGGGGTAGTGTGCAATTAGTGTGTTTATACTTTAGGTTTACAATTTTACACCAACCTAATTAGCCACAGTCCTGTGCTGAACTTACCCCTTTAAAGGACATGTAATGTGAAACAGTGTAGTAAGTTTAAGGGGTGTTCATAGTTAAATGCATTCGATTGTGCAAAAAAATGCAGATCGCATGCACTCCAACAGTAGATCGCAGCGCAATGCAGGGGAGCGCACCTAGTGTGGCCAGACCAAGTGGCCAACACTAGTGTGCGCTATTGTAAAGTGCATTCGGATTGTGCGTTTAAACAAGGCGGTGTGGCCTTGCCCTTAAAGGGAAACTATAGTGCGTATAAAGTTTTTTAAAAAACAGTTAAAATAAAAAGTACCTGAGGCAGGGAGGTAGGATTGGTGCGTTTTACCTCTCAATATAATTTCTATGAGGAGCGGCAGCACAAAGAAAACTGCTTCTGCCAGTCTTCCTGTATGCTTCAGCACTATCTTGAATATAGAATGGCCCAGGGCCATAACCTGGCAGATGAAAATTGTATGTGCTGTAGCTCCTCAATCAATCCTATCTCCTTGTCCGGGTCCTTTTCATTTTTAAAAAGTTAATTTTTACAGTATACTTGTCCTTTAATCTTACTGCGCTATTTTACTGAACATCATATAGACACAAATACAGGGGCAACTAGTGTAATGTATTATATAAGACCTATTTTACTGAACAGTCCTTTGCAGAAATTGTCTCAAAATGGTCAATTGACATCATGGTGACTCCTATAGACTACAAATCAGCAATGCCAAATTATTGCAAAACTGCATTTTACAGTGCAGTTGACCTTTTTGTCCTTATCCTTGCATTTCATCTTAATGGCATATCACTACCTAAATACGGCATTGCCAGAAACTTAACACATAAATGCTGCGCTGGAATCCATTTGAAATGTATCTACAGTATTTATATAAAAGTCAAAGTCTGTATGTATGTATATATGTTCCTGAATATTTCCCAATCGCTGAGATGATTTTGATGAAGTTGGCATACATTTTAGAATGCAGAAAA
Organism: Hymenochirus boettgeri; assembly: GCA_019447015.1. Classification (NCBI taxonomy): domain Eukaryota; kingdom Metazoa; phylum Chordata; class Amphibia; order Anura; family Pipidae; genus Hymenochirus; species Hymenochirus boettgeri. Next base: position 176,990,391 of record CM033475.1, on the reverse strand, counting down.
AAAGAGAGGTTGCATTACCACTTTTACAATCCACCCCTTAAGGTTCGTACACACGTGTGATCGTGGGTCCTGACCCGCAACGCACGATGTGTCCGAACGTTCGTTTCGGCCAATAATCGGCCCGTGTATGGGCACTTTATCGGCCGAAATGGCTGTTTGGTTGGGGACAGTTGCCCGACCGATTGGGCGGATCTCAGAACGACCGGCCGTTTTGGCCGATAAAGGGCCCATATACGGGCCGATTATCGACCAAAACAAACGTTGGGACCCGCGAGCGCACATGTGTACTAGTTAGTACTTTAGTTAGTTCTTAGTTCTAGTAAGTAATCTATTTAGTAATTAGTTCTTTTTTTAAATGAGCTCTGACGTTTCTGCTGCCATCTGTTGGTGAATTGAGTGATCACCTAAGTTAATTGGGGATAGAGTAGTATAGTATAGCATTTGAGGAAGAATAAAAACATAGGGTCGTATTTATAAAGATGCGGTATCGCTTTTTAGCAATTTACGATTGGGGTCATAAATTTACGACTAAGCCCATTGTACATTTGCGACCGAACGTTCGGTCCTAGAATAAAGTGCGGTAGTAAAATACCTCAATGGTATTCTAAGGGGATCGTAAATCTACCATTGCGTTATCATAGATTTATGATCGGAACCATTAAATTACGATTGGAGATTATTACCACTTCCAATGGAAGACAGTTTCATAGTTTTACCATTCTCACAGTGAAAAACCCCTTCCGAACCCTTTGCCAATCACAGACATGGCTGACGTCATGGAAACGAAGGGCTGTAAGTATAGTTAGGATTACAGTGTTTAGGTCTGGGCAGGGGGCATCTGTCATACCCTAAAAGGATTTTACGCTAGGATGCAGGGTGACCGAGGATGGATCTGGATGGTGGGAGGGGGGTGTGTGTGTGCAAAGGGAGGCTGAAGGCACTGAAAAGGCATGGCTTGAGGTGACATCAGAGAGCTTGGATTACAGTTGAGATGCTCCTGGTCTGCAAAAAGCATGTTGTAAAAACGTATGTATCTTTAAATTGGCTGAACGGATTGTAATGGGGGATGGCTTGTTTTAAAGCTAGAATCACGGCCAATAACATATAATTATAGTTTTGGGGGTGGACTTATGACAGAGCCATTTATAGTATAAGCAGCACAATTACCTTACATTTATCAACATTTAAAATCATCTGCCACTTAATTGGGAATTAGATCTGACTTTTGTGCTGGCATCTATTGGTGAATCGAGTGATTTCCCCACAGAGAAAAGAATGAGCCTGATGGCCTCTTTATTATTCAATTATTTTAATGCAGTTTTAATTTGTTTTGATGTTAGGCCACAATTAGGTTAGATTCTTTATTACTTTTAGACTCTAAATATAATTTTTGAGCCTTTGGTTATAGCTAAATTAATAATATTACTGCCAAAGACAAACGTGTCAGTGTGAAGGGATATTTAAGGATTTAAGAGGAGAGGGACCATCCTGCTTACAATCATTATTCATGTTCATTTAAATTTGCTTTTCCAGTTTTTAGTGTTCCTCAAAGATATAAAAGGCAGTTTACCATTAAGGTTTTTACTGGAAAAGACCAGGCAACCCTGGATACTCTGCTAGTTGGTAATATACAGCAATGAATATTTATACATTTTCATTGGTGCTGTTTGTGCAACTTTCCACCAGATTAATTATCATAGATCATTGGTCTTGGTCAAAGATGTGTAACATACATCCCCTATTTGTACTGCCTGGCTCAGAGAGGTTGAGGGTTCTGTACTCAATCAAATCTTACCTAAATACTCTGGCCAACAAAGGGCTGATTTCCATCTCTTTATCCTTTTACTCATAAAACGTCAACATAATTATAATTCCCTAAGCAGAATATCTTTTTGCATGAATGTAATGGAAGTTAATTCTCTTATCTCTTAAAACCAAAGCCCTTATGTAAAGTAAAGTTCACCAGTAATTATTGTGCAATGTTATCTTTTCTTACAGCTAGTTTGAAGGTTTCTGTAATTCCTCTGTTGATTCTATGGTTTGTACAGGGAAATAAGGAATTTCAGCTATTTTAGAAATTTAAAACGGAAGTCAATGAAATGATTAATTTACGAAATATGTAACTGATTCGCTACATACAGAATTAATAGTTAATTGCAACAGTCACAGTTCATTAAGAAAAAAGTTAATTACGTGTTTTAACATTTCCAAACTTTCAATCTTTGGCATATATACCTGCTGGCGTAGTTCTGCTGCTTTTAGAGGTACATTGGTGGTCTGTATTGCAGAGCTTGCAGTGTAAATGTCTAGATTACGCTGGGGATAAGGTAATAGTGCTGAATTTCATTTTTATAGCTTAGCTGTAGCTTACCTACTACCATTCTGGTTACAGTTGGTTCGAACATCAAATCAATTGTAATGCCTAACAAGTGTATGGCCACCTTTAATCTAAGGCTAGATTCAAACGGCTGTGCACTGTTCGTGTAGGGTTTTTCACCGTTGGTGCTAAAATAAAGATTCTACTGCGACCGAATCCACCAGCATTTCGAAAACCCACTGGTGAAACAAAACCTGTTAGTATATTAGAAAAAGGGAGAAGCCATAGGATGCAACATAAAAATATAAGATGGAGTATTGGGTCATTTTATTGGGGTCCGGAGTTGATTGATGATGACCTGTGTTCTGTGGATGCGGAGAACAATATGGAAAATAAATGTGCTACAGCGAATGTTCTAGCCTGTGGTCTAATCATTTTAGCTGGTGCAGCTGTATCATCCATACTAATTAGTTGATGTCAAAGGTGAGTTCCTGGTAGATTTCCTGAATTCTGGCTGCCATAGAGAATGTAATCACAAGACACTGGACTTCCTTAAAGGGCATGTGCACCCATAAATCTAAATTTTACATACAGCTGTAGGACCCCCACAGAAACATTATGGGATCATTTATGGGCACTTTCTTGGCCGAAATGCCTGTTTGGTCGGGGATCGTTGCCTGACCGGCCTCGTGGATATTTGAATGAGCAGCCGTTTCGTCCAAGAAAGTGCCCATACACGGCACGATTATCGTCCGAAATGGCCGTTCATACATAATAACATAGTAGTAACATAGTAATTGAGGTTGAATAAAGACATCCATCCATCAAGTCCAACCTATTCACCCTTTTTTTTTTTAACCCTTTTTTTTGATCCAGAGGAAGGCAAAAAAAAAAAAAAACAGCTAAAAGGGGGAAGGGTGTGTGTGTGTGTGTGTGTGAAATTCCTTCCTGACTCCAAAAGGCAATTGGAAAGTATCCCTGGATCAACCAGATCTATATGTATTAATACCAGTAATTCTCAATATTTTTTAGTTTTAGAAATGTATCCAGGCCTTTTTAAAAGCTATTTAATGAACCATTACCACATCTGCTAGAAGTGGTTTCACTTCACATTTTCACCATTCTAACTGTAAAGAAACCTTTCATAACCTGAAGATGAAACTTCTTCTCTTCCAACCTTAAAGGATGTCCACGAGTCCTCTCATATGACCTATTAGTAAACAATGCACCAGAGAGTTAATTGTATGGCCCATTAATATATTTGTATAACGTTATCATATCCCCACGCAAACGTCGCTTCTCCAACGTAAACAGCCCTAACTTGTCTAATCTGCCTGCATATTCAAGCCCCTCCATTCCCCTTATTAATTTAGTTGCCCTTCTCTGAACTGCTTCCATTTCCAAGATGTCCCTTTTGTATATGGGATTCCGAAACTGCACTGCATATTCCAAATGAGGCCTTTTCAGTGCCTTGTAAAGAAGGAGAATAATATCTTTCTCTCTTGAATCTAATCCCCTCTTTATACAAGACAATATCTTGCTAGCTCTAGCCGTTGCTACCTGGCATTGTTTGCTAAGTCTGTTATCTACCAGAACCCCCAAATCTTTTTCCATTACAGATGCACTTAACACAGAGTTATTTGTGGTGTAGGTGGCACAGGGATTATTAAATCCCAAATGCATCACCTTACATTTATCAACATTGAATCTCATCTGCCATTCTGCTGCCCATTTTGATAATTTATCTAGGTCTGCTTGCAACACTTGCACATCATTTGAAGTTTCCAAAGCTCTGCATAGTTAAGTGTCATCAGCAAACACTGAGACCTTGCTCTCAATGCCTCCTTCTAAGTCATTTATAAACAGATTAAACAGAAGCGACCCCGGTACAGAATACTGTGGCACTCCGCTTAGAACTTTAGCCCACATACTGTTGATGTAGCTCCGCTTACCACCACTCTCTGTTTGTGATCCAATAACCAATTCTCTATCCATGCACAAATGTTTTCTTCAAGGCCAACAGTCCTCAGTTTATACATTATTCCCCTATGTGCCACAGTATCAAAAGCTTTCGCAAAGTCCAAGTATACCATATCCACTGCTGTGCCTGAATCTAAATTCTTACTCGCTTCTTCATAAAAAACAATTGAATTTGTCTGGCATGATCTATTTCTCATAAATCCATGCTGACTGCTGCTAATAAGATGAGCTCTGGAGACAAAGTCAAGGATATGATCCCGTAACAAAGCTTCCCTCACCTTCCCTACCACTGATGTTAGGCTTACAGGTCTATAGTTACCAGGCTGTGAATGACTACCTTTTTTGAATATTGGTATTACATTGGCTTTTTTCCAATCCAGCGGCACATCCCCAGAACAAAGCGAATCTGAAAAGATGAGAAACAGTGGTCTAGATAGAACTGAACTAAGCTCTTTTAAAATCTGAGGATGCAATCCATCTGGTCCTGGGGCTTTATTGATATTAACTTTGTCTAATTGTTTCCATACCATATCCTCCGTCAGCCAATGTGAATACTCCTCATTTCTCCCCTGCATATTATTACAATCCCTGCTGTAAGGACTAGGATTCTCTATAGTAAAAACCGATGTAAAAAACGGTTTAGCCGATTAGCCTTTTTGGCATCCTCTACAACCATCTCAGCCCCATTGTTTAATGGTCCCACATTCTCTGTCCTCATCTTTTTACCATTTATACAGTATACTTAAAAAACATTTTGGGGTTGGACTTGTTTGTTCGGCTATCCGTATTTCATTTTATACTTTAGCTAGTTTAATTGCTTTCTTGCACTCTTTATTACAGCTTTTGTACTCCCTGTAAGACCATTCTGTTCCCTCTGATTTCAAAATTTTAAAAGCCTTTTTCTTTATTTCCATTTCCCTTTTTACCTGAGCATTAAGCCAGTCAGGAGTGGACCTAATTTTTTACACTTGTTCCCTAAAGGTACAAATTTAGAAATGTAATAGTTTAATATCCCTTTAAAAGTGGTCCACATCTGCTCAGTATATTTACCTAGAAACAATTCCCCCAATATATATTGTACGTCGCGGGTCGGCACCCGCAATCGCACGTGTGTACGAACCTTAACCATCCACCATGCAGTTCAGACCAGGTTACCAGAGATTGTTATCTTTTTTTATTAAAAAGAAACCTGAAGAAAATCTTGGAAGTATTGTTATTTCACAATCATAATGACCTCAAGAAGGCAATAATGGGTTAAGGTGAATCCGTCTCTTCAAAAGATTAAATAACTAAAGGCAAATTCCACCAGTACTCTTAAAGGGAGATCAGATTGTAAAATAATGAGATATCTTCTTATATAATAAATAGAAAGATAAATGATTGAGGATCCCTTCTATGTGTTGAGTTTTTTTTCCATTGTATGAAAAGTACAATTGCACCTCTTTCTAATTGTATTAATGACTTAAGCCTCGTACACACGTTCGATTTTTGAGCGAAGCACAACCCCCGACGGCAGAGCGGTACACCCGACAAACTTCCCTTTTTCGGCCAAGGGTCGTGCCTCACTCGAAAATCGAATGTGTGCGAGGCTTTACCCCAGGGGTTGTATCTCTTGCTTTTTTTCACATCTTTAGCATCTGCCACTTTTACAGTACAAAAACTAACACCATCCTTAATCAGCTTAGCAGAAAAAGGGACGTGGGCTGCTTTGTTTTCATATTTTCTGAAAATCACAGTTGTCTTCCATGCTCTATTTACCTTAAAATTAGAATTTCTTAAGGTAGCCATACATATGAATGAGAATAGTTAATTTCCGATGGGGAACAACGGAATTTACCTATTATCGTTCATGTGTAGGAGCTTTTCCCGACCGATCGGAGTGCCGGCGAACGACCATAGTCGGCACATTGATCAATCAGGAATGACTGAAAATTTCCATCAGTTGTTAGGACTTGAGGGAGCCAATATGATTGTGTAGTGTATTGCCGCACGGCTGACCAATCCCCATACTGTGTATGGGGAACTGTCTGGTCCGTGTGTGCTGTTCCCACAGCATGTGTGCCGACAGATACCAATGTGATCTGTGGGCACCAGGGCCGGATTTACACCTCAGGAGCCTGTATGCCAAAAGAGCCGGGCGCCCTTAGCCCTACCCCTAAACACAGACCACACCCCTTAACCACACCCATTTTCTCTTTCTTTGGGAAGAAAATAGACTACAAAGGGGTTGGATTGGTGGAAGGAGATTGACAGTCGCCACTCTGGGTTTCCAGATGTCCGATTTTTCCCGGATATGTCTTTTTAGAGGCTAAATCCGGGGTCCATCCGGAATTGCCAAAATTGGGTGAAAAGTCTGTTTCTTTACATGTTTAAATGGTAATGCACGTTTGCGCATGCGTGGCTCCGCCCCCTTAACTTGCGGCAGCAACTCCTGACCCTGGGGGAGACCCTGTGTCCACAAACTTTCCCCCTGCCTGTAAAAGGAAGTGCAGGGGGCCGGCACATTCCTTGTGAAGGAGACGGAGCAGAAGAAATCCCTTCTGCAGTATGATGTGGCCTGTGCTGTGCCTCAAGGTTTAGCACAACAAGCAGATCGTGTTCCCACGGTGCCTTACTCCTGCCTGCCTGACTTGACTTTTTATAAATACTTCTGAGGAGGTCAGCTGCTGACTGTCAGCCTGAGGAGGTCTGTGTGGTTGGGAGAGGAGTGGGAAAGGGGTTGTGAACTTGGCAGTGACAGACTCACTCTGCATTACTTTGTTTAATGTTCTTAGTATTATTAAATACTACTATTATTATTAACACACTACAGTTATATGGCAGCCAGGGATAGATCTGTTTTTGGAAACTACAACTCCCAGCATTCCCTGTCAGCAGAGTGTTAAATTGTAGGGGAATCTGGGAGTTGTAGTTTTCAAACAGCTGGTTAATTTACTGGGGTTCTGTACTGTAGTTGTTGAGGCAGGAAGCTCAGGCTCACCCCCAACCACTAGGTCTCTTTGCTAAAAAAGTGTAAAGAACTCTACTCAATCCTTTGATCCCCCGGCGTTCTAAACTAGGCCCTTTGCTTGCCGGGACTGCAAGCAGGGGACCGGACTGCAGCTGTGTCTGTGATTGGCTGAGAGGCAGCCAATCACAGATGCGGCTGCTGGCAATACAAATTATCGGGGGAATGAAGGATTGTAAGTAGAGTTTTGTTTAGTTTTGTAGAAATTGACTTAGCTGTTTGGGGTGCTTTACCATATGTTGAAAGCTTTTAGAGGTAGGGCACCCGGCAGCAAAGATAGCTACGGAAGGAGGGAGGGGGGGAAGGGGCTCCCCTGAGCATGTGTTAAAATCTAATGTATGTGTATATACATACAGTATGTGTATATGTATGTATGTACTAATCTTCCTGTTTATGTTTGTTCAGTACAATCACTATAGCTATTTGTATATACATTACCTTTTAAATAAGGATGCATTTCTTATATGGCATTATGCAACTGGTTCAGTATTTTTTATTCATTGTTTGTGATTAATGCAATTTATTTCCCACCTGGAGAGGGATGTAGTGTTTTATACAAGGGGGATGCCTTTTATTTACTAATTATGTTACAAAGTTACAACAAATAAAGCTCCTTAACACCCTAAAAATTAATTTTTGATATATGAGTGCCCCTGTCCCCCCAGCCCCAACCGCTAAATTTATTCTTTTAGCAATTGCCCCAAACTTTACTTACCTCCCCTCTTTCCTCCGCTGTGCTGCCGGCCCTCTGCTTGGGAGAAAATGCAAGCAGAGGGGCGGGACCGGCAGTCGCATCTCTGATTGGCTGAGCGGCAGCCAATCACGGACGCGGCTGCCGGTCATTCAGTGCGGCGGAGGATAGAGGGGAGGTAAGTAAAGTTTCGGGAGCTTTATAAAAGAATAAATATAGCGGTTGGGGCTGGGGGGACAGGGGCAATCATATAACTAAAGGGTTTTAAGCTAGGGGGAGGGAATCCTGAGAGGGAGGGAGAGAGAGGGAGGGGGAGAAGGGCTGCAGTACGCATGCCAGGCAGAGTCCTATATGGACTCTGCTATCCTCCTGGTGGGCAGTTTTTGGGACTTTGGGGGGGGACTACAGGAGAACCTTATGGAGCTGGGATGTGAGGTAAGGATTAAACTACACTACATGGTGGGGCCAGTAGTTGGGGGGATTATAGTTTTGGGGGTGGACATGCCCTTTAAAGAGATTCCCTTCTTGCCACATAGGTTTTATATAAAAGTGGGACGTGACACATTTTCCCTGGTTTGATTCTGGGCAGATGTCTATGGTCTATGGTCAGACACAAGTTTGTTTCGTCAAGTTTAATTGCTTACAGTAATATAAAAAGGAAATATAACAGGCAAAACGTTGGGTTTTCAATAAATTTCCGGTTCATTTACCCAGAGCTGCTGGGCAATAATATGGAGCTGAAGTCACGCTAACTAGTTCAATATTGGTTAGCAAGTCTTTAACTCCATGTTAGCGCCGGATGCGCTGGTTTTGCAAAAGACACCTGCACATCCGGCGCACACGATTCAATATCGCATTTGCAATACTTTTAGTGCTGGATTTTAACGCTGACTAGTAGCTGTCGTTAAAATCCCGTTGTGGGCATATCCCTATTCAGGATTTACCCACAGTCGCAAACACGATATTGAATGGTGTTCGGTACATTTACCTAAAACAATAGCAGCTCTGGGTAAATGAGCCTGTTTGAGTTTCAAGTCCTGTGAGTGCGGAACCCCTTATTCTGTGCGTGTATGGACTACACCCAGTCGAATTACTTTGGATACACGTGAGTGCCGGTATTTTCTATTGAATACATAGATATAAAAGGTAAGCAGACCTGGTAAGCACTAAAAAATTTCCATACAAACATGGCGATTTACCCAGAGCCTCTATCGCTCTTGGTAAATCTCCCGAACGCGATTCAATATTACGTTTGTGCAAGTGGGAAAATCCCAAAAGGGATTTACCCACAGCGTTATATTTACACCGGCTATTATTAAAATCACACTCTAAAAGTAGCGCAAATGTTGAAAAAGTAGTGATGTTGAGTCTCCAGTACCGGATGCGCGGTTGTTTTTTACGTAACCCACGCATCTGCCACTACCACATTTTGAGGAAAATTATTTATTTATTTCATTTCACCACATTGTCTTCTCCCCCACTAACGACCAAGGTTCAGACTTTCATTGTTATATAATACCATTGGTTCCCTATTTAATTTTCCTTTTCAATCTGAAATACCGATAATTGTGAAATTTATCCTCCCAGTGATTTCAGCTAAATTTCACCAATAGCTGTTGAAAGATAACCAAACAGTGCCAACCATCTCTATTCACCAGCTGTTTGGTAATACGTAAAATAAATGAGAGGACACTACTGCAGTACAGATAATGTACATTGTGGAGAAAACAAGTATATTTTATTCTATAACATATATCCTCAGTAAAGTCACTTATAGGTATATATAAAACCACATAGATTATATAAGGGATAATGCGCCCCTTACAGTGTAATATAAGGATATTATGCCACCGAGGAGTTCCCTGACCATATAAAAACCATGCTTTTATACAGGACAGGGAACTCCGAGGTGGCGTAATGTTCTTATATTATAATGTTAAGGGGCGCATTATTTCTTATAATACATAAGTATCTGATTCTTTCACCCCAGTCACATTTTAAATTCTAGCCATGTCCTTATTTCCACCTTAAATCCCCCAAGCTACCTTCTGTAACTTAAACCCAGTAGAAAGGAACATCCCAGCCCAGCATCTATGCCGTTAAACAAATCTTTGTGGAGGAGGAGAGAGAAATTGGTTATTAAGTGACAGGAAGCAGCTCCAGCAGGTTCTGTTAGTGAAGTTAAACATGGCAAAAAATGCTGAGTCATTGTCTAGACATGAACACTGGAATGGGCTGAGTAGTGGGATATAAAAAGTATAAGAAATGAGTCACTTAGTGACATAGCTGAGTGATTTTTATAAGGGATATATACCACTGCAGCTCCCATTATAAAATATCACACTTATGTATTATATAAATATATTAGTGGCCGCTAAAATCTAATAATAAATATCCATATAAATCTAAAAAACATATTATATAATATATATTATATATATAAATATATTATATATATATATATATATATATTTATATATATATATATATACATATCAAAAAGTTATTGCCAAATAATTACATCACGGAGCTCCTTAAAACCTATACATAAAAAGTCAATCATAAATATACAGTGCCTCCGTGTCAAATCACTATTCAATTCCAAACTAATGCATATATAGATCTATTTCCACCTGGTAGATGTATTGTGTATAGTTATTCAAGTCCAGCTCTGACAAATAGCAATGCCGATAAAAATAGATTTGTGCTTAAGTCGAATACATCACCTCTCAACTGCATAGGTCGGCACGTCAATTCCACTGGTCCCCCAGATGAATTAAATTGCTGCTCGTCCATGGCCTTAGCTGTTGGGACTCACATAGGTAGATATTTTCCCCGACCTTCTTAATAAGGGTTGCTTGTATACCGCACGTGTCCTTGTCTGTGTTGCAACACTCTTTATTTCCCAGGTATGTCACTATTACGCGTTTCACTGCAGTAACGGGAATTTTCTGAGAGCTTTGCTCTTTTATAAAGTCATTATCGTTTAGTGCGACTTTAACTCCTTAACTGCACTGGCTGAGCGGAGCAACAGACACACCGGAGCAACCTATTCAATATGTTTGGCAAAAAGTGTTTATTTTAACATTTTTAAATAAATGATTAGAAACTACTACAGTAACAGGAATTTACTGAGAGCCGCTGGCCTCTTTTATGGAGTCAATATCGGTTAGCTGAGCGCACAGTCGGCACAACCTATTCAATATGTGCTTTGCACAAGTTTGTGTGCCACTATTTAACGCCAGGTGATAGCTGGAGTTACAGTCGCACAAACTGCGTATTGAATCTCGGAAAGGAGGTTTACCCAAAGTGATAGCAGCTCTGGGTATATCTTCCTGTAGGATGCTAAAAGACATGCAGGGAGATTCAATAAAAGTTCTTATCGTTTAAAGTGGTGCTAATTTTGCCCCAACCAATCAGATCTTATTTAACATTTGAAAGCTATCATCTGGTTGGTTGGGGAAAAATTAGCACCATTTTTAAAGATAAGAACTTTTATTGAATAACCCTGAGGATTTATCAGACCCAAAATTTAAATTAATTATGAATCAACCTTAAGATTAGCTTTGAAGATGGTGCAGTGCCTCAGATATTGCGTGACCATATAAGTAAAGTGGGAACAATTGTTGGACCTTATTATTATTCTGTTGTGCTTTACAGTTGCATTAAAATACATAAGGAAAACATACACATTACATACAAGCGTAGTGCAAGTAATACAAAGTGCAAATTATTTAAGTGCTGGTCCAGCAGCATCCAGTGTGGTAGGTTACAGCATTACTGTGGTACAATAGGAAGGAGGGTCTTGCCCAAAAGAGCTTACAGTCTAGAGAATATCAGAAGAATAGATCTTCACTGCAGTCTAGAGAATATCAGAAGAATAGCTCTTCACTGCCATAGGGCTACAAGAACATAATTTCTATCATCATAATCCTTTGTTTGGGTTTAATTGCTGCTATTTCGTCAAAGGTGGAGCCATGGATATTTAACTTCTGGTTCTACAGTAAATAGAAATCCTGTCTAAACCAGGACTGGATTGTTGCACAGGTGAGTAAATGAAAATAACTCTTTTTATGCTTTCTGAAATCTACCAGTGCAATACCGGAAAAAGCTAAAAGGTTAACAAAAGGTGGTTAGCTATCTAAAGGTTAGTAAGCATGGCTTTCATTACCAGAACTTGTTTTTCCAGTTCGGCAGAAGTACATTACCTTTGCTTATCAGACTACATTATACAAGTTGTTCAGGCTTTAAACCAAATTTTTATTTTGGTTTTAAACTGAACAGTGTTATTTGCTCCTATAATTGTTTCAGGATGCATGTTCATTTACCACTACTTCCTCAACCATTGCAGAGACTCAAACGCATTGTTTATTCATACAACAAGGGGATTGTGGGAGGACTCTTTAGGCACAATTACAGTTAAAGGACATGTCCACCCCCACAATCAAATTTTGTATGATAAATTCTTCTAGGCTCTTCTGGGTATAGGCTGCAGTCATGGCAGTGACTACAAAGTATTCCCAGTGCTCAAAACAGGAGGGAGTGGGGCATCAGGTATTGGCTACAAGCAGTGTTCTGTTTTTTAGGTTTTGGGGGTGGTCATGAACTTTAAATATGATGGAATAGCTACTGATCAAATTTACATACACAGTAATTGAGGTTGAATAAAGACATACGTCCATCAAATCCAACCTTTCCACCCTTCTTTTTAACCCTACCTAACAGTTTATCCAGAGGTCGGCAAAAAAACCCAGCTGAAAAGGGGTGATGGGGGGTGGAACAACAATTGGAAAGTATCCCTGGATCAACCAGAACTACAGTATACAGTATATATATTAATACCAGTAATTCTCAATATTTTTTAGTTTTAGAAACATATCCATCCCAATTTAAAACTATTCAATGAACTTGTCATTACCACATCTGCTGGAAGACAGTTCTTACTGAAACCTTTCCTAACCTGAGGAAGGTGAAGCTTCTTTTCTAGCATTAGCACAGACAATAAGTGCAATAAGTGGTTATCTGCATTTTATTTTAGATCATATTTTTTTGCTGTTACCCTAAGTTGTACTTTTATTGTAATTCAAAATAAACTTTTTACTTCTAAATTATTAAACTTTATCCCCCCCCCAAAAAAATGTGTTCAGGATAAAAAAAAAATATGTTGAGGATAAATATAACCTTGACAAGGCTACTGTTGATTAAAGTTGTATTATTATAAACATTCAAACAAACAAAAAAGAGTAGTCAATGCACATTCCAAGGCTCCATACAGTATTACACTATCTGTGCATGCAATATGTAGTCCTTCAAGCTTTCAGAGCAATGCCTACCATATTTCTATCAACCAATAAAACATTGACACATATATATATCTCATTTACTGGCATGCAGGTGAGGTATATTTCCATGTACATGAAGGCCATGTATTATTTTGCATACTGCACATTCATAGACCAGAGCAAGTTTATGTGATTCACCATTCATAGAACCTTTGTACATTAACAACCATTTATAGGTCCAATGGCTGTTGTGTTTAAATGGGTTAAAGTTTAGTACAAATACAAACACTTTCAGCAACAAAGAATATTATTTTTTTCAGTTCCAGTAAAATTAAAGGGCATGTCTCTGCCCCCTGTCTCTCCTCCGGGAGAATTTTGCCATGCACAATTCAGCCCTCTCCCTCCCTCTCCCACCCGTTTTGTGCTTCCTCCCCCAGCCCTAACCGCTATAATACAATTATCCGAAAGTCCCCCGAACTCTACTTACCTTCCCTCTCTCCCCCGACGTTCTAAGCAGCCGGCAGCTGCATCCGTGATTGGCTGCCTCTCAGGGACGCGGCTGCCGGTCCGGCCCCCTGCTTGCAGTTTCATGCAAGCAGAAGGCCGGGCAGTGCGACGGAGGAGAGAGTGAAGGTAAGTAAAGATCGGGGGAGTTTCTGATAATTCTATTATGGTGGTTGTGGCTGGGGGAGGAAGCCTTACAATATATCAAAAAAATTTTTAAAGGGCGGCCCACCCAACAGCCAATGAGGTAAAAATTACTTTTGGGGAAATTTCAAGGAAGAAAAAGGGATGATAGAGAACCTTAAACAGCAGCTCGCTACTGAACACAGCAGGGCATAGCAAAAAATATAAAAAGAACACTTGATTTTTTAAAAAACAACATGTGTAATAAAAATAAATATTTAAAACATAAAATACCACTTTCCCTTTAAATAACATTTATAACCCAGCGTAACATGGATGCTTGTTTCAGCATCACTCATAATGCAAGGTACATATTGCTCATTTCATAAGAATGTTGTTTTTTAAGCATGCCTTTTCTAAGGCTAAAGCGTCTAAAGCAGACAGAATGAAATGCAAGTACATCAATGAATTTTCTGTCACTTCTGGTTTGTCTACATTTTATTAAGACTCCTAGGATTCTAAAATATATATAAAATATATGCAGTCCCTGAACTGCTTGTACCTGCTTGTCTCCGCTGATGCTGGCTTCTCAATTTCTCATCTCTTCTGCAAACTCAATGATCTTTTACAGACTTCACGCAGCTGCAGAGGAGGTGTGACGTATGCAGACACAAGTCATTGGCCGTGAAGTTTGTAAGTCCCAATAACTACAAACAAAACAAAGAACATATCCAATGTTCTTTAAAATAAACACAGCAAGAGGTGGTATGTGTGTGTGGTGTGTGTGTTAATGTGTGTGAATATTTAGCAAATTATTAAAAATGATCAAAATTTGACAACCCATGGTCAATGCTAAGATAAAAATTACACATTTCATTCTTTCAAAATTCTGTTTCCAGACCAAAAATGCATCTTGGCAAGTTATTTTTGTCAGTTTTTAAATACCAAATGCAAAGTAATGCACAGTGAACTTCCAATTGACACCAATATGGTGTCAATTGGACTTGCCAAAATGACTATTTTGTAAATGGCTATTTGCAAAATGTTGTTAGAATTGGTTTCTATGGGTCAGAAAGAAAAGCACTTTCTAGGTAGTCACATTATTTCAAGTTTGATTACATTTACATAAAGAATAAATCAAAGGAGAGTATTGCAAACCCTTTTAAAGACTATTTCAAAATAATTAACTGATTGTATTTACATGTTATTTTATGTTGTCTTATATATATACATATTGTATCTAGCAAAAGTGTGCCCGTTGGTGCACAATGGAAATTAGGATAATCCTGCAGGTCTGAGTGTAGACCCAGGCAATCCTGCCTCACAGTGTGGTTGAAACTAAACATGTTAGGTTAATACTTATTAGTATTCACCACGGCAAGTGGTGATGGTACCTTATTATATTATAACAGAAGGTACCTCACAGCATCATGTTATTATAATAGCATTGCCCTAATAATTTAATGTATAAACAAACATTTCTCATTCCAGAGGATTTAAATCAATACTATCAGTAGCAGCCTCCATAGCTTAATACAGAGAACAAATATAAAGAGAAAACAGGGAGAATAAATGGTATTACCAGCACCGCTGCCACCAATTTGTACCAGATCACTGCTTTATGGAAGGATTATGGGTAGCATGGCACACAGTGGGTTACTCTGGTAGTCTGGCACAGAGCAGACAGTGCACATAAACAGGTTCCCCACATAACATATGCAGTAATCAGGGGTGTCCCTGTCTATGGTGCACCACTTTAAATGTTAACCAGGCCTGTATATTGTGTGTCCTTGTAAGTTGGTGTGCACTTATCTGTTGCCTCAGAGTTTGTATCCAATAACGTAACTTATCTGTCCAAGAATCTGTCCTCCCAACAGGTGGTAACAGGATCTTATACACTGGATCTTATACACAGGGCCTTATACACAGGGCCTTATACACAGGGTCTTATACACAGGGTCTTATAAACAGGATCTTATACACAGGATCTTATACATATGATCTTGTGTTGCAGTTAATATCACTCCAAAGCACACACAATCTACTTTCACTTTCTCTCCTCCTAGCCATAGAGAGCAGGGGTGTCTTGTCTTTTATCACTCACTGGCACCACCTGCAGGCTGGAGGTGGTATATTAGGAGCCTTGGTGTATATGTCCATTACAATACACATCACATTCTGTGTAGCAGACAGAAACTTTTTTTGGATTACACTTCCTTTCACATGGAGTAGACATGGGTGTGGTTTTACCGCCCATTTTGACCATTCCATGTTAAAATAAGGATCTCATTTCTGTAAGTAAGTTTATGTATTTTGTATATTTTGTGTTGTACCTAATATAAGTCATAAATGTATATACATTTACTGATGTTCATTTAAATGGTAATAATGAGATAGTACACACATACATATACAACTTTCCTTTATATAATATCAACTACCCCCCACCACATTGGTAGCTCCTAAAAACTCAATGCAATCTTCTATGGAGATATAAATATATTTATATAATATATAAGGTATAAGGGAAGGGATATTCCTTTAACAGTTCTTTTTTTTTTTACTTGCTTTACCTACACTTGTTCTTAAACAATTGATATGATTATTTGAACCAATGTTTACTTTTGTTATAATAGGTTGAGTTTTTTTCAAATTTGCTGCCAAGTTAGATTTTCTTGTAAATTTTGGCATGGGAACATACAAAATATTTTAAGAATATGTTTGAATAAGCAAGTCAATGATTTCATTCCTTTGTAATCTCTGCAAAATTATAAAAAATAAAAAAACAGACTCTGGCTTTTGATTATTTGGTGATAAGTCATGTTAAATAAGCACAAGATAAATAAGCCCTTGCAGCCAGTTGTCTGAATATTTAGTTTACATAAAAGCCCCTATTACATAAGTATATGGCGTCTAAGTTTTAAGGAAACCTGCTTTTTAATGAAATCTTAGAAAATGTCTATAATGAAATTACCAACTGCTATGAATTAATTAATGTATAGGGTGATGTCCCATGAACCACTAATGCTCCTAAATCTTCCCCATTATACACATTATCTATATGAAAAAATGCAGGAAAAGCAGTGTTTTGTTCAGGAGATGGTTTGCAGAATTTAAAAATCCTATTAAAGACTATTGTAGCAAAAAAAAAAATTATAAAGGGGTGTAATTTATAGACAAATATCAATATTAATTCTGTATAAATAGCATACGGAATTGGAGATGTCGAACATACACCAAAGCCCAGAAGCTTTGAAAAAAATTGTTAAAATTTTTTAAAGCAATAAATGCATTTTACGTGTATCCCTCAAATCAGCAATCCAGTTGTATAACAGAGTAAAGACAAACACTTTGGGGCATATTTTTAATATAGCAATGTCAGTTTCAATATTTTTATTTCTGATAGCGATACATTATCGCAACTTGCAAAAAAGGGGAACATTTTGCTATTTGCTATTGATATATTTTTTCATCCATATATCGCAAATGCTCTTTTTTAAACATTGCAAATCCATAGTGGTATTGCTGTAAGTAACTCATCACTGTGTGCTTATATTACGTATTGCCTGTGTATGTAATATATAAGAGTTTGTATAATATATATTACCCTGTATGTAATGTATGACTGTTATTGTAAAGCGCCACGGAAGATGTTGGCGCTATATAAAACAGTAATAATAATAATAGTGGTATTGTTTTTTTGTGAAAATTATGACAGCGTCGAGAAGGCATTTCTGGGGGTCTTTTCTTGCCTTGAATCTTTGCGCAAGAAAACCTGAAGTTTGGGAACAGTCTGGGATTGGACTCCAAGGGCACAAAAGAAAACCTGTAGCCAGGGGCCAACCATGCTATCAACCATCAGCAGCCAATCAAATGCTATCTAACTGTGGTAGATAGCATTACATCAGCCCCATTGTACTTAGTTGAAGGCACGCAGCAACACACACACCTCAGAATAAGTGCTACTTACATGAATTCAATAATAGATAAATATGAGGCAAAGTCTTTTTTTCAGTATAGTGTCCCCTTCTCTGGATGGTGCCTCATACAGCACCCAAAACTGCCCTTTCTCCTGGCGTTCCTCCAGCAGGGGATACACCCAGTACCTCCAGTTGTTACGTCAGTATGAGAGCAAGGCAACACTCTGCATACATTGCATGAAAGATTAGCCACAGAGATTGCAACTACAAAATCACCAGAAAATCACAAAATCTCTCTCCACAACACTATCTGCTACCTCTCTGTCCAACAGCTCCTGAAACTCAAACACTCCCAGGAATTGACATAAGGATTTTAGTGCAATGGACAGAAACACAGAAAACGGCCACAAATGGACAATAGCGCACATGCAAACTGTCAGCAACGGATACAAAAACTAATTAAAACGTCACGAAACACACTGTCAGGGAGATTCAGTAAAAGGTCTTATCGTTTAAAATTGTGCTAATTTTGCCCCAACCAATCAGATCTTATTTAACATTTGTAAGCTAACATCTGATTGGTTGTGGCAAAATTAGCACCATTTTAAACAATAAGAACTTTTATTGAATAACCTTGTGTGTTTTTAAGTTGCGTTTTTGTCCGTTCCTAGTGTGAAAGAACCCCGTGTGTACAGAGCGCTGTACTGAGCAGAGTTAAGGATATACTTTTACCGCTGTATACTTGTGATGTGAAATGTCACAAAAAGCTGTATTCATGCAGGAGGCGGTTACAGGGAGCTAGATATGGTTGATAAGGATTGTATGGCTGATAAGGATTGCTGCCAAAAAAAAACTGGTGATTAAAATTAAACTGGTGTTTAATTTTTACAGCAGTTCTGCAAAACTTTTTCAAATGGCAAAAATGTAAAAACCTGATTCAACCACAATTTCCAACTTTTGTCATTTCTGAAAATTCCACCAGATCCTGTTCTGGAGTTAAAGTCACGCTAACCAATGTTATATTGGTTAGCGTGACTTAAACTCCATTGTTGTGGCTGCATGGCTAACATGAAAGTTAACCATGCAGCAGCTGCAAACAATGTTATATGCCAAAAGCTGTCATTAAAAGTGCGAAAGCTGCCGTTAAAAGTGCCGAAATGGATACACCAAGTGCCGCTTGGTGCATCGGGCTGGTAGTGTAGGTTCTTTATTACCAGGTGGCAATAACTAGAGATGGCAGAAGATTTGGTTGGTTTCATCATTCTAAATTGACCCAAACCACTAGCTAAACAGCCCTTAGCACATAGCTCATGGGTAAATAAGGCAGTTTATATATTAAAGGATAACTGTATTGCCTCAATGCATTTTTTAAAAAAATGCTTTAAAAAGAGTAAAGGTATGCAGCCCTACCTATACATTTTTTTCCTGATTTCAAGCCTCTCTCTGCCTTTAATTAGCCACACTGTGAAGGGGGTGTAACAATTCTGTCTGCCTCTAACTGTCACTCAAAGCTAGCATGTGAGAAAACACTCCTCCACCCATCCTTGATCAGCTTGATTATGTAGGCTGTATCCTAGCAACAGGATATTTCATGTTTGATTGAATCTTGCACAGGGTGCTATTTATCCAAAAAACGGTATCCCAGATGCACAACCCTCTATTGCTATGGCTGTTGCGTAACACCCACCTATGGGTGGTGCTCACAGTTTAAGCACTCAATACTCCAATAATAGAAGCTGGGGGTATAAGGCCCCCTGCCCAAGTACACCACACAGAGTTCCCGAACATTGTGTATATTAGTATTTATTTGGGGACATTGTGGTATGTATATATTTATGGCCAATAAACTTTCATATATTGCTGTTTAACAGCGTTGTGCTCTGTGTGGTGTACTTGGGCAGGGGGCCTTATACCCCCCAGCTTATATTATTGGACAGAAACAAAAGACTAAAACAGGTTCCTGCACACCTTTACCAGAACAATGAATTTTAAATATGTGCTGGGTGCACCAGTGCTGTAGCCAACAGTTTAGACAGAAGACATTAGAAAATACTGGGCACACCAGTCTTAACAAAAAACTATTTATTCATAGTGACGTTTCGGTGCAGGGTTAGACAGGGTGCTATTTATCCTAAGGCCAGCCGTAGCCCACTATCCAATGGACTTACCACCTGCAGTTCCACATTTTTTCGTTCTCACTGTATTTATGTCTATACGGTTGGTTCCAAATGAACCTTTGAGCAGCCAAAGGGTATTATCAAGTGATAAGATAGTTGGAAAACCCACCCAGTGTTTGGTGAGAGTAAATAGTTTAAAGTGGAGAATAACGAGTTCTAAACTTAAAATGAGTTACCTAAATAGTTATTTGTCTAATTTTCAAAACTATTTTTATGACTCAGTTAAAAAAGTGTTATTGTTGTAAACAAAACTGAAATCATGATTGATTGAATCATGATTCTCTACACTAATGAATATCTTTTTAAATCCAAGCTAAACCTTAATTCTCCCTTTATTTGTTACTAATGGACATGTGAACAAGGGGATGTAGGCACAATACATTTTTAACCCTGTTAAAGAACATTTGCAGCCCTGGCGTTTAAAGTGTTGCAATAAAATGCCGATTTCGGCCTATATCATCGCTTGCGGACGTTGCACAGTTAACTTCTACTTTAGCCATGCAGCCTCCGCAATGAAGGAGTTTAAGTCATATATAATATTATATAATTGGTTATAACATTATGCTCCCATCTTATCTCTCACATTACTTTAACAGCCACTAATGCTTTATTGCGCAGCTGCCACAAAACCCTAAAAGCCACGCTAGGAATAAGGTGGGTTTCCCACGAGTGGGATGTTTTTGCTTAGTATCGTTTTCCTAGCAGATACCAAATGTTTTCTGAGCGGTCAACTTTGATGAAATGCTAGAAAATGCAGTCGTACATTAACAATAACCTGCAGTATCGGATGTTAACGATGCCGCGGGTTTGCAAATATGCCCCAAGGTTGGTAGTCATTTACAAAATATAATTGGGTAAAAAAAGTATTTGTATTGTGTTTTCTAATTAGGGCATCACCTTCTGTAACAGCCCAAAGGCAGAATAAGATAATACCCTAGCATTGTGAAAGAAACAAATGTCTGCTGTAGGTTTGTCTCGTAACATTGCACACAGCCTTTGTCCTTTACCTTAAAGGCACAGTTCAGTGGAAATTATCAATATTTGTTAAATTGTTAGTTTGTGTAATACCTTCTTAGTTATTCTTCATATTCTCTCCCATTTTGAAAAATCAGTTGATTTTCATACCCTTTGCTGTTCCCTGCTGTTGACATTAGTGAGCTGACATTTCAGGTTCTAACGGTCCTTCTTCTTCCCAGGATGCACCACTTCCTCGGAATGTTCCTAACAGTAATTTCTACTGATTGGCTGTTGGATGGGTCAAAGATGCTCAGATCTCTACTGAGCAATTGAATCAACCCAGGCGCTGGGTCAAGGGCAAGACCATAAGGGTCTCTAATAGGGTCCTGCAAACAGGAAGTCAGTATTTCGGTTGCATTTATTTATACACAGACAAAATGCTGAATTGGCAGATTAAGGTCATTGGGATGAAAAAATACTGCTCTTTTTTCTGAAAAGCATATGTATTTGCACTGAACTTCCCCTTTAACAAAAACTAACATATCTAAAAATGAAACTGAATTAGAATTCACTTGTTGTACTACCACCTGGTGGAAATATGGCGATTCCCTAAGTTATCTTTCCAATAAAGGCAAATGAAATATACATCTTACCAGCTATTCAAACTAATGAGGTATCTTAGGATTCAAATCACCTAGGTGTTAGATTAATCTACACACAGGCCAGTTGACCAACCCAAATATTTTGCATATTTGGCACAAAATATCAATTTAAAGTGCGACTAATCATTTTTGCAGTACCTTAAAATGCCCCCTGGGTAAATCTTCTTTGTCCCTGCCCAACATGCAGTGGAGAAGAAAAAGCTGGAAGACAGGGCAGAGAAACTGTAGGTGCTCACCACCAACTTAATGAAAGGGAGGTAGGTGCTACTCCCCACCAATTATAGACTGTATATTCATCTTTTTTAAAAATGTCTTGATTATAATGCTTTTTTAGGGCATAGGGCATGGCCACACTGTGCCGCAAAGTATACCGCATGCGATTTCATGTGCGATTTTGTTGCGTTCGCGGATGCGGTTTCTTCATTAGGTGTAGGAAACCGCATGCGATTAAAAATGCAGAACGCAAATCGCAATGTGCGTTGCCGCGTTTTCAATGATCTGAAAAACCACAAGCGCAAACGCATAAAAAACGCAGCAGTGTGGCCTTGCCTTATGGAATATTCTAAATCCCTTCCAAAAACTTTAGCCAGAAACATTATCACTGATGCCTGGAACCAAGAAAAAACTGTTGCTTTAAAATTAAAGGCAAAATGGGCCCTTTTCAGTGCTGTATATTACCAATACAAATTCTGATTTTGTAATAAATGTGTTATATATATATATATACCTACATGTTAAGGGCCCTTGGAAATGGTGCTTTATTAGGATGGGATTATTTAAAATACCGGTCACAATTTAACTGCCTGCTGTTTCACTCTCTTTTCTTGCAATAGGAAAGGACAGTCACTGTCCTGATAACTTTTGATGGAGGAGTACCAGGGAGGATATTAGTAAGGCGGAATTCTCCTGATCAGGGGCACCATGCCCATAAGGCAGGTAAAAAATCCATCTCCGGCACTGGCATGAGGCACTCTCAGGCACAGGTGAATGTGATTAGCAATAGAAAGTGAACAGCCATAGAAAGCACTTTCAAGGAGGGCGGTTCTAGAAATCGCTGGTCCCTCGCAGCACCACTGCTCCTGATGTTGCTTCTTTAAAGGTGCTTATTTTTATGTATACAGGAGATCCTATTTGAATGGTGCATCTGTTTGTATTTTATTTTATCAGTACCTACTGCATGGTAATAATATTGACTATAAGGTGCCATACTCCCATTGTTGGGGCCAATGGAATATCGCCTGAAATTAGTGGAAAACTCATGCTACCCAATGTAATATCAAGTCAGTGTGGGTTTTGAAATAATATTGTGCTGCCCACGCCAAAAATGCTTGGAAATAGTGAGGTGTAGACTATGTAGTAATGGCTAAGTTAAGATTAGGGCAACAATTTTGCTCTAATCTTAACGCTATTACTACTGTGGCATACGGTGCTGATGTAGTACTAAAAAAGTTACGTCTACCCTGAGCGGGATCCCACAATGTAGTAAGTCTCGCAGGATCCCGGTCAGGAAAGACGTAAATTTATATAGTACTACATCGGCCCGGTAGGGGGTCAGTGCTGATTTTTTGGTGGACCATGGAATGCAATTATACACCTTCAAAGTGATGGCAAAACAAATAAACAAAAGAGGGTAGGGGGTGTGGGAAGTCATTCTGGGACACTGCATACATTTTACAAGTTTCAAAATGAAAATAAAATAAAAAGACTTTGTCCTTGGAATGAAATCTCAACATAATTATCAATGTTTAATTGAGTTAATTAGTTTGATTTTATACAAAAAAACTCACGACGGTGTTTCCTGTTCATTTAACAAACGTTCATTCAACTTATATTTCAAACGTGTTTTTGTTTTTTCACGTCTGGAGAGATTAATAGTTTGTTTTATTATCTTCACATAGCACAAGATTCATTTCCTATTGCAGCCTACATGATTTTTTTGCCAGCTGGCGTTCTATACAAAGCTCTTCCCTGTAGGAAATATGAGTCATTAGGACGCACTAAGTGAGTGGTGCCCAGGCACAAATTCCAAACTTAAAATGTGTTTAGAGTCTTACACTTAACAATACTCCTGCCAAGAACTCAATGTTTTCAATTTTCTTAGGAGGATTTGCTTTGGTGAATCACAATGAATCATATTAAAAATCCACAACATTTACAGAGTGACCTTAAAATCCACTGGACATCATGTTATGTTCTGTTTAGTTAGTGTGAAAGTTTTACTTACAAGTCAAATCTGAATGTGGTATCTTTTTTCCCAGGGTGTCTTCTCACAACAAGTGAATGACATTTAAACTGACAATGTCTAGACAAGGTAAGTAATAAATCGAAAAAGTAAATACCAGCATTTAATAATCTTATACTGTAAGGCTGCGGCAACAATGGATGGTAATGTGAACGAAAAGCGAGCAATGCAGTGTGTTTAACGCAAGTTACCACCCGTTTGAGCTGAAATTCTGCTAATATTCCGTTATCAGAGAGCATAGAGCCAGCAAAAAAATGGTGATTGTATTGTATGCGCTCTGAGAACGGAACACAGAACACACAATGTGGCCACCCACATTGTGATACAATGGCAGTTAATTCTGTACGTGGAAGTGTGGCTTAGCCCTAATAACTGAGAAGTCTCAAAATGTTGGCTGATTGGCAAATTGGTTACTAGTATTGCTTGTGAAGGTTCTCATTCATCCAGGTCATGGTATATCTGTTGTATTCAATTAGATCAACTGGACTTGAAATGTAGTTCTTGAAGATGTTTCGCTAGTCATCCGACTGGCTTTCTCAATTCTTGTACAAGTCATTCTGAATTGAGAAAGCCAGTCGGATGACTAGCGAAACGTCTTCAAGAACTACATTTCAAGTCCAGTTGGTCTAATTGAATACAACAGATATGGTTACTAGTATTCTTAAAGAGTATGTCCACTCCACAAGCAACAATTTTTTATGTTGCAGGAAATGTCTGAAAACCTTGAACTTGTGAGGTTTATATAACTCAAAGCTGTCCCCAAATGTACTTACCAACCTTCGTTCCCTCACTGCCTTCTGCATGTCTTCCGTGTTTGCTTCCATGCACTGAAGCAAGCTGATGGGTCTTGACCATATCCGCTCCTGTGATTGACTAAGACGGCACCTTAGCCCAATCACAAGAGCGGATTCTGGTCGAGGCCCTTCTGTTTGCTTTTTTGCAGGGAAAAGGCATGTAAGACAAGCAGAAGGCAGCGATGGAAAGAAGGTTGGTAAGTACATTTGGGGACAGCTTTGAGTTATATAACATTAACATCTTTGGCACGGATCGATAATGCAAATATGGGGTTGGGGGGGGTGAAGAACATTTATAAGTTATTTTTAGGCTGGACATGCCCTTTAATGAGAATAAATAAATGCTTCCAAAGTCCTGACTTCCTGTTTGTAGGACCCTTAAAGGGTATCTTCACCCTAAAAAAAAGTTTTTTAACATATTGTAGGGCACCCCTACCCACCCCCGACCACCATGTTAGATTACTAAAAAAAACAGCACAATCATACTTACAGCCCTTCGCTTCAGCAGCTGTCTTATCCGGGTCCTCCAGGAACGGCAAACAAGGGCCGAACCGGCAGCCCACTGTGATTGGCTGAGAGGCAGTCAATCACAGACACGGTTGTCGGCAATGCAGGGTGCCGCGGGAGTAAAGGGCTGTAAGTATGTTTGTGGTGCTTTTTTTTAGTAATCTGACACAGCATGGAGGGCAGGGGTGCCCGACACTACAGAAAAATCTTTTAATGCTAGGTGGAAGGGCAAGCAGGGAGGGATCCGGAGGATGGGAGGGGGGAAAGGGGTCCCCTGCACATGTCACACTACCTCCAGGAGGCACGAAAGGAAGCAGAAACCTTTCCACAGGAAGACAGCTCCTACCCTTCAGTTTCCAGGACTTTTATCAAGCACTTCAGGAGAACCAAGGAGCAGAGATGTAAGGTAAGGAATTTTAAAACTACATAGTGGGGTCAGCAGTGGGTTAAATTTTAGTGCCCTTTAAAATGATAAAAACTATAAGGTTAACAAGGGTTTTCATTGTGTATTACCTGCTTTTAAATGTTTTTTTTAAAGCCCCAGGACCAGATGGATTGCATCCTCAGATTTTAAAAGAGCTTAGTTCAGTTCTATCTAGACCACTGTTTCTCATCTTTTCAGATTCGCTTTGGTCTGGGGATGTGCCGCTGGATTGGAAAAAAGCCAATGTAATACCAATATTCAAAAAAGGTAGTCGTTCACAGCCTGGTAACTATAGACCTGTAAGCCTAACATCAGTGGTAGGGAACTACAGCTGCAAAACCTAAACAGATGGCCGTTGATGTAGCCTGATAAGTGCACGATTTCCAAAGCCTCAGAATCTCCAATGTTTGAGATTCTTTATTTTTCTTATAACAAGGACACCTGGGGGCACATTTATAAAAGTCTACATTTTTAGCCTAGTTAATAACGGTGAACATCGCTGTGAAAACAACGCTTCTTTTCGTGGTATTTATAAAAAAGCTAAAAAAAAGAGTTTGTGTCTGAAAAACGCGAACAGGCGCGATAAAGAGCGAAAACTTAACGCGTCTACAAGATGACTGCATTGTGAAAACCATTAGACAAACAAAAAACAAACAAACAAAAGTAGATCCTCCCCTCTCATTTTCTCTACCCACAATGATAAGCTTAAGCTGCTTGTTTAAATAGTGTTTGTTATCAATCAAACTTTATTGTTCCTGTTTTTTAATTATGTGAAATTTGTAGCAAAAGAAGTGAAAACCACATCCAATCATTGTTACCGGCTAGCCAGCTGTTCAACATTCTTGGCACTATATTTCAATTTAGCAAAAATTGGGAGAATACAGAGAAAGAAAAATAATACAGTTGACAACACGCCTATTAACAACGTAAACGCGCATTCGAAAGGCAAACTGACAGAATGAGTTGTTTGAACACTACCAAAAAGCAAAGCATAAAGCACACACCCTGAATGCTAACAATTGGCCTCGCATTGGAAATGCAAAAATGAGCCTACATTGCGACCGCTAAAACGCCCCAAGAAATAAGGGGGTGCGGGTGCTTTCACGTGAAAGACAAAATAGCAGACCTCATTTAAAGCCCAAGCTAAAAATGTTAAGAAAAAGGCGAATTAAATGTATACCAAACATGGTAAAAAGATGCCTTTTCGCTACCTTCAAGTTGGTGATAATATTCCGCTCCATTTAAGGCGAAAACACACTTTTCGCTTTTTATAAATCGCGTTATGGCTAATTCTATAATATACATTTGTGAATATATTAAACCACTTCTCACACTGGACTGTTTTACTCTCACTTTGGAAATACAAACAGGTATTATGTAGTTATATAGTATTGGAGGTTAAATAAACACTCCATCTAGCCCAACTATTATTGCCCACCCATGAACCTTACCGAACTGGTCATTCAGACAAAGGGGGGAAAATGGGGGGGAATTCCTTCCTGACTCCAAATGGCAAAAAGATCCCTGGATCAACCAGAGCTACTATTAATACCAGTAATTATCAATTTTATTTCATTTCAGAAACTTATCCTGCCCACTCTTGAAGCTATTAAAGGGCATATCCGCCCTTTAAGAAAACTTTTGATATATGGTAGGGCTTGCTCCCCCAGCCCAAACCGCATTAATCTTATGTGCAGAAACTCCCCCGATAGTTACTTACCTTCCCTCTATCCTCCTCCGCACTGCCCCGGCCCTCTGCTTGCATGGAACTGATTAATTTTCACATAACCCCATTAAATACCTGCAAACTGTATAAATCCCAACATTCCTATTGAGAAGAAGAGTTTAATACTTTGTTAATTATGTTGATTAATGTTTTTCATGAACTTATTGCATCCCTTGAAGTACTACTAAACGGACATAGACTGGTATTTAAAATCTCGCGGTATTGGAAAGTTCAGATACCATGGGATTTCGTAAAAGTATGATCGTACATTTTGTGTACGTGTCGTACATTTAGGATCATTCGGCTGTACAATATCATGCGGTAGTGGACCCCAATTGTATTGTATAGGCCATTGTACAAT
The DNA here is from genome assembly GCA_019447015.1 of Hymenochirus boettgeri. Classification (NCBI taxonomy): domain Eukaryota; kingdom Metazoa; phylum Chordata; class Amphibia; order Anura; family Pipidae; genus Hymenochirus; species Hymenochirus boettgeri. The sequence goes on along the minus strand of CM033475.1, from coordinate 176,962,717 downwards.
TATGATCACGATTGTAAATGTTCAATTGTGATTGTAATTGTAAGAAAGCATTCATACTTTTCCAATAGGGTTGGTAATTTTACCAATCGCAGAAATGATTGTTAAATAAACAGATCTGTTATTAAAGGGGATCTTGTCTTGAAGATCACAGGATCGACTGTGGTTTACCAACATGCACAATTACACAGATCAATTTTGCCAAAAAACATTTGGGGTTTAAAATTTCAGCCGATATTTCAGTCCAGTAATCTAAATATCAGTCCAGATCAGGCCGAAATATCGCCCCTGTGCACAACTCCGAAAACAAATAGACACAACTGTAAAGTATGAGCAATATGAAAATCTTAACATGTGAACATTAAAATAAATTTACACTTGCATAATAAAAATAAAATGCTATTTTTTTTAGAATAGCTGTTACTACGGTGATCACAATTTTGTAAAATAACAATATAATAAAACATGAGGTAAATCAATTAAAGGACATGTGCACCCCAAAACTAAAATTTAATCCACTACTGGCCCCACTGTGTAGTTTTTAAAAAAATCCTTACCTTTTATCTCTGCTCCTTATGGCTCTCCTGCAGTGCTTGTCCAAAGTCCTGGAAAGTGTGAGCTGTCTTACTGTCCAAAGTTATGTGCCTTCTCCTTGTCCTCCCCCCACCTTTAAATGTTTTTTCCATAGTGTAGGCGACCACTGCCCGCCACTAGAGATGGCCGAAACAACACAGTTGTTCTAATAAAAGAAACATAGATATATTGATATATTGTCACATATTTTTAAGTTGGAAACGAGATTACCTGTTGGCTTGAATTCGAGGTATGATATAATGTGTTACATAGATCAGTAAGAACAGGATTAATGATAGTACGTTAACATATGGGTCTGTAATATATATCTCAGGTATATGCTATAACTAAATAGGGCAAATATATTCCGATTTGTAGTTCTCAGGTATGTGTCCTATATAGATGAGTGTATCATCATGTTTTCTTTAACGTATTTATTAGTAAGACATTGTAAATTTTTCTATTGGTATATGTATACTATAATGTTTAATTCTACAGTGTTTTCTTGTAATATTTATAAGCTATGTTGCATTATCCACTATTTACATATCCAGGTATGGGAATAATTTCTTGTTTTATCATGTATGCAGCAGTGAATTTGTAAGTTTGTATTGCACTTTTGTTTCACAGCTGGAATCAATGTTGCTCGTTAATTAGTTGCCAACCCCTTCGTTGTGGAGTTGGACTCTATAAGACAAGAGGTTTGAGGAGGGTGTGTTTAGCCTATGAGTAAGAACCCTGTGGGGTTTGAAACGCGTAAGGTGTGTGTGTGGATAATACATGTGGCCGCGATGCCAAATAAAGGTTAACTGCTTTTAAGGACTTTTTGTGGACTATTTTCAAATATCTTCGAACATTCGAAAATCCTTGAAAATATGATCAGGGACAACTTTCGAGTTTCCGATCGTATTTTTGAAAATTTTCGAACCTTCAAGGTTATTTTAGAAAATTATCGAAAATAGCCTCGAACAAAGTGGTCTCCGATCGTATTTTTGAAAATAGCTCTGTACATTCGAAAATCTTCAAAATTTGTTCCGAAGTCCCAAATCCTGGACAATCCGTCAGACGGATCTTTCGGATTTTTGAACCGAGGGGTTCCATGTTGGATCTTGGTTTGTGTCGAACCCAGATCCCATCTCTACCCACCACCAACCGCCGAGTTAGATTAGTAAAAGAATCATCAGAAACAAACTTACATGCCTTCGTTCCCACAGCTGTCTTCATAGCCGGCAGCCTCTCAGCTTTGCAACTTCCGGCAAACACAGGGCCAGCAGGGAAATATGTGGGAACGAAGGACTGTAAGTTTGTTTGTGCTGCTTTTTTTTAGAAATCTAACTTGGCAGTTGGGGGTGGGAAGTGGTGTCTTACGATATATCAAAAAACATTTTTAGGGTGGAAATACCCTTTAAAGAGTTTTAAAAAAATAATGTGATCATTGATTAGTACATCAAAGTGACTAATCCTAATTAAGGCAGAATATGCAATTGCACATTTCAGAAAGTACATTAGGAAGACTTCCTTCTTTGTCACTAAAAAAACGACACTACGATAAATGGATTAATGAATTATTCACGCAACAATGTCCTCAAGAGAAGTGAGAAAAGCAGTCCTTTGTGTAGTAGTCATGCACATGTTCTTAGTGCTCTCTTAACAGAATCTGCTCTAACAGCTACTTTAATAGCTCAGTGATTACAGTTTTCATACAGCCAAATATTTTCTTATGTATAACTCAATATGTTTACCCTTGTTTGCACAAATAATGTGTCTTACAAGGAAACACATTTTAAATTTTTTCTTGAAATTGGTTTCTTAAAGTTCCTTACTTACATTTAAAAGTAAAGGCATTAAGGCATAATTAGTAAAAACAAGCCAAAAATCCCTATAGGCTACCTCTGAAACCCAAGAAAACTCTTATTTATTGGCCCCTTGGTCCATATTCAGTCACCTCCTTGGACCCTAATTTAGCTGTACATTTACAACCATGCAGACATACTTTTAGGACTATGCAGCCGTACAACAGCATGTGGTACCACAATGGTATTGTATAGGCAATTGTTCAATTACAAACATGGGTATAAAAATTCAGATTGTGAAAGGTGCAGTATCGCAAAATAGATACCACACCTTTATAAATATGACCCCTGGCTTGTTACCATTAAATGTAACCCATATCCTGAGAATTTCCCTGTCAATATGAGTACACCTCTGCTCTTAGCAATATATATATAAATGGGATAGTATACATCCACGCAGAGTGCAACTAGTGACCAAATTTATTCAATACATACAAAAATTAGAAGCCTAGTGCACATCCAATTAATTTGCTTACATTTTACTTTACCATTGTATTGCGACTTAAAAAGCCTGCCCTTCTCTCTGGATAAATTAAAGCAATTAGTTCAATAACTTGGCCAAATTATTTTAACCTCAGCAACCACGTCACGGTTTGCTTTATTCTGCTGGGTCCTAACTTTTAACCTTTTTTACCTTAGTAACTTTTTACCTTCTTAGGAGACGCAGAATAAAGCAAACTGTGAAGTGGTTGCAGGGCTTAAAATAATTTGGCATACTGGGTTTGGCTTCTTTTACTGTATGGGACTACTGTATGGGAATTCTGCTGTCCATTTAAAGGGCAACTAAAGCCTCAAAACAATACAGAATCAGAAGTTGCCACATTTTCTACCCTTGGTTCATACTCGAGTCAATCAATTTTAATCCTTTTTCCAGGTAAAAATCGGTACCTCGGTTTATACTTTTTTGTACTCATTCAGTATTTTACAAACATAGTGCAAAGTAAGGATGCCACAGTAAAATACTTAATACAACTGGTGTTTTACAATGTCGGTAAAGGCACAGCATTACAAATTTGGGATACCACACCTTTATCAAAATTACACTTTATGTAGGATAAGGACACGTAAAACATGTAAATACACAAACAATGCAAAAGTCAGAAATATGAATTGGAATGGAGGATTTTTCTGCTAATGGATGAGGATTACATTCTCTGCTCTTCATGCCAGCAAATTCCTGGGTGTCGTGTTGCAATATTGTTCCAAACATTGCACAAAACCTCTGATCTGATAAGAAGTTACCTCTCATATCACAAAGGCCTCTTTATACTAAGTTGGCTAAAATTAAACCTTCATCTTTTGTCTTTACTATCTCCCCCATTGCTAAACATTGGTAAATATACTGTAGATTCAGAACATTCAGGGCCGCCATCAGGGGGGAAAGGAAGTTCTCCTTTCCTGGGCAGAGTGTCTTCTGGGGCCCAAAGACCTGAGGCTACTTAAAGAAAGTTGGGCCCAACTTCCCAACACAGAAGTTAAATGGGCCTAAAGTTACTTATAGAGATATTTAACGATTTAAATAGCAGTCTGCAGTCTGCAGCTGCGACCGGTCTGCCTAGTGCCTGGCTGCCTAAAATAGAAGTGAGTGTGATGTGACACTGCTGCCCCTGGCCTGGCCTGCCCTGAGAGATAGATAGAGAGATAGAGATAGATAGATAGATAGAGACAGAGAGATAGAGAGATAGAGAGATACATATATATATATAAATATTGTAATATTTATTGCAAACAACAGTGTAGGCAGAAGACCTACGCGTTTCAGCCCATTACCACAGGGCCGTCCTCAGGGTAGGAGAGAGAGAGAGAGAGAGATACATAGAGAGAGAGAGAAGATACATAGAGAGAGAGAGAGATACATAGAGAGAGAGAGAGAGATACATAGATAAAGAGAGAGAGATACATAGATAAAGAGAGAGAGATACATAGAGAGAGAGAGATAGAGAGAGAGAGACGAAGATAGATAGAGAGAGATAAGAGAGAGATAGAGAGATAGATAGATAGATAGAGAGAGATAAGAGAGAGATAGAGAGATAGATAGATAGATAGATAGATAGAGAGATAAATAGATGATCGATAGATAGGTAGATAGATATTAGATAGATAGATAGAGATAAATAGATAGATAGATAAATAGATAGATGGAGAGATATACAGAGATAGATAGATAGCTGTTTAGTTAACTACTTTGTAAATGGTTATTTTTATGGCAATTATAGCCAAGGTAGAGGTGTCAGGGGAAGGAGGGAGTTGTGGTTGGGTGGCGTGGGGGCCCCATCCCAAATTTTGCTGGGGGGCCCACTGATTTCTAGTTACACCCCTGCCGCCAGTGACACTAATCATCAAATATGATTAGTTAATGTGTGATCATATAATTGCAAGCATTTAAATCTTAACCAATCACAATTGGATTTGGTCCTTCAGCAAACCTATAGAAAGAGGTGCAAACCCCGCTGAACTCAGAAGTCATCAGAAGTGATGGCAGAAGAAAGAAGACTCCGGCAACACCGGCTTAGCCTACCAATGTGGTATACCCTTCCATCCATGATCCAGCCAGCAGCCAGCCCCAGGTAGTGTGCTGTGCACACTTACAAATTGTATTTATTGTATTTATGAACTTTATTTAACAGTCTGCTCTGCCTACATTTCTTGGGGTTGGTTGATTGATTTTATCAGTGTATGTGGCAATGATTTTATGATTATCAGTAGAGATTGGATACAGGCCCCTCAGTTACAAAATCCAAATGTTCTGTCCAAAACTGGGTGAATCGTTCGGATTTCGGGACGTATTTTTGAGGGTTACCGAATGTACGAGGTTATTTTCAGTAACCCTCGAACATTCAATAACCCTCGAAAATACAATCGGTTTCTCAAAAGGAGTTTCCGATCATATCTTGGGGGGTAATCGAACGTTCAAAATTATTTTCGAAGGTTATTATTTTCGAAAATAACCTTTCATTTTTGATAATCATTAAAGGGCATGTCCACCCCTTTTGTAAAAAAATTCTGTAGTGTAGGGCTCCTTAGTATTTGCAAAAAATCTAAGCCGACCACTACTTAAACTGCCTGTTTCCGGTGGCGTTCAGTCCCGGCCCTCTGCTTGCATGAAACTGCAAGCAGGGGGCCGGACCAGAAGCCGCATCCATGATTGGCTGAGAGGCAGTTTTTTTTACAAATAACTATAGCGGTTGGGGGTGGAAGAGGGAGACCTACACTACACAAAAGGCATTTGGAGTTAGGGGGAGGGAGAGGAAAATGGGAGGGAGAGGGGGAGGGCTTTAGTGCGCATGTCATTTTTCTGCCAGAGAAAAGACAGGAGGCAGAAACAGTATGGGACACAGGCAGGAACCTGCTCTTTTACTTTTTGGGACTTTAAAGAGCCATTGCAGGGCAGCCATTTGGAGCAGGGATGTAAGGTAAGGATTTTTCAACACTACACAGTAGGGCCAGTAGTGGGTTAAAATGTAGTTTTGGGGGTGGACATGCCCTTTAAAACCGGAAAAGAAACTAAACTTCCGCGTTTCAGCCATCTTTAATTATCAGTGTCTGTGTGCCAACCCTTTATCAGAGTCTTTGCCAATGATTTTATGATTATCAGTTTCTGTGTGCCAACCTTTATCAGAGTCTTGGTGCCAACCATTTATCAGAGTCTGTGCCAATTATTTTATAATTATCAGTGTCTGTGTGGCAACCATTTATTACTGTGCCAATGTTTTTATGATTATCAGTGTCTGTGTGACAACCATTTATTAGAGTCTGTGCTAATGATTTTATGATTATCAGTGTCTGTGTGCCAACCATTTATTAGAGTCTGGGTGCCAACCTTTTTATCAAAGTCTGGGTGCAAACCATTCATCAGAGTCTGTGCCACTGATTTTCTGATTATCAGTGTCTGTGTGCAAACCCTTTATCAGAGTCTGTGCTATTGATTTTATGATTATCAGAAGAGATGGGATACGGGCCTAACTTGGATTACGATCCGTCGTGGAACCCCTCAGTTCCCAAATCCAAACGTTCCATCTTAAACTGGATGAATCGATTGGATTTCAGGACTTTGGAACACATTTTCAAGGGTTACCGAATGTATGAGGTTATTTTTTTGTAACCCTTGAAAATAACCTCTAACCTTTGATAACCCTCAAAAATATAATCGGAAAGTACTTTTGAGTTTCCGATCGTATTTTTGAGGGTTATTGAACCTCAAGGCTTGTTTTGAGGGATACCGAAAATAATCTTGAATGTTCAATAACCCTCGAAAATACGTTCCAAACCCTCAAAAGTAAATTTTCGGATTTTTATATTTTTCTCGAGTTCCTTAAAACCAAAAAAGAAACAAAACTTCGAGTTTCAGCCATCTCTAATTATCAAAGTCTGTGTGCAAAACTTTATCAGAGTCTTTGCCAATGATTTTATGATTCAGTGTCTGTGTGCCAACCTTTTATCAGAGACTTGGCCAATGATTTTATGATTATCAGTGTCTGTGTGCCAACCCTTTATCAGTGTCTGGGTGCCAGCTATTTACCAGAGACTGTGCTAATGATTTTATGATTATCAGTGTCTGTGTGCCAACTATTTATTAGAGTCTGCACCAAAGATTATATGATTATTAGTGTCTGTGTGCCAACCAGACACTGTTTGCGTTTGTGCCAGTTTTAGCGCATGATTTTAATGTCAGTAAACCGCTGGCGTTAAAATCCTGCAGTGGGTAAAACCCTTACCGGAATTTACCCACATTCTCAAGTGCGATATTGAATCGCCAACAGGACTTTTACCCAGAACGATAGCGGCTCTGGGTAAATGAGCCTGTATGGGATTTAGCACAGAAAGCCATCCTGGCAATGCCATATGGAATAGGGTGAAACAGGTCATTTTTCAGAATCCACACAGGGCTAGGGAAAGAGTTATTGCTTGACAAATTCCATTAGTCACTGTTCCACAGCTCATACTAATCTAGTCACACTGGCACTGCTTCTTTAGAGTATATAGCATGAGGCCCCTTTTTACTCAGGATCTAAAATCAGCGATAATATCATTAAAAGAAATTGCATAGGTATCTCCTTGTGCAAAATGAATTAGGTTGATGTGTTAAAGCATTAAAAAAACAAACCCTAATTAATTTGGCTTCAAAAGGCTTTTTTTCTTGTCTTTCATGCAATCCATTTTTTGACTGTACGACCTACTACATTTCTTGCTAGAGACATAAAACCCAATTTGTGCACACAGGACATAGGAGAAGCGGTGACATTTTCACCCATACAATTTGAATCAGTAGAGCCTTGAAACACATTGAGAGATTTAAGGTGAATCAACTGCCACTTTCTTAAAGAAATACACCTTGACCTGAGGCATACTCACACAGTGTCTCTCTATCAGAATGCACAATTAAAAAACACACGCTCAATTTTAATGTGAAATTTTTACAAGACAAAACCTTAATAAAAGTGTTTTTTTTGAAACTCCGTTTTACAAAGGCAAAAACATTCTCCCCAACCCCACATAGACACATATACATACTTACTAATTAAATCATCCTAGTAATCAAACCTAAATCATCAAAAAAGTTAGTTTAAACGTCATAAAACATACCCCACACAAGACGGGTACACACAACCTACTTCTTCACCTCTACATCTACTCAATGCTTTTGTTTTATTGTATTTATTCAGTTAGTTTTATGGGGGGAAAACTTCCCCAAACCCCAGGTATAGATACCAATGCACCCCTACACATACTCAACCCTCTTCAGTTTCCACAACAACCATGCACAAAATAATTAAACTACATGTATTTGCAACACGGCGTATTCCTCACACAGAGATAGGTACACACACCTAATTGTATGCCCCTATACCCACTCCCACTTCATGTCTAAATGATCAATAAAGATGAGTTTTAATGGTTAAAAATGCAAAAAAATAGCCCCCAACCCCACATATACACCTGCTGCTGCACTTTTACACCAACTCCACACTTTAGTTTCTTTGACAACCATACACCTAATGATAAAACTACTTTTTACTTCTATTTACTCTCTGCAGTCATGGCATGTTCCCTTCCGAAATGCAGCATTTCAAGCCTAATACCAAGTTTATACTTAAATAATATTTGACTTTCTAGTTATAAATGTATTTCTTTCATTTACTTTAATCGGTCTTCATATAGTAAATAGTTGCAAGGAATCAATAAGGGGTGAATTTATAAATCTATTTTTTAAAGTGACTTGCTTAAAAGGCAAGACGACCCCTGAAACGAAAAATTGAAAGGAATTGTTTACTGAAAAAGTGAACTATTCCTTTAATGCATTGATCAAAGAACGGGAGATAAAGGAGCCATTACTTACCTTCCATTTTTTAATCAATTGCTCAGGAGCTAGTAAGCACGCAGCACTCCTGTCCCTCTGGTAAATCCCGTATAGGAGATTTGCCCAGAGCAGTTGCGGCTCTGAGTGACTCTCTCTAAAAGAGAGGTAATTTTACCTTGCTCATGATCCACCGCTGGCTACACTGACAGGTCCTAACTGCTTCCTGCTTTAATTTTACTATAGTGTGCATGCATGCTAATGCTCACTATAGTTAAAGTGAAACTGGAAGTGGTCGAGACCAGTGTCTTTAGCCGGTAGTGGATCACTACTAAGGTAAATTACCTCACTTCATTCCTGGCTCCTGTGGGATTGATTGAAAAAAGAAGGTAAGGCATAGGTCATAGTAACATAGTAAATGAGGTTGAATAAAGACATACGTCCATCAAGTCCAACCTATTCACCCTCCTTTTTAACCCTACCTAACAGCTGATCCTGAGGAAGTCAAAAAAAACCAACCAAAATGGGGGAGGGTTTGGGGGAAATTCCTTCCCGTCTCCAAATGCAATCGGAACTTATCCCTGGATCAACCAGAACTGTAGTATATGTATTAATTCAGTAATTCTTAATATTTTTTAGTTTAAAAAACGTTACTTCCCATTCTTGAATAAATGCTACAAGGAATAGTGAATGTTTCAGTGAACTATTCCTTTAATATAGGTAAATCACCTCCCAAACCCTGAAACTGCAATAATTAGATGTAAGACTGACCTGAAATGCTAATGCCTAATGTTCTTTTACCTTTCTTTCTCCAGTTAGCAGCTGTCAGTCATGGATGTAATGGATGATACTACAGCCAATGACTAAATGCTATTCCCTGAGCTACCTCCTCTAAACATGAAAGCTTGTAAAAAGAAAGCTTGGAGAGCTTGAAGAGATGGTGGAAATCTTTTGAGAGGCAGAGGAAAGGGGGAGATGGAAATGTAGCTGCATAACAGGCTAGTCCTACATCTGTCCCTATCTAACTATATTTGAGGGGTAAACATGCCTTTGGTATCTACCAAAAAAAAGTTCACTATATTTTTTAAAAAAAATAAACCAATTATCCAAAGAACATTTATACCTGTAAAGTCCTTGTAAAACCTTCCAACATTTTGCTTTTCTGCCCTATTTCCATAGAGATCTTTTAATCATTTCAACTATTAAACACACATAACCGGTATCCTGAAAATCACTCAATTGTAGCCCCAAGGGTTTCGATGTAAAGTTAATAAAGATAGCCTACTTCCTTTTCTCTCCACTATGAGGTATAAATATAGATTGGTGATGGATGTTTCTTTATGTCTGCAGGCAGGTTAGTTAAATAGTTACTGTGAATCGGCATTGTAAACATGCAGGGACACATATTTTAAACATAGCAAACCATGCCTCATTGCCATTCTTCATTGAATCATTAATAGCTTTGATCATGTTTCCCTTTTTCTAATTAAAGTCTGAAGTTGCTTGAGGTGACTTTATGCCTTTTGAATTTATTCTGTCAGACGTTTTCCGGAAATCAGAACATGAACAATATGAAATCTAGTGGGCTGTAATTTCTTTGTTTCTTAGTCACCCTGGATTGAGATTCTTACACAGGAATCTGTACAACTCATCAGCTCTTTTGGCTGTCGGAAGTGAATAAGACGATTGCATCATCCTTAGTGTTTGTGAATCTGGGAATCTGTAGGGATAGGGGTTCAGTAGGATAAAAAGAATTTTAAGCATTAGATGTAACTAAAATCATTCTGTGGTCTAGAAAAATGTCTGTTGAAAGGATAAATATACTCTAAAAATGTACTTTTTAAAAATGGAAAGTACCTGGGGCAGGGAGGTCGGATTGATTATTCCAAACTCACAATATCTTTTTATTGAGGAGCTACAGCACAAACAATTTTCATTTGGCAGGTTACAGTAGTCCTGGACTATTCCTGCATTAAAGATAATGCTGAACAGTGGTGTAACTAGGAATCACTAGGCCCCCCAGCAAAACAATCATCATGGAGCCCCCTTCGTTGCCTCGTCTACAGTGGTTTTCCTGAGTGACAGCTGAATCCGTCATAAGGAAAAAGAAGGTGGGGCCTCCCTGGCTGCCCCCCCAGGAATTACCAGTCCTTTATCCCTATTCCAAGTACTTATCATTTTAAATTACTTTTTAGTTTATTTTTTTTAATTCTATACACGCTATTATTCAAGGTTAGTGAATTGTTCTTTAAAAAGCATGAAAAGTTAACGGTTATCAACTTTGATTTAATTCTGGATCCTCTATAATAATAATTAATTATTATTAATAATATAATAATGGCTTTCACCCCTTGATTATATTATTGTTTGGCATGTCCTCTATGCCTGCCTGATTACCTACCTACTTTGTTATCTGTCTGCAAACGTGGCTTTCTGTTTGCCTACCTGCCTGTCTGCCAGTCTCTCTGTCTGTCCTTTTTTTTCCATAATCATTTTTTCTATTGAGCCAAATCTGCCAGACAACCTTTGCATTATTTCTTATTGTTTATTTGATAGTTGTTATGCACAAGATGGCGTATAAACAGGTTGTTTAGAAGGTTTGTATTTGTAGACTTGCTAAAAGGTGAAAAATGCTAATTCCAGTCATGTTATGTGTGCCAGTGTTTTTCTGCTAATAAAGTCTAATTCTTAGAACCAAGAGCACAGAACAAGTGATTGACTGCATAACTGATAAATATTTTCCTTTAGCAAACATTTTAATGATACCAGAATTCCATGTGCTAGTGTAAACGTATAACTGTTTCATAAGCAAAACAAATAAAAATACTGGACAGACCACTGATGGCTGCAAAATAAACTACTCAGTGGCATATTGTTCATTATGCACTACAGGTCTAGGTATGTATTTTATTTTTAATAATAATGCTACATATTCCACAGCACTTTTGAACGTTCTCATTTATTTATACCAGGCCCTGTCCCAAAGAGCTTACAGTCTAATCACTTTATATCACACACACAACCCCTACCATTTTGTCATTATGGTTGTGGGGGTAACTGGAGCACCCCGAGAGGAAACTATGTAATAAATGCCAAACTAATAAGCACTTTCTAATACCTGAAAAGTCCATTTCATTGAAATATACTGGTAATAAGCAATGACTCACACCTGCGGGACTATCTTATTCTGTCACATATACTCACTCAACCTACTTTTCTATTCAGATGCTATTGACTGCCTTTATTAGAAGTAAGGGGAGACAATATCAGCTGACTGAATTTTCTGTCTCCACTCTCCACCATCTACATTGCTGAAGGTAGTAATTTTTAATTTTGCATCTTGATTGACCATTTTGCCCCAATCTCATTAGATTTGCCTAAAATTGGCAAGGTGTATGGGCACTTTAAATCAGAGTGTCTCACACTGATGTATTATCCTAAACTGTACAAGTATTAAGAGTTAGCTTGCAACCGCATCATGGAATTATTTGCGTTTCTGCCCAATTGGTCTACCTGAGAGACCATCTTTCCCTGTCAACTGTTTTAGGATTGGTTGAGAGGTGTCTGGCAATGGTATTATGGGTTGTCATATTCCTTTAAAATAATTCTTAAAACTTAACAAATCCCTGTAATTTACTATTACTTCAGTAAAACTGGAAATATTGTATCTCTGTCTGTGAAATCAAACCCTTCAATTATTTTGGTAATACTCACATTGTATGCTTTAGATATTTTAGATATTTTGTAAAAAAATGAAAAATTCCAGCGACAATTTCCTATAAATGATTAAAATATTTAGCAATGTGCCAGTTTCTAGATACATGGTAAAGAAAAACTTCCAGACCAATTTAAAGATAGCATGACTTCTTTCCAAAGAATGCAGAGCAAGTGATTAGTTTGGGTCTGGGTTTGTGCCTTGGAAAGCACTTTTGACCTCCAGGCAGCCTCATTTGCCTTGTAATGCTCTGTGAGACCAACAAATGAAGCCAATGGTTTGTTACCATTCCACTTAAGCACGTGTATTTTTTCTGAGTGTTGCTCATCAGTAAAAACCTGGTCCAACATTTATAAGCAACTCCACCTTTCACACCATGTAAAAGGATTTCCATTACTTTATGTGGAAATAAAAATGCACATCCTGGACTGAATAAAAAATCTAAAAATAAACCAAAAATAATCAGAAAACAATGTCAACATCAAATTATACCAGGAACTAGAGAAACCGCATCATCAAGTTAGGTCCCAGTAAATGCCAAAGAGAATATGTAGACACCTGGTATACATTGCCGGATCCGATCCTAGGGGCTGTAAATTTACACTCATACAGTAGGGTAGAAGGTGGGTAGAAATGGGCATCTCTGGTGTTCTTGGGAACATTCCTATGTGCAAGGTAAGTGTGTTCTTTATATTCTCTTAAAGCAGAGACTATGGGGCCTATTTATAAACTCAATACTGTAGGTTATACTGGCCGCTTTGGAGATTTTCACTGGGGCCACAAATTACAGCTTATTATTGGTAGTTTATTGTATACCTGTGATTGGACAAATTTAACCACAGCCATAAAATACCAGTTTGGTCACTAAAGGCTGCAGTAGTCACCTATGGCAAAATCCTATTTATAACCGTGTGGTATCGGTCATTTCTGATATATGCAACACTCTGAGATGTTTGGCAAAATTTCGGTGTCAAAACCAGTAATTTGGTCACAAGATGAAATTAGAGCCCATCTCTATGCTTTCATGTACAGGAAAAATATTTACCTGGATGGACTTTATATGTGTCTTATGTTATGCTAGAATCCAGAAAAGTCAACAAAATGTATGGTAACATTCAAATCACCAGGCACTGTGCCAATCAACCTGCCAGAGCTTATCAATGGTAAAAACTGAAAGAGGTTAACCACATAAGCAACCTACTTAAGATTTTATTTGTTTTTACACCTAGCAACACATAACAGACTTAATAAACAAAACTTACAATGCTTATCTTATATATACAAATTAGGCAATTCAGCCAAACATGACAGGTAAGCAGTCAAAACAATGACAAAAACTTTGTCCTCAGGAAACCTGTGGTTAAGAAATAGTAATAGGATGGATCCTTCCATGTGGACTGTTTGCCAGATGCGCACCACAAACCCTGCTATTAAGTTTTAATGGAAAGTGTCTGACAGCCCAATTGTCTCAACTACTCTGGTCACACAGGCAGCAACTGGTCATGTTTTGGCTAGCTTTCCTGCTGAATTTGCCAAAATATGAATGTTTCATGCTATGTTTGGTGCAAAATGAGTATAAGGAAATTGTTATTCATATTACATTAATCATACTCTAAAGAAGTTGAAAAGCCCTAATACAGAACCAAAAAGAAACCATAAGAAGCTTTATATGTGTAAGCGCTAAGGTATAATTAAATCCTCTGTCTAGTAAATGGTGTTTCTTGTTGTTGATAATGTTGGGAGATAACTCAAGACCCAGATAAGGAAGATTGTTCTTTATGTAATCTGGGTACACACAAAGGGAATTTTTGCCCTGACCGACCATTCGCTTATAGCGAGCGCTCGGCTGGGACAAATGACTGTTGGGTGTGGCTGACAGTTCGCACAACCAATCCCTATGTTCCCTATGTGACTGCGCAATTGTCTGTGATTTACCAACTGGTCAGATCAACAATGATCTGGCCTCAGCAAAACCAGCACAGATTTTTTTGGGATAGGCATAACAAAGCATTATAAAGGAAAATAAAAGTAATAAATAGGTTGGGAATGCCATATCTGATCATTTAGACAAACTGATTTTACATTGGTATGGAATGATTGGTTATATTAGAAATAACTGCAGATTAACTGCAGATTAAATGGTCACCTAGGAGAATCAGATATCCAAAATGCAATAAACTTCTGTAGCAGAATTGTCAGAATGCCCATATCTGCTGCTTAAAGCTGGGTATACACCAGCCAATATTTTCGTCCGATCGACCGATTCACGGCACTTTCGGTCGATCGGCCGAAATATATTGGCTGATTCTGCACTTAAACTGTATTGGGTCTCAAATGTATCACCTAAATTGACCAGGTCATTAACCCATCCAAGCCAGAGCTTTGCCTTTACAAATATACCACAAAAATACAAAGCAAAGTGATAGGTAAAAAGAGATTAACAAGATGTAAATCTTTTAAAATTTTAAATAAAACTTAAAAATAAGGCTATTTCTCTTCATACTCAGCATAGTTTTTTTTTATCACCCTGTACAAAATATTGCACAAGCACATGACCTAACTCTGGGTGGAGTACAATTTCCCAGAAGGCTTGGTCAAACCTTCAATGTAACACACAATATATAGAAAATTGGGCTGTTGTACATCCATATTAAAGTGCAACTTGAGACCAAAAATATAATACATACAAAAAATAGAATTCTAGTGCACAAACAAACAATTCTAATTGCATTTGGATTGGTTATTCCAACATCACAATATCAATTTCATTGAGGAGCTACAGCACGTACAATTTTAATTTTCCAGGTTAATCCTGGTCTATTCCTGTATTAAAGATAGTGTTGAAGCCAGGAAGAAGGCTGATTCATTTTTTGGGATGGTGCTCCTCACAGAAACAATTTTGGGAGGTAGGAATAATCAGTCCTGTATCCCCGTCCCTTCTACTTTTCATTTTAACAATTTTTAAAAATAAAATTATACACACTTTAGTTCTCCTTTAAAGACATCACTCCAGCATGTTTATTGTCCCTGAATGAGGGCCATAAGATATTTAACAATCGCTGCAATTATACAAATACGATCACGGTCATACTTGAACTCTGACCCGTGGTATCCGATATAAATAAATATGCCCCTGATTGTGTTCATTTTTGTATCAAACAAAACTGCTTCTCCAGTTTCGGTTTTGCTGCCCCATCCCTTGTCTACACTAGAGATTAATGAAGCCGGCATGTTGTGTTCCACACATGTTCTGTTCCACTTATTAAAATTCAGAAAATCGGCGTTGAACTGAAATTACACATATTTTCACCAAGATTTTTCACATATTTCACACATATAAAATAATAATTAGTTTTCAAGATTTACATCTCTGTGTCCAGTGGGACGTATGTACATTTTCAACAAGAATATGCCATGAAAAAATTGGAAATGCCTATTGGTTACCTATTCTACTGGACTAAACTGTTACTGTAATTGCTTTAACTAAACAAGTCAAGAAGAAGTAGAAGCAGCATTATTTATGGTGGTGATTGTGGAGAGTTAGTGCTGATCAGCAGTTCTGCTTAAAGGTACTGGCTGACTGCATGAATGTACTCATTAATGGTATTATGTATGAATATGCATAGTCTTGTTTGACACTAAGCAGGAGGTCTGTTGGCACAAGAAGAAATCCACCCACATGTGGACAGATAGAAGTAAGGGGGAGGCAGAAGCTGGTATCTGAAGCACTAGGATAGGAGCCAAGCAGCAGGGAAGGTAAGCACATAGGCTGAATTTATCTGTTCATTTATAGTACATCTAGGGATGGCTGCCAGGAATTTTAACCCATAAATATATTTAATGGGTGGAGGGAAGTAAATTCATCTTAACCATTTCAATGTAATTCCCCAAAGGTTCACTGGTGTTCTTCTATATCGGGACAAATGGGGGGATATTAGAGGAATTACCGTTTATACTTGAATCTAAGCCAAGCTTTTTAGGTTTTAAAATTAGCCTAAAAAGCTAACCTTGACTTATACTTAGGTCAAAGCAGCTTTACAATGAAGCGGTGAGGAGAGCCAGGAACATAGTTGAGCAGCCCAGTTACACACCTCATCTCTACAATACGTAATGGAGGAGCAAGAAGAGATAAGTAAGAGATACCGGTAGTTTTAAAGCTCCTTTAGGGGGCTATGGGCTTAGAGGTGGGCAATAGCATTGTGGGCCTACAGTAATGAGCTTGTTTAACCTTGCCACTCCAGGGTTACTGGATTTGGCTATTATTATATTGGCCCCAATACTATGCTTTACTATTTTGCAGTAGTGGTCTTAATGTCTACCCTCGGCTTATACTCTAGTCACTTTTACATGTTTTTCAGGTAAAGTACCTTCGGCTTACACTCGGATGGGCTTATATTCGGTATTCCTTTTTTTACATTAATTTTGACTACTCTGGTAGTTCCCTGAAGGTAGAACATTAATGATTATCTTAGAACCCTGATGTATATCATTATCTGACTTTTTCTTTTTAGGCTATTCTTCTAGCTACTGGGAAGCAATTTCAGACAGTGTTTAATGTGATGTGAAGCCAAGAGGGAAGAACTGAAATTTGGACCAATCGGGTGCTTAGTGTGTTTACCTATTTGCTGAACAATGGAGGGAAGTTTTGACTTACTATTTTTTGGGTAAATGTGTATATACTATTTTGCTAATCATGATGCAATTTTTTGATGTTTGGACTGGCTATCTTTAGAATGGAATATTTCCTATTTGGGCCATAGTCTTGTTTTATGGTATTCTTCAGGTCCCATGTCCAGTTGTTTTAAAAATGATATTGAGGAATTGAGGATGAAAAAAGTAATTAAAAAATACCCATAAAATTACACAGTGCTCTCCAAACCTTAATAATAAATTGGGTTCACCTGTTGGAAACTACTTCTTCTACTTCATTAAGTGAACAAGAATACCAGAAGATGATGCTTGAGGAGAGGAACAAAATTGGCCATTTTGATGAAACGATCTACAGTCACCCAAATGACAGTGTTCTTTTTAGAAGAAGGGAGATCGACAATAAGTCCATCAATAAATGGGTCTAAGGACAGGATGGAATAGGCATGGGTTGAAAGAGATCACACTGAAAATACACGCTGAACCTAGCCTTATACACAATAAACCTAGCCTAATCCACACTTAACCTAGCCTAATACACTCTGAACCTAGCCTAATACATATTGAATCTAGCCTAATACACACTGAACCTAGCTAATTCACAATAAACCTAGCCTAATACATGATAAACCTAGCCTAATACACAATGAATCTAGCCTAATACACACTGAACCAAGCCTAGTACACAATAAACCTAGCCTAATACACACTGAACCTATCCTTATACACAATTTACCAAGCCTAATACACATTGAACCTAGCATAATATACATTAAGCCTAGCCAAATACACACTAACCCTAGCCTAATCCACACACTAAACCTAGCCTAAGCCACACCCTTAGTTTAGCCTAATACACGCTAAAACTAGCCTAATACACAATAAACCTAGCCTAATACACACTGAACCTAGCCTAATACACACTGACCCTAGCCTAATACACTTTGAACCTAGACTAATCCACACACTGAATCTAGCATAATACACAATAAACCTAGCATAACACACACTGAACCTAGCCTAATACACGCTAAACCTAGCCTTATACACAATAAACCTAGCATATTACACACTGAACCTAGCCTAATACACACTGAACTTAGCCTAATACACTCTGAACCTAGACTAATACATACTAAATCTAGCCTAATACACACTGAACCTAGCCTAATACATACTAAATCTAGCCTAATACACACTGAACCTAGCCTAATACACACTGAACCTGGCCTAATACACAATACACCTAGCATAATACACACTTAACCTAGCCTAATACACAATGCACCTAGTATAATACACACTTAACCTAGCCAAATACACAATGAAACTAGCAGAATACACAATAATCCTAGCATGATACACACTGACCCTAGCATGATACACACTGACCCTAGCCTAATACACTCTGAACCTAGCCTAATACACTCTGAACCTAGACTAATCCACACACTTAACCTAGCCTAATCAACAATTAACCTGACTTAATACACACTGAACCTAAACACTGTTTTAAGGTATTGGAAATTTCAATATAGGGGGTTTATTAATTTGGCCCTATAGGCCGAATTTATAATTTCTAAAACTGCAGTATTGGCAATTTATGATGCTGTGGATTCATTATGGCCATTTACATGTTTTAAGACACAAGAGTTATTTAATGTTATGGTCATAAAAAATTATCCTTTTTTTAGCCTTTACTGTTATGTGTTTTATAGCTTTAGAGCTGTGATGCCCATTGCCCAATCCCTCCTGGGGGCGTGGCTTGAGTGTTCTGAGGCATGGCTTGTGTAGATTGGGCTACACCCATGACACAGTCACTGCGTAGAGTGCTATCACTGAGGTAATGCCCCTAAATAAATCTAATTTTCAAGGTAAAATGATTAACGCTACAAATAAGGCAAAGTAAATTAAGACTGGATTAAAAAATAAGAATGGCGTCAATAAAATAATCCCTGTGAACATTCAAACACAATATTCAATTATTCCTATGAATACAGTAGTCCCAGTAAAGTGTGTTGTTTTAATGACTTCCAGTGCTGTATTTGTTTGGTTTTTAGCATCCTGCTTGATATTGATTTCCAAATGAAATGTAATACTGAATTGGTAAACCACAGCTGCGATAAATTAAAAAAAAATGTTTTGCAAAACAATATGTTCATTTAAAACTTAAAAAAATTCAAAGTGTTAAAAATCCTCTTTCCCTTTGGTTATCACCAAATGGACATCATAGAGTTAGACCTCTGAGGGTAAATTGTTATTTGTAAAAATTATTAAATGTTCCAGCAAAAATAACAAAAGGGTGATTAAAAATGTTTCATCTTGTTTGATAGGCAGGAAAATCATACGAAGATCTTCCATATACGCAGGGTATCGGGCCTTTATCGCTCGTGTGTATAGCGGTTTTCCCAAATGAGCGCCGAGGGAATCACACAGTCCCAGGCGTTCTCTGCATAAGGAGAACACTCTGGACTGTGTGTATGCAGGTCTTTGAAAGACGACAGACAGAATCTCGCAGATCCTGTCTGTCATCTTTCAGAAATCTGTGCAGTGTGTACCCAGCTTTAGATGAACAGCTAAAAAGGAGAAGGGGCTCTATGGAGCAGAATGCCTTAGGATTTACATTAGATGAAGCTCCCATTTGAAACCAAAGAGCGAGGGTATTTGCCTAGGGTGCTGTCAGTGCACCCCCCCCCCCATCCTGGGGCAGGTTGGTCACCCCTAATTTAAGTAGTCCTCTTAACACAACTGCTACAAAATATTTACATGTTAAGACCAGATAGGATGACTAGTTAATGTGCTGTAAATGATATGTTTTCGTTTTCTAGAGGGAGGAATTTTATCGTTCTTCAAGCGGATAAGCGGATATATACAGCTGGTAGACCTTGGGAATCTTTCTTAATGACAGTAGAGATCTGTTGGAAGTTTAAGGACTTTTATCCAAGCAAATATACAATTTTTAAAGAAAAACGACATTTGAGTCTTTTCAAACAGGAGTGGTAGGTTACCCGACTGAAAAAAAGATGGCTACCAGAAGATCAAAGCTTATCATCAAAGGCATTGCACATCTATTACATGTTTATCTTCAGCAAATATTTATTTTTAATTGTCTTAGAGGCTTTTGTATTTCATTTGAAAAAAATGTAAAAAACATTTTAATGTTGTAAATCTTACAGAAAACCATGAGTTATCCTGGCACTTAATTCTCCTAATGCATATTTCATAAACCTAATTAATGCATTGCCTAAAGATATCTGTGATGTTCATCATGTCTCGCTTGTGTTTCACATTAGGTTTATTATTCTAGCATATGGAGTGAGAAAGTAACTTTAAAATGCCAGTACACTGCTAAAGAGTTTCATATTGCTTAGGTAAATCTGCCATTGATCATCCAGTATGTATGTATGTATGTATAATTTTATTTATATAGCGCCACTTGGGCACGCAGCGATTTACAATATAAAATACAGCGTATACAAACAGGGGGATAAGTGCAAGCCATTATACAGATAAATTTAATTTATATATATAAAAATTTAAATAAATTAGTTGTCTATAAAGAGACCTTTTAAGATATTTCTCCAAATCTGAGCTGGGTTAGGTGAGGCTAATACCAATTTATTATATGCTGTGTTTATCAGAATGAAGAGCTAAGCCCACATTAAACTTACTGTTTAAAGGGTACCCCCCCAAACATATATAACGTAGGGCAACCCCTAAAACGCTAGGTTAAAATCTTCTAAAATAGCCCCAAAACATAATTACCCACCTTCCTTCACTTGCCCATGGCCTTCAAGGCTACTTCCATGCATGAAAGAGCAGAATGGGCTGGAAGTGACAGGCACGGATTACACATAGAGAGGCTTCTAGCCTTCATTTTTTTGGGACTTTCATCAGGTCATGCAGGAAAACCATAAGGAGCAGAATAGAAAGATAAGGATTTTTTTTACTACACAGTGTGGCCTACAGTTGGGCTAATTGTAGTTTGGGGGGGGTGGACATGCCCTTTAAGAAACATATATGAATTTCAATAGCATCTCTTGCTAGGAGTTATTAAGAGGTAGCCACGAGTAGTGGCCCTGGTCAGGGAGGTGCTGCCACCACAATTTTCATGGACAGGGTTAGAAGGACTCCTTAGGCTAAATTCCAATTAACTACAGTGGTGCTACTGATCTGGTCAAAAATAGATACACAGAAAAGATATTCCTAGGCCCCATGCAACATACTATTATAATATTATATATATTAAAACGGTAAAAACTGGTTTGGGAGTTTTACATGCATGATCTTAAAGGAGAATTATAGTGAGTATAAAGTTTATTCAAAAACAGTTACAATAAAAAGTATATGGGGCAGGGGGGTAGGATTGGTACTTTCTACCTTCCAATATCATTTCTATGAGGAAAGGCAGCATAAAGAAAACTGCTTCTGCCAGTCTTTCTGAGAGCTTCAGCACTATCTTTAATACAGGAAGGCCCAGGGCACTAACCTGGCAGGTGAAAGCTGTATGTACTCAATGAAACAAAATTTCATTTCCCTGTCCAATGTACTTTAAGGGTTATTCAATAAAAGTTCTTATCGTTAAAAATGGTGCTAATTTTGCCCCAACCAACCAGATAGATTTCAAATGTTAAATAAGATCTGATTGGTTGGGGCAAAATTAGCACCATATTTAACGATAAGAACTTTTATTGAATCTTCCCGTTTGTCCTTTAAATGTGTTTGCATTTCTAGAAAAAAAAAGTGATCTCAACAAAATCAGCCGGTAGAATATTGTGCGTGTTCTTAGCTTCTTTGTAAAGAAGAGGGTGCTAATGCTGAGTTTCAGTCTTCCTGACTCTACTTTTTTTTACATTCTGAGCCCACATAGTACCGACAATGCAAAATTCCAGTATACCATTTAACAATCCCTTATCTGAACTATATGTCAGGTTTCAGTTATTAATGCCAGTAACATAATTTTAGGGCCTTTTCTGTGGATAGTAATATAAACAGATACTCCATGTTGTTTACTACTTTAGTAGTATAGATTGCAATACAGACTGTGTCAGCTCCTGTGTTGAAATAAAGACACAATGACGTAAGGGAGATCTACACAAAGCGATAGCGGCTCTGGGTAAATCTCCCTTTATTTGAATACTTGATGTCTTTCTGACTAGGTGACTTAAGTGCCCAATTACATACAACTTCTTCAAGTGTAACAATAAGGTGTGGAATGTTTCTCTTGGGTGGCAGTCATTTTGTAATGGGCTGCTCCTTTCAAGGGTGTGTATGTATTGCATATCCATTGTGCAACCGATAGCTCGATAGTAAGAAAAAGAAAAGAATTTTCATATACTCTTCACTGTACGTTAACTCATTTAATCATTAAACCAGTCAATTATTTCTAGTGCTTGGGTTGAGATTAGGTTAACATAAAAGTATACATAATAAAAAGGATATTTATATGGATCTATATGGAATGTTTTAAATCCTTCAATATCCCAATTCCTTGATTTCATTAACCTTGTTTGGAATCCTTGCTAAATAATATTAGATCTAGAGATGGACCACAAAAATCCAGGTTTAACAATTTTGCCAATATGTAAAAATATATTTGGGTCTATCAGGAGAATATGTCAGTGGGAGAAACCATAGAAACAGTATCTTTCACAGTACCCCCCTGTTTCTCAGGTAATGGAGGAGGAAGAAGATTCAGAATTGTTATCTTTTGCTAGGAACAGAATACAAAAAAAATGTCAGTAACATGAGATCACTATTTTGTATTGCTCGAGGAAGGCTGTATGTGGTTCAAACTGGCTGGTAAACAAAATGCAGGGTACCAAGCAGCTTTCAAAGTCTTCTCAGGGACTTCCATATCAGTGTGGAGACAATTGTATAGAAAACACTCTGTGCATAGAGACAGCGAATACTGGGCCAGGGGGAGTGAGTCTTTGAAGATTGCATGTGCACTACAAAGAGGAAAAAATTACTATCAGCCTTAACTTCTCATTGGGCAATAATGTTTTTGATTATTTCTAAAAATGCATTCAATTCTTACACTATACAATAAATCAGTTTCAACATCTGAAAGGGATTTAGGCTGAGGCCACACAATGTTTGATGGCAATGCGCATGAAAAGCACATGCACATTACTCTCCATTTGCTCTGTGATCCGTGCAATAGTCTGCAATCTTAGCGTATGCGATCTGCAAAAAAAATAGTGATTGCTTGAAAACACAGCGCATCACGTGCAATATGGCCACCCACATTAACATGCGCTAAAAGATTGCAATCGAGATCATTATTGCATGAAAAACATGGTCAGTGTGGACTAGCCTGTACGCTGTTATTTCTGTAAAACCTCTTTGTGCCCCTGAAGATGTAACCCCCTTTGTTGTTAGGGAGATAGGAAGATAATTTGGTGAACAGTCAGCGCAAATATGCTTTTTGTGACATATTTATATAAATTATTTATCAAATATAAATAAATATGACATATTTATATTTACACAAAGTAATACTATTAATTCAATCCCAATAATTAGATATTGTTTACAGCTAGAGCACCCCTAAATGCCTCCCCCCAAACACCTTAAAACGGTCATATGCACACAGGCCAGAAAGAGAAAGAGAGATGCTGCCTGGTCCCTACCACCTCTTTACTGCAGCTCCTCGAACTTCCAGCTATTAATCTGCAGAAACCAATCAGATGTTATCTAGCTACTGTAAACCAGTTAAAAGCTAACATCTGATTGGTTGATGCTGATTAATAGCAGAGGAAAAATTTTGCACCTCTTATTGCATTAGCCTGAAAGTATCATGGAGAATGTCCACGTAAACAACATTGGTTGACATGCCTTTCTGTGGTGTAGCAATTTCATGTTGCTCTTCCATGACATATGGTCCTAATTTCTGTTCGGGTTTTTGTGTCCAATAAAGTATAACAGGAGGTATATTATCCACTTTAGAATTTCACATATTTAATGAAAACTGTTTAGGGCTCAGAAATCAAGCATGAATACTTTCTATACATGCATATACTGTAACTCCTTTGGACAGATTATTTACACTGTAGCAATGCATATTTAGTTTACATGTAACACCATTGTATATGTATGCAGTATGCATCCAGAGAATGCTGCTGTTGTAGTACTCAATCATCTAGAGGGCTACTTATTGGGCATCCCTGGATTAAACAATGTACTGACTATTAATTAAGCATCAATGAGTTAATTGCATCAATTTATAAATCTTAAATAGCAATTCCAACCCTCAAATGATTCCACCCAACCCAAAACTACAAAAGTTATAAAGATGGCAGATGTAGGACTTACACTGTTTGGCAGTAAAATGTCCTTTTCCCCTCCCCTTTGCCTTTTAAACAATTTATTTCTCCTCTCCAAACTTTATGAGGTTGTTTTGAGCTTGCACATGCTCAAAAGTGGCGGCTAGGGGAACAGCATTCTGTCATTGGCTGTGATTTTAACTGTCATATCCAAGACTCAACATTGCTAATACACAAAGAAATCCCAAACATACAATCGCCGGTTTGTGTATGGGACATCATATGATCATCGTACAATTTTTTTTATTATTGTCCCAAAAGGAAAATTGTTATTGTACGATCAATTGTACGATAAAATTTTTTTTTTTTTACTGTTTGTGTATGGGCCCCATAAGAGCCAGGTAGCAGATAGTGTTAAACCTTTCAGCTTTCTAACTATTGTAGTTTTGGGGTTTGAGGTGGGGTTACTTATATAAAATTTTTCCATCCTTGGATACCCATATTTCTTCCATTTTACTGTTAGATAAATTTTAATATAGATGTTATGGTCATATATAACAATAAATACATAAATAAATTTTCCCTATTAAGGGACTCTGTGACAATAAAACCTTTACCAAATTGCTTAGTTTTCATATTTAGAAGAATATGAAATATTTTGATGCTCCCTTTGGACCAGTTTATTGAAACCTAATGAGAAATCCATACAAAGATGCATTAGCAGAAGCTTATTGGATTCTGAAGTTTTAAATCCAATGGGAAATGTATAAAATTTGAAGTGGAAAAACAATATTAAACCCAGTGACGAAGTAGGACTGTATCTTAAACCACAAACGCTATATAAACTTACTGTGCATATGGAACAATGGTTGCTGATTAGGTGATAATTCCAGAGCTTTAAAGAAAACAGATATCGAAAGCCTCCAGATTTTACGAAGCAGACAGTAAGCTATAAAGTGGAATACAGGTACATCCACACTGCTGCCTACAGATTTGGTAATCTAGAGATCCAATAGCCCTTAACTGAATGGTTCGTACACATGTGACGCACGATGTGTAAGAACGGCCGATAAAGTGCCCATACACAGGCCGATTATCGCCCGAAACGCCCATTCGTACACATTGTGCGTCACGGGTGGGTACCTGCGATTGCAAATGTGTACAAACCTTTAGACAGAGGATGCAGAAACTGCCTGAGATCCCTAAAAATGCAAGACATTAACTGCTCTGTTACTGTCTAAGCTTGTGAGTAAAAAATGCAAACTCATGCTGGTCATAATCTAACCCGGTGTCTCTCAACCAAGGGTCTGGGGTTCCTTGAAAGGTTTCTAGGGGTTCCTTAAGAGATAGTGATAGAAACGGTACAGATATACCTATATTTTTAACATGCAGTTTTGACTGTCTAAAGGGAAATTCTATGTTTACAAATGTGAGAAGCCTGGCTGAAAAAATAGATTAATTGGAGATAATGGTTTTAAATGAATGATTTTTTTAAATAATGATGTAATGGGTACAGCAGAAACATGGTTAAATAATTCTCATAACTGGGCTGTAAATTTTGAAGGATAAGTATTGTTTAGGCATGATAGAGAAAAAATGGAGAGGGGTATGTATTTATGTAAAACAAGAGTGGAAACCATATTTAAAAGAACAGATAACTGATGTTAAAGAAGATATTGATGTTAAAGCGGAGGCAATATGGGTGGTATTGGGCAACAGGAAGGGGGTAAAGTTTTTGTTGGTGTGTGCTACACTGGCGAAACCCACTGTCACGTATATAAAACGCACGTTGGCCATCTTTGGAGAGCTTAGTTGACTGCCAGATCAGGTAAATGCACTTACCTGCGTGAGAGACATTGGGGGGTTCCAAATCTTCCGAAGAGTAAACTTCCTTGCTTTAGGTACAAAACTACAGCTATTTTATGTACCAGGTGCTGGCTGGTACAAGTAATCCTGCCATGCCTCACATACCACTACTATTAGGAGGTTGTTGGCAGCAGGATATAGGTCCCACTGAAGTTAAAAACCTCCCCGGCATGGAAATATATAGGGAGAGACTATCTAGAGAAAAGGCGCTTGCATGGGGAAATGATTACTGTGTATAAATACATTAATGAGCCATACGGTAAACTGTCTGGGGCATTGTTCACCAATAGAGCATGTCAGAGGACCCATGGACATCCCTTAAGACTGGAAGAAAAGAAGTTTAGTCTTCGGAACGGTAAAACTATGGAACTGTCTTCCATTGGACGTGGTGATGGCAGGTTCATTGAAAGACAGTTCATAGTTTAAAAAAAAAAATCTGGATGAGTCTCTAAAAATAAAGAATGTTGTATTTTTACTGGTATTGAGTTAATCCAGGGTTATTTCTGATTACCACTTGCAGTAATACTGAGTAGCTTGAACTAGATAGACGTATGTCTGAAATCAACCTAAAATACAATACAATACTATAATATAAAATAGTAGGAAAAATTGACATCTTGGTATTGTTACACAATCCTGATTGTATTCACAGAGGAAATCCCTAAATAAATTAGACACATGCAGGTTTATTTAATAAAAGTTCTTCGGGGAGATTCAATATCGGGTCTCCCGTTACTTACCTTAGCCCGATCCCGCGATACAATAACTAAGGTAAACGAGATTATGTCAGTTATTGCATCGCGGGATCGGACTAAGGTAAGGAGCAGGACTTTAACGCTCCACAAGCCGTAGCGTTAAGTTTCACGCTACAAAGTAGCGCAAAACTTAACACTACGGGTTTTGGATCGTTAGCACAGCGCTATTTCCAAAAACATTCGGAAATGGCGCTGTGCTCGAAAATCCGTCCAAAATCCATGTTAACCTAAATTTTTTTAGGGTTACCGTGGGTTTTAGACGGAAAAGGGCCATATTGAATCTCCCCCCTTATCTTTTAAAATGGTGCTAATTTTGCCCCAACCAATCAGATGTTAGCTTTCAAATGTTAAATAAGATCTGATTGGTTGAGGCAAAATTAGCACCATTTTAAACGACAAGAACTTTTATTGAATCTCCCCGATGATTTTTAAATAAAAAATAAAGGAAAGAGAAAGGGAGCAGCAGAGATTCAAAGCTACAATGAGAGAATGAGACCCTCTCATCAAAGGGCCAACACGAACTGAGTTCCAGTGCTGAAATCTTACAACTTTACTGTAGAAATTCTGTTTTAGCTGGCACAATTCTGCAGTCTCAGCAAAAGAACAAGCCCAAATTGTTTGTGCATCCCCATGCTATTGCTTTTATATGTTTCAGATGCAGACTGGGGCAAAATTATACATCCATCTAGCAAAATTACACATTCTCTGATGAGATTAAGCCAAGTTTTCAAAACTTACCACTTACACATTTGCTTTTCTTTAAGACATAGAGCAACTTAAAAGGAATCCACATGTCTAGGTGTACATTATATTGGATTTACAACAAGGAAAAAAGATGAGATTCAATGGATTGTAATTAATTTGGCTTGAAAAATCCAAATTACTGTTCTTTCTATTTCTTCTTCTTCTTTTTCTTCTTTTTCTTCTTCCGTTTTCTTCTTCTGCTTTTTTGGACCGTATCTCCTCCCACAGTTTTGAGCTAGACACATGAAATTCAGTACAGATGTGCGGGGCATATAGGAGAAGTGTGCTATCTTCTAGCTAAGGAATCTGCGGAAGCGTTACAGCGTTATCGGCGAATTTCCGGACATTTTTTCCTATAGACTATAATGGTAACAATCCTCAAATGTGGATATTTCAAAACAGTTTGTTTTATGGTCATAAATACAAATGGTGATACCCCCAACCCCCCACACAGACACAGGTACACCCACCTACTGACCTACCTTTCCAATCCCATGGAAGCCATATTTAAAGGGTAACTAAAGTCAAAAAAAATAATTTAGATTCATCCTCAATAAAATATAGTTTTATGGTTATAAACACAAAAAAGACATACCCCCTCAACCAGACCCAGGTACACACGCCTACTCATCTACTTATCCATTACAGTGGCAGCCATATTAAAAGGGTAACTAAAGTCAAAAAAACTAATTTAGATTTATGCTAAATAAAAGATAGTTTTATGGTTGTAAACACAAAAAAGTCATACCCCCTCAACCAGACCCAGGTACACACACCTACTGATCTACTTATCCATAACAGTGGCAGCCATACTTTAAAGCATAACTAAAGTCAAAAAAGCAAATTTTGATCAATAATCAAAAAACGTTGTTTTTTTAACCCCCAACGTGATATAGGTATACACAGCTACTGACCTACCCCTCCATTACTGTTGCAGCTATACTTAAAGGCCATACTAAAGTCAAAAAAACTAATTTTGACCAATCATCAAAAAAGTTTTTTTTTTTAACTCTCAACCCGACACGGGTACACACACCTACTGATCTACTTATACATTACTATGGCAGCCATACGTTAAGGGTAACTAAAGTAAAAAAAAAACAATAATTTTGACCAATCATCAAAAAAGTTAGTATTTTATCTCCCAACCTGATATGAGTACACACACACCAACTGACCTACCTTTAATGCATGTGACATATTTAAAGGGTAAGTAAAAAACAACAATGTCCTCTTCATTGGCATTATTGAATTTTAAAATCTGCAGCACAAACACACAAATTCCCTTCCAAAATGCAGTCTTTCAAGCCAAATTCAAAGTTTATACTTAAACTTTCCCTTTCTAGTTATTTATTGCTTTTCCTCTGACTGTTTACACTACATTAAATTAAATGGTAAATAGAGGGGTGGTATTGATGTTGATGGATTATTTACTCAATGATGTTTGTCAGCAAAAAGTCCAAGTTTGGTGGAACTTCGGTCATTTGTAATTAATACAGTTCATCCCATTTCACTGTAATCAAGGAAAACAGCAGGAAATATATTGTCTGAGTCATCACATTTAGTCTATCATCAATGGAGGCAGCTAACCAGATTGCTGTGCTATGAAATGTAACAACCAGGTAAACTTACTGTACACAAACCTAATGGAGTTTTATGAACTATCAACACTGTAATTAGATAATGGGGAGCAACTAAATAAACCAACCCTTCCTTAATCTCAGGATGCAGAGATGAAAACCAATAATAATAATATTAATTAAAATGAAGCACTATATATATATATATATAGCCTAGCCAGTGGCTCAAATCAAAGAAATTATGAAATAAAAAACTTTAATTTACATTTAAAAAGGTAATGCGTGGGAAAATGCATTGTGTGTGCTTTTCCCACCTTTACCTTCCGGCATAGTATGGTCTAAGACTTACAGGACTAACAGGAATGTAGAACTGACATCTTTACAAGATCTCTCCGTAACCTGTAGGGCTTAAACTTTAAAGGGGAACTGTGGTCTCCATACTAGTGCCCTTTATTAAAAAGAGCACACTCCTTACCTAACTTAAAATGACTCCAGGATCATGCTTTGAGTTGCAGTCTATCCAAAATGTACAGCATTATAAAGTGTGTTTTTTCTTGCTAGTACTGTAAACTGTGACATCACCAGCACCACTGGTCTGTCCCCAAGGCACAGGTTGGAGAATGCCCACTGCTGGGAGAAGATCACCATTAGATAAAAATTATAAAGAATATTTATTTCCCTATGGTGTCCATATGTAGAGGAAAGAACAGAGAATAGTTGTAGGTCTATAACTAGCTTTAAAAAATATCGATTTTGGGGGGTAGGGCTTTTTTTACAGTTCATCTGACTGTCACAGAGACAGGCTAGACTAGGAAGTATACATTTACAAGCCAGAGGACACGAGGACATCCCATAAGACTTGAAGAAAAAAGGTTTAGGCAGCAAGTTCAGAAAGGTATTTTCACTGTGAGAACGGTAAGGCTATGGAACTGTCTTCCAGTGGACGTTGTTATGGCAGGTTCATTGGTCAGTTTAAAAAAAAGGCTGGATGAGTTTCTGCAAACAAGGAATTTTGCAAGTTACTGGTATTGATATATAAAGTAGAGTTGATCCAGGGAAATTTCCAATTGCCACTTGGAGTCAGGAAGGAATTTTTTCCTCCTTCATAAATTTTTTTTTTTTTTTGCCTTCCTCTGGATCAAGAGTTAGGCAGGAAATGAGGATATTGCTAGATGGGTTGGACTGGATGGACGTATGTCCTAATTTAACCTCAAATACTATACTATACTATACTAAGCCTATAACTTAAGATCCAGAAATGCTAGATACATCATCCTAGGCTTGCTTTAAAGGTATGAAAGGGTTATTTTCAAGGGTACATGTTTGGAGACCGCAGTTACCCTTTAAAGGTGGCCATACATATGTTTGATTTTACTTACCTGACTGAGCGCATAGAAAAATGGCCAGCAGGATCGATCGAATGTCGCGGGAGCGCTTGGTCGGGTAATTAAAATCGAACATATGTATGACTACCTTTAGTCGCAGATGATTGCAAAGGATGTAACCAACAGTTTGAATGATAAACTACATTTTAATACATCATCCTGGTGCAGCTGCACTTTTGGTGCAATGATTGGAAATGACGATAAGCATGTTTGGGTCTTTGAAGTATACTTAAAGTTCACCCACAAAACAAAAAATATTTTAAATGCAGCCCCTCAAAACCTAATTTCCACTGTCCATAACACTTACAAAACCCCTAGAAAAGATTTATATCTTGATCTCTGCAAGTTCCTGTAGGAAAGATTGTCACCTCCTTTTCAAGATGTACCAACTTGTACAGTGCATAGGAGGCAGCTCAATAGGCAGCTTCATTCATTGCTCTGACTGACTGTTGCT
The DNA here is from genome assembly GCA_019447015.1 of Hymenochirus boettgeri. Taxonomy (NCBI): domain Eukaryota; kingdom Metazoa; phylum Chordata; class Amphibia; order Anura; family Pipidae; genus Hymenochirus; species Hymenochirus boettgeri. The sequence goes on along the minus strand of CM033475.1, from coordinate 176,931,585 downwards.
ACCCAGAAGGACTGGGATTAAGACTGCTGACACAAGTGGAGTTTAGGGCAAAGAACTTTTTTCAGGGACTACTTTGAAAAAGGCAGATATTGTGCAATTTAGGTCCACCTAAAAATGGGTTTGCATTTTAGGAGGGGGCAATTTCTCCTTTAGACTTCATAGCATAGACTGGTGGGAGATGACAATTGATTTATTATGGGATACATTTAGCTTATCCATTAGTCTAATTAAGCAGGAATGAATGTCTCAATATTTCTGATACCTCTTGTGTTTTTCTTCCATAGTATATACATAGATATTTAATGTGTGCTTATATTTTATTTCCTCTCCTTGAGAAAACATCTGTCTAATAACAAAAAAAGCTTCTGAAAGCTGACAGCATCTATTTGGCTGATCATGTCCTTTTACTCGTAGCTGAATTTAATGATTTTCTGTATTGAACATGATGATTACAAACTCCTACGCTGGCTAATTAGAGTAGGCGGACCATGATGATGTGAAACTAGAATAAGATCCGGTTTGGCAGCCCCAAACAGTCCTAAGTATACTATTTAATTAAGGGCAAGGAGACTGCAGCAAAATGTACCGATCTTTTATGAACCAAACACAGTTCCCATAAAACAAGTAGGAAGACATTTACATTTTAATTCCATCCGTAATGTTTTCCCAGAACATTTCTGACACGTAATCTAACAGCCAAGGAAAATTGTTAGAAACATTACTAAACTGTATGAAATATGATAACATTGAAAATAAACTTTTTATGTCATTTAATGACATACACTTTCACTGCAAACTATCTACCCTTTCCTGGATTTATTTAAAGGAGAAGCTAAATATTCCCCTTTGTGTAAGTATATTTAACCTTTTAAAAATAAGTTCTAGAAATAGCTAAAGCTTCTCATAGTTAAATGGAAACATGGTTAGTAATTATAGTTATAGTATGTGAGGTTGAAGAAAGACATCCGTCCATCCAGTCCAACCTAATCAGCAGTACCCACATTTTATGCCTAACAGTTGAGAAAGGCAAAAAAAACAAAAAACACCAGAATTATGAAGAATAAAAAAATTCCTTCCCACAATCAACTCTACTTTATATATCAATACCAGCAACCTGTAACATTCCTTATTTTTAGAAAGTTTTCTTTTAAACTATCCAATGAACCTGCCATAACCACGTCCAATGGAAGACATTTCCATAGTTTTAAAGGGCATGTCCACACTAATAAAAATCTTTCAATATGTTGTAAGGCATCCCTGCCGACCCCAACTGCTATGTCAGATTACTAAAATAAGAATCGAACTCTACTTACAGACGCTCGCTCATGCAGTGCTCTGATCCAGCTCCCTGCTTGCCAGAACTTGCAAACGGGCCAGACCGGCAGCCGCGTCTGTGATTGGCTGAGAGGCAGCCAATCACAGATACAGCTGCTGGCAATGCCAGCAACGCTGCGGTAGCGAAGGGCTATAAGTAGAGTTCTGATTCATTTTTTAGATCCTTTTCCAACAGGGATTCATTTAACAGAGCCATTTATAGTATACGCAGCACAAGGATTTTTAAGTCCAAAATGCATCACCTTACATTTATCAACATTGAATCTCATCTGCCGATTAGCAACCCAGTGTGGCAATCTATCTAGATCACCCCGCAATGATTGCATATCCTCTGAAGATTTTAATGGCTGACAAAGTTTTGTGTCGTCAGGAAACACAGAAACCTTGTTGACGATTCTTACTTCCAAATCATTTATCAACAGATTAAATAAAAGTGGCCCCAACACAATGGTAGCCCTTAAATAAATGCTACACCTTTTAAAAGGATTTAACAGCATTCCATTATCAAACCAGAAAGTCAGTAACAGACTGGTTTTTGATTTACATCTCAAGAGCCTATAGGCCCCAAAAGTGTGGTGCCCGTAACCCCACCTCTCAGCTATATAATGCTGAAATTTGTAAAGTGCAAAAACCACAATCAGGGTTATTCAATAAAATAAATGGTGCTAATTTTGCCCCAACCAATCAGATGTTAGCTTTCAAATGTTAAATAAGATTTGGTTGGGGCCAAATTAGAACCATTTTTAACAATAAGAACTTTTTAAGTCTTAAATATATAGGGTGATGTGCAGAGAGCTGCTAATGCTCTCTTTTGCGTGAGTAATGTGATGAACCGAACCTCCTCTAAAAACAAATTCATAAACGGACAGGCATCTGGTTGCATCATCTGACGCATTTTGGGGACATACATCTTAATTGTAGACAAATCTATGCTAATCAAAAGAGGGACCTAGCCCTTAAAGACTTGAGCAAAAGAGATGCAATTGGCTCGGTACATCAGTGTGGCAGTTGCCCTTTACCTCCCGTTCTTCAATCAATGCATAAAGGAACAGTTCACTTTTTCATTAGACTAATCCTTTTAACTCGCACTAACCTTTGGTTAAAGGTAAGGCTATAATTTCCTGGCCATCCCCAGTCAGCAATAACCAATTGGGTAGCTTCTCTGCCTGCTGGGACAGAAGAAACAGACACACCTCTAAATTATAAATAACCCCTCCCCTATATCCACCATCAGTCTGTTTTTTTCTGTCCAGCTGGGCGTCTACAAGGAAGCTCATCTTTAATTTCCAGCCTTACAGCTCTCTTGGCTGAAGTCCTGACCTCTGTGATGTGCCTTGTGCCCTCTCAGGCAGGAGACCACCAGGTTCTTTCCCCTCTATTTTGCAGACTGCAGTCATTTGGATACTTCTGAGTTCCCGGAGAGGGTCGTGCGTGATGACGCAGTTACATGCGTCAGCATGATGATGTCATCGCCGGATCCGCGAAAATTTTTAATTTTGGAAGAGGCTGATCAATCCTTGCTCTAGCCGGCACATGACTGCATTGTTAGTGGCTTCTAACATGGATCAGGCTGCCAAAAAGAGATCTCACTCTAAGGGGAGGTGGTAAGTGTTTGTCTTTGGATTCCTACAGTTGTGCTTGTGCTACTATCTACTCTTAACTGCTGAGAGCATATATAGATATTTAGTCTGGTTTCTGTTTGTCTGTTTTTCAGCCATGCTTCACGTTCCAAAGATGGGTCTAGAAAGAGGAGCAGAGACTCCAGTTCTGAAGAATCAGAAGTCAGACTGTGTAAAGCTTGTAATAAGCCAGCTTATAAGAACAAGAGGCTGTGTAAGGACTGTCAGACCTTCTAGAATATGAACGTTTGCCTCATGAGTCTGTGACTCCTAGGAATCAACCCACTGAGCAAGTGGATATCCTGCAGTGGATTTCTCAGGCAATTTCTGAAGGATTAAAAGCTGCTCAGCCGCAACCCTCCACTTCTGCTGCACCAATAAATCTAGAACCTCATGTTAATTTAGTTTCATCTGCTGAGTCTTCTGAGGAGGAGGATGAAGTATCCAATTTTGATCTTAAATGAATATCTTCCTTAGTCAATTAGACAAACGTTGGTGATTGAAGAGACTGAACAACCCTCTACTTCCTTGCTATTTCAGCGAAAGAAAAAGCATATTTTGGTTTGGTTAGATAAGAGGGAAGAAAACATTAAAAATGGTGTGCATAGAGACAATTCTTCTAGACTTACCCAAGATGCATCTTGCAACCACTTTTGCTCTGGAATCAGCAGCGAATTTAGATAAAATTCAGGCCAGAAAAATTGCTATTTCAGTAGCAGCAAGGTGAGCGTTATGGATCAGAACTTGGTTTTCTGACTCTCCATCTAAGAATTCGCTGTGTCGGCTTCCTTTTGAAGGGGAAAGGCTATTTGGCAAGGCCCTAGATGACATAATATCAAAGTCGACAGGCGGTAAAAGCACTTTTCTTCCACAGGGGAACAAGAAATATTGAGACCAGCCAAAGAGACAACCAGATAGATTTCCCCCACGAAGGAGGGAGGATTCCAAAAGCTATAGACCTGGACGTGAATATACAAGATCAGCAAACTGGAAAGGGGGACAATTTGGCTTCTTTAGAAATCAGAAGCCTGGTTTCTCCAGATCACCAAAACAAAAAAAAATGCATGAGATGAAGTCTGCTCATTTTCCTCAAGTAGGAGCCAGACTTCTTCAATTTCAAGGAATATTGGCAGGGAAAACAGAGGATACCTAGGTCCTCTCGATAGTAACCCTGGGATATTACTTTGAGTTTCTTCACAAGCCAAGGAACCATTTTTTCATTCAAACTGTTCAAACGATCATCTAAAGTTGGAGACGTTAAGTCTTTATGTTCAACAGCTTCTACAGGAGAAGGCGATCAACATCAGGAAAAGAGGTGTTTTTATTCTCATCTCTTTTTAGTAACCAAGTCTTCAGGAGATCTCTGACCTATTTTCAATCTAAGATGGCTAAACAAGTATATAAAATACAACAAATTCAAAATGGAGACAAACCATCAGAAGAGTGATACTTCCAGGGGACTGGCTCTGCACAATAGAGTTAACCAATGCTTACCTCCATATACCTATTGCAGGAGGTCATCAGCAATATCTAAGGTTTATACTAGGCCCTCTACATTTCCAGTTCCGATGTTTCCCGTTTGGCCTTTCCTCCTCACCCAGAATGTTTTCAAAAGTGATAGTAGTCGTGACTGCCTTTGTGAGAAAAAAGGGGATAGAGATCTATCACTATTTGGACAATGTACTTCTAGTAGCCAGAACTTTACAGGAGTTTGGGTGGTTAATAAATTTCCCCAAAAAATCAACTTCTCCCAACTCAAAGTCTGATATATCTGGGAGCAAGTATCGATACTGTTCTGGGATTATTCACTCTTCCACAAGAGCGAATAGTCAAGATCACCAATCAGACCAAGGAATTAATACTTCTTTTAAGGGTATCAGCAAGAATACTAATGAAGGTTTTAGGTTCCTTAACGGTCACCATAGGCTTAGTAAGATGGGCAAGGTGGCAAATAAGATCAATTCAAAATTTTTTTCTGGAGAACTGGAACAAGTGGGTACAAGACTGGTCACAGTTAATACTTTTGACCCCAGATCTCAAACATCATTTAAGGTGGTCGACCATACCAAGCAATCTTCGGTCCGGGACCCTTCTTCTAGAGCCAGAATATGTAGAGCTATTTACAGACGCCTCCGGGCTAGGATGGGGAGCTCAAAGACAAAATTCAGGCCGATTTCCTGTCCAGGAAGAAAATAGACAACGGGGAATGGAGTCTCAATCCCCATGTATTCAACCTGATAATATTCAGATGGTGTTCCCCGGATCTGGATTTAATGGCGACAGACAGGAATTACAAAGTAAGGAGATTCTTCTCCCGTTTTCCATCTCAACAAGCCCTAGCCGTAGATGCTCTAGCCCAGAGAGGGTCTAGTTGGGAGGGTCTGAATGCATATATTTCCCCCCGAATCCCATGATATTCAAAGTCTTGAAGAAAATTCTGCTCTCCAGAATGAGAATTATAGCTGTCATTCCGGATTGGCTGAGACGGCCGTGGTATCACTTGCTAAGGAGGTTGACAGTACAGGGGCCATTCCATCTGCCAATCAGGAGAGACCTCTTAATACAGGGATCATTCCTTCATCCGAATCCATGTAGTCTGTAGTCTGAAGCTTGCAGCGTGGCTATTGATAGGAGCAGGAGTTAAAGGAGCAGGGTTGTCCTGTAAATGTAATTGACACGATGTTGAGAGCCAGAAAAGGGTCCACTTCAAATAGGTATTCTCATATTTGGGACACTTTTTCCTCATGGGCCCTAAAGCATAATTTGAACCCTCTTCAAGCAGCAGTTCCTCACATTTTGGACTTTTTGCAAGAAGGAGTGGACAAGGGCTTAAGCCTTAGTGCTCTAAGAGTTCAGACCTCAGCCTTATCCTCAGTTATAGGGAGGAGCCTTTTTAAAGAGGCATTAATCAAAAGATTCCTGCAAGGGGTTTTAAGAATAAGACCTCCCCGTAAGAGCTTTCTTCCCCAATGGGATTTACCTTTGGTCCTTAAGTCTCTTTCTCAAAGTCCATTCGAACCATTGGAAAAAATTTAAATATGGGATCTCTTTTTAAAGCTGACTTTATTATTAGCACTAGCCTCAGGAAGGAGAGTATGTGAACTACAGGCCCTGTCTAGTGAGGCAACATATTTAAGTTTTCAGCCTAACAACATTACCTTATATCCAGTTCCAGAATTCCTTCCTAAGATCGTTACTTCATTCCATGTAAATGAGCCCATAATATTGCCTGTGATGTCACAACAGGATGAATCAGAGGAACAATCTAAAATCAAAAGTTTGGATGTGGGTAGATGTTTACAAGCATATCTAGAAAAAACTTCTGTAATAAGGAAAACGACAAGATTATTTGTGATACCGGCTGGTCCTAGAAAGGGAGAACCAGCCTCTATTGTGTCTCTGAGAAGACGGATAGTTCAAGCCATTCAGAAGTGTTATGTTATCCAGGACAAGGCACCTCCTCAAAGAGTTACAGCTCATTCGACTAGAAGTTTGTCGACTTCATGGGCGGCAGAGGCAGGGGCCACAACAGAAGAAGTTTGCAGGGCTGCAACTTGGGCTATTCTGACTACATTTATAAATTAGATCTTAGAGCAGCCTCTCAAGCATGTTTGGGTCATAAGTGCTCCAAACTGTGACCAAAGTTTGATTAAATATTATTTTTTGTGTTGCATCATATTTTAGTATTTTCTTATGTTTTTATTTTTTCTCCCACCCTCATTTACTGCTTGGGTACTTACCCAATTGGTTATTGCTGACTGGGGATGGCCAGGAAAACTGAAACTCAAATCATACTTACCGAGAGTTTCTTTTCCTGGCCATCCTCCTAGTCAGCAATCCCTCCCTCTAAGCTATATAACTGACTGATGGTGGATAGAGGGGAGGGGTTATTTATAATTTAGGGTGTGCCTGTTTCTTCTGTCCCAGCAGGCAGGGAAGCTACCCAATTGGTTATTGCTGACTGGGAGGATGGCCAGGAAAAGGAACTCTCGGTAAGTATGATTTGAGTTTCAGTTTTGCGCTCAGTACATCGCCCCCAAATTATTTTTTTTTTACTTTAATTTAGATTTAGAAAACTCTTTCATGGACAGTTCAGTTACCTGCTACAGAAAACTGAGAAGGTGAATTGCAACATGCAGTGCAGTGTGACCCCCTATTTGCGTTACATAAAAGTTGTCACAAAGCATTGTAATTCATTCGAAATAGAGTAAAATACCTAATTCTGGCTTAAGATAGGTACACACAGTAGCTATAAAGCCCCAATACTGTTGGATCTGATTGTATCGAGGCTTTATCGGCAGTCTGTGTAGCTTCTTTCACGAACAAGCGTGCAGCTGCTGAATGTTCAGGTCGGCCTTGCGGTTTGTTCAGGAAAGACTTAAAACCTCCCTTGGCCGTGGTAGTCTCCCTATAGGGGAGTCGCCCACGGCCGATTGAAACACACAGAGTGTTCTCCCTATGCTGTGTTCATGCTGTGTATAGGGAGAACACTCAGGACAGTGTGTTCACTGATCTTTGAAAAATGACAGACAGGATCTTGCAGATCCTGTCTGTCATCTTTCAAAAATCTTTATTGTGTGTACCCAGCTTTAAATGAACCCAGCTTCATGTGATTAGAGGCCTTATATATTGTGTCACGTTCCACTGATTAGTGCACCATAAACTAATTATGAGAGTGCAAGATGCTGTGTAATAAGCAATGAAAGTGACACTGAAAGCAATAAAAGCCTAACAATATGTTTATTTTTCCAGCCCTTAAATATTTTCTCTATATGTTCCCTAGTAAAAAAAAAAAAAAAAGAAAAGAAAAGGAGGGGCAAGAATTGCTATGAGCTAAGACATCAAAATCATAATACCCTGTTTGTAGGATTTACGGGGAGATGCAATATCCGGTCTCCCGTTACTTACCTTAGCCCGATCCCACGATACAATAACTGACGTAAACGAGATTACGTCAGTTATTGCAACGCGGGATCGGACTAAGGTAAGGAGCGGGACTTTAACGCTCCACAAGCCGTAGCGTTAAGTTTCACGCTACAAAGTAGTGCAAAACTTAACACTACGGGTTTTGGATCGTTAGCACAGCGCTATTTCCAAAAACATTCGGAAATGCGTTGTGCTCGAAAATCCATCCAAAACCCACGTTAACCCCAATTTTTTTAGGGTTAACGTGGGTTTTAGACGAAAAAGGGCCATATTGAATCTCCCTCATAATCTATTATGACAGAAAATCTTTAACATGACCTGAAGAGAGCTTTGTATGCCCATGGAAATTGAACATTTTTAACAAAATCCGTACAAAAATCATACTAGTCCAGATATGCCAAACTTATTCCATCCGGGTACTAAAATTAAATCAATAAGTCATTCAACAATGTATTAGTTTAAGAGATAGTAAAAAGTAGAGTACTGTGATACTTTTAATGGACTAACGGTTTATTTTAGTAGACAAGCGAGGGATCAACCCTCTTCCTCAGGTCAGAGCAGTACTGATTAAAACAAAGGTTAACAGAAAGTAAAAAGCTAATTACATTATTTAACAAGATAATAAACCCCAATAAATAAAAGTCCAGAATATACTGAAGAATGAGAGGGGGTAATAAAATAGAGAGATAACAGCGTACTAGGGTGGGCAACCAAATGGAAAGGAGAGAGGTAGCAAGGGGGGGGGGATAATGAAGGGGGATGCTGGATGATAGAAAAGCAGACACAGAGAATATGCACATATTGTATACCATCCACATATTGTTCTACATACAACTATATTGTATGTTATAGTTATAGTGGGCTAGGAATCCCAAGTCTTGGTTTAACCCATTGTTTGTGGATTCAAATAACAGAATCATTTTGGCTACAAATGTTTTTCTTCTATCTTGGTTGCTGCTAAACTGTCCCTTCAAGATCCGGACTTGGAGGTTTTCCATGGAGTGTCCTGGTTGAGAAAAATGATGCCCCACAGGCAAACAGTTATTAATCTCATTATGGTTGGTGATGCTACTTCTGTGGGAGTTCATCCTCTTCTGTAGTTTTTGATTGGTTTCCCCTATATATATAGTGTCTGTACATTTGTTACATTGTATTAAATACACCACATTGCTGGATGTGCAGCTGTAAGATCCCTGGATGTTTAATACCCCCTTCCTGTGTGTTATAGATGGAGAACTATTAATATTGTTGCACAGTTTACACCGAGGACCCCTGCATGGTTTGGTGCCTGGGGTGATATTTTCATTATCCGGGTGTAACTTTCTTCTTACTAGTTTTGGTGAAGGTTTGGTGGTTGCCGAAAGGCAAGTATAGGGGGTTCTGGGAAAATTCTTTTAAGGGTTTCATCTTGATTAATCATAGGTTGTAGTTCTTTCATTATTGTACGTATTCCTTCCAATATTGGGTTATATGTTGTTACCAAAGTTATCCGGGCGTTTCTTTTTATCTCTTTGTATTGTAGGTTATCCCTGGGTGTTCTCAATGCTTTGTTTATGTTAGTGGTAATTGTTCTGCGTGGATATCTCTTTTGTTTGAAAAGTGCACCAAGGTGTCTGTCTCTCTCTTCCATTACTGAACATATTCTGTGCAGTCTAGTAGCTTGGCTGTATATGATTCCTTTCTTGGTGTGATACGGATGAAAACTGTTAAAATGGAGATAAATGTTTCTGTCGGTGGGATTTTTGTATGGATGTTTGATCCATCTTTCAGGGTGACTGTAGTGTCCAAAAAATGAATGGATTCCTCAGATGTAATTGTTGTTGGGTAGAGTTTGTTGAAATCCTGAATAAAATGTCACTGTTCTTCTACATGTATCCATATCATAAAAACATTGTCTATGTAACAATAGTAACTATGAGGTTTGTAATGTTGGGTTTAGAGAAACCTGTCTTCCAAGTCAGCCATAAATAAGTTGGCATACTGAGGTGCCATTTTGATTCCCATGGCTACACCCATCTGTTGTAGGTAAATTTCTTGGTTAAATGTAAAATAATTATGATTAAGAATGAAACCAATGAGGCTGTTGAGGACTTTGGGACTGTATTTACTGTGGGGACAGTTTTTACAAATTTATCACATGCTGCTATACCATCAGTATGTGGTATGTTGTTATACAGCGATATTATGTCCATGGTTACTAGTAGAGCTTTAGCAGGAAGCTGTTCAATGCTCTGGAGTTTATTAAGGAAGTCTGTAGTATCTTGTATATAACTCTTAGTTTGTTTTACAAGTGGGTTGAGTATGTTTTCTACCAGGCCCGATATGTTTTCTGTAAGAGTGTTCATACCTGTGACAATGGGCCTTCCTGGGATTCCTGGTTTGTGTATTTTAGGCAGCATGTAAAAGGTTCCAATGTCTGGTTGGTCTGGTATCAATGGAAGCATCTCTGATTGTAGGTCTTTTGGAAATGATTAAATCAGTTTGTTTAGTTTTGTTTTGTATTCCTTGGTAGGATCTTTGGAGAGTTTGCAGTAATATATATCATCTGTTAGTTGTTGGTTGCCTTCTTCAACATATTTTATTGTATACATAATAACAATTGCCCCACCTTTATCTGCTGGTTTAATGATATTGCTATTCTTCTGGAGCTTGTTTATTGCTGCTTTCTCTTGGTAAGATAAATTGTACATTATCCTCTTCTGTTGTGCAGATAGCAGAGATGGCACTCTCTAAAGCTTTATATGTATTCATCCAGTTTTGTATTGCGTCCTGGTTTTGGAGTAAATGTGCTGTGCTTTTTCATTGTATTATAGGCAGTGTTGTTTGTTGTGGAAGAATTCTTTTAACCTGAGCCTTCTGAAGAATCTTCCATGTCAGAGTATAGCTGAACTTTATCCAGATTAGTGATTGGACAGAATGTGAGTCCTTTAGAAAGTACACTGATTGCTGGCTTAGACAGTTGATAACTGGAGGTGCTTAGGACTCCCTGCTTTATATTTTCGGTATGTGTATTATTCTCCCTATTTGGAACAGCAATTGCTTGAGAAAGAATCCTTTGTGATTTGAAACATGGCGCAATAAAACGTTTTTTGCAGTCTCAGTTCTGTCCAGATCCCCCTTCCATTCTTTCTATTTATGTGACTTTGTCTGTTCGGCTGGAGCAGTTGGAAGGTGTGGGTTCTATTAAATATACCTGGTGTTACGGATGCAACTACTTTGCTTTTAATATATAAAGCACCACTGGGATACACAGGGCTGTACATTGGGAAAAGTACAAACAAGAGCAAGCAGTTATAAAGATAAATATAAAATATTTACATAAATAGTAATAAAATCCAATAAAAATAGGTTAAAAATATATATTACTAAAATAAGGATGAAGAGCTATTATAATTGATGCATACCTTGAAACATGAGGAGTGAGCTTACAACCCAAGTGGGTAAGCTGGGTGGGTATAAAGTGCTTGGGGCAGTTAACAAATTATTCATTGTGCTGGTGTTAGGATTCAGGGTTAGATTTAGAACTACTAATGAATGTTTTCCTCTATCTCTTACAAAGTAACTTATCCAATACAAACCATGATCTGAGGAAACTTTAGGGCTAGGCCACACTCGAGCATTTTCTCACAAGTGCACTTGCGATCTGTTAGCGCATGAGAATTGCAGCATATCAAAGTGCATATTAATGTGGGTGGCCACATTTCATGTGATGCGATCCATTTTCTATGCACATGGGATCTCCAATTTTTTGCAGATAGCATGCGCTATGGTTCTGGACTGTTTCACAGATTGCGGTGCAAATGGATGGTAATGTGTGTGGAACGTGTTTCGTGGATCTGGCATAGTGTGGCCTCAACCTTAGACAGATAATACTTGAACGTCTGTTGCAAAAGGTTCCAGCTTTCCTGACAAAGCTCCTAAAAGGCAAAGTTTTGGTCAACTCCATATTCTCATTCAGCAAAAGGGTTAAAGAGTTACCTATTAGTCTCCTGCCATTAAGTATTGTTGTATTTCTCTGTAGTTTGTAACCATGCATTTATTGTACCTGTCCACATTATAATTACAGGAACAAAGGTTTAACTGATAAATGGATTAGTCATTCTGACATATGCACCTTTGCTTCTAATTGATCCACCTATGTACTTGTGATGATTTCCTAAATATGTTCATTGTTGTGTTACCTGACTACAGTGTTAATGCCAATGACATTCATACTAGGGACTGTGTGTAGAATGGAAATTATGGTTGCTCCCTAAGGACATGCCAATTATTACCACCCAGACTAACAGCGTGTCTTTCTACCAGGCATATGTCTTATATTTGATCTAGAAATGTTTAAATGGTGACACAGAAAGGAAAAGTATTGAGAATTGCCGGAATTTGGGCTTTCCAGGACAAATCAATGTTTTATGCCAGAACCCCAATACTGCTTAGTTTTCATTGGGTAATTTGGTGTGATTGTGCACAATTTTATGGCTCCTAGGTAAAGGCAATAGACTATGTGGAACTGGAGTCACTTTTTCGGTGTTGTGGTCATTATATATTAATGCTGGTGTGCAACAACAGAAGGTATGTGTGCTAGTCTAAAAATACCATGGAGCCTATTTTATAAAACGTGCAAAAGTTTCCCTGTGCTATTCATTTGCAGCAACCAATCAGATGTTTTCTTGTTGCAGTAGACCTTTATGAAGCTAACTTCTGATTGGCTCCTGTAGATGATTAAGGTAATTTGTAAAGCCATAGACATCTGAGTAAAGGCAAAACATGAGAAATATTCCCATAGATGCTTTTTAAATGTACAGTATCATGTAACATTGATAATGGTGTAATTAGAATAAAGGTACATGTGTTCTATAATGTTTATTAGGAAAATGCTACTAGTGTAGTAAATCACTACAGTTCCAATGTGTTTAGTCGTGCAAACTTACTATCATCAAAAAATCCCACACCTTATGGCCTTCAATATCATGGTCAGAATTCTGTTTATTAAGAAGTAACAAAGAATAAACATATTCTAACATCTGTATCATGGTATTACAACAGTATAATACATATAAAGGTACAGTTGTGTTTTGTACATCTTTTTGTGTAGGAGGCATATTATTTGTACAGATGATTAAACCACAGGGAAAAGTATTGGAGGAGATTATATAGTTACATTTAGATGGAAAGGGGGGAAAGGAGAGTGCGCCTTTGCCTGAACATTATAAATGAAGAATGTCTGTATCTTACATATTTATTGTACAACATAGATTTAATGAAATGCTGTGAATGAGGTTAAGGTACCCTAGAGGCTATATGATTGGGAGGGGTGAGGGGTGGGGTGGGAAAGGGGGTGGGGTAAAGTCTCCTGATGCCTGCCGGCACCACTCCCGCTAGTGTATATTTCTGTTTTCAGGGGCCCTACCACACTGACCAAATGGAGTCATATTTATCGAAGGTTCCTCGTTTGATGAATATGAGTCTCAGCATGGGTAGCATTTTATCTATCATACTTTTTCATTCCTTGATTTTAGGGGGATCTGGGGATATCCATGATAGTACAATCGTGCACCTGGCATAGAACAGGATCTCTCTGAGGAAAAGAGTTGATCATTATTCCATTTATCAATTTCTGCAATGCCCAGTAGACAGAGTTTGGGCTCCATAGGAACTGTTGTACCTAGTGCTTGAGAGAATTGTATCTAATTACATGTCCATATTAGGTGCCAGAAGTCTGCATTTGTATTGTGACATTTAGGGCACTTCGAGCTATGTATTGGGGAAATGCGTGATTTCAGTGGTGTAATGTAGGCTTGATATATTATATAGAACTGCATTAGCCTCTTGGGGACTAATAATGAGGCCTTAATATGTGACTCAGCTAGTTCATCCCAGTCTGTCTCTGTGAGTGTGGGGATGAGTTTAGACCATTTGTTGATGGTGTTAAGTGTCATCAGTGAGTTGTGTGTGTAGCTGGGTAATGTATGTGTTGGATATGAGACGCCTCTCTCCACAGACGTCTACTAATAAATATTCTAATAGATTAATAACAATAATTCCCTGAAAAAGCATGCAGTGTGTGCTAATAATTGGATGAATAATTTCTATTTTATATAAAATGATGAGTGTGTGCTTTATATGGAAAATGATAAAAGTACAGAGAAGTACAGTTCATATAACTTGGCAACATGTACCCTGATTACTTGTGAAAGTAGGATTTCCATTCACTTATTTCTGTAATGGATCCGAAAACCATATTGGTATCAGCAGGGCCAGTTCTGGACATTTTGTGGCCTTAAATGGCATGTCCACCCTAAAAGTAAACTTTTAATATAAGGTAGCCCCCCCCCCTCCGCCCAGACCCAAATGCTATATTAGTTCTTTAAAAAATGAATTCTAATCATACTTACAGCCCTTCACTCCCACGGCGCTCTCCTTGCAGCTCCCTGTTTGCAGGAAGTTGCAAACAAGGGCCAGATAGGCAGATGCTTCTGTGATTCGCTGAGAGACAGCCAATCACAGATGTGGCTGCAGGCAATGGAGACACAGAGGGAGAAAAGGGCTGTAAGTATGATTCAGATTAATTTTTTAAAGAACTAATGCGGCGGTTGGGGTTGGGCAGGGGTAGCTACCTTATATTAAAAGGATTTAATGATAGAATATCGGGCGGGCGAGAATGGATCCGGATGGTGGGAGCGAGGGGGGAAAGGGCTCTCTTGCAAATGCCAGAAACAACTAAGAGTCCGAAACCCTTTGGACGTGAAGACAGCTCCAACTCTTCAGTTTTCTGGACTTTGGACACGCACTGCAGGAGAACCATATGGAGCAGGGATGCAAGGTAAGGATTTTTTTAAACTTCATAGTGGGGCCAATAGTGGGTTAAATTTTAGTTTGGGGGGTGGACATGCCCTTTCAGCAAGTTTTCATGCTGGTGCCTCCCTTCCAACTCAAATTTTCCCCCAACCAACTCTTGTATTAAGGTGGTTACACACAGTACAGAATCTTAAATATTCTGTATGTCAGTTTTTAAAGGGACACTAAACTGAAAAAATAGACTTGCCTTTATCCTTTTCTATAGTTTTAGTGCTGTCAGGAACTTTATCCCTTTTTGCTCTCAGTGCTTCTAGATTTCTCATGTCCTGTTCAACTCACTCCTAGTAATTATGCAATATACTTCTCTTAGTATCCACCCCCTCCCAAACCTGAGGCACAGATAGAGTGTGGAGCATGTACAGTGGAGATGGTCTGTGCCCCCCTACAGCCAATAGCATTCACCCAGTGATGTGTTATAGTGAAAGTAAAACTGCTTTGCAATGGGAAGGTAAGCAACACAGGGAGCTGTAATCACTGCTTGAATCGAGTAAGATTTTCTTTTAGCTGTAAGAGTTTGAAGTTGCGTGTGTTCAGGGCCGCCATCAGGGGGGTACAGGGGGTACTCCTGTATGGGGCCCAGACTTGAAAGGGGCCCAGAGAGTGAAAGGAAGGGAGTAACTGTAAGTTATACTGATCCCATTTCTACTTGTGAGAGTCCATGAGGGGACATTGTTACCCTCTGTCTCACTGCTGTGTACAGGGACTGATAAACTTCCTCTATGGGGCTGCTGGGGCCAGAACCTATATAGCAGCAATGGAAAACCTTGTAACTTCCCATGTTAAGAAACTACAACTCCCAGCATGCCCTAACAACTCCCAGCATGCCTTGTTTGCATTCTGCTACTAAAGCGTGCACTGCACATGGGGTAGGTAATAGCCTAATAGGGCTACTGGGCTATATTACCTACCCCATGGGGGCAGCATGGCAGCTCCACAGCATCTCTATCCTGCTTATATCCATATCTCCATCTCAGTGTGGAGCTGCCATAGTGCTATGTGACACAGAGATAGAAATTTGGATATAGGCAGGATAGAGATTGTGTCACATATAGCAGTATGGCAACTTCACACCATCCCTATCCTGTCCATATCCAAATTTCTATCTCTGTGTCTGTCACATTGCAGCACACCATCTCTCATGGTGTGTGGAGCTGCAATCTGAGATAGAAATATGGATATAGGCAGGACAGAGTGTGGAGCTGCCATGCTGTGTGGCAATAGTGGCAGCCTTTTTCCAGACAGTGCACAAATGGGTAGGTGTAAAGATTTGAGCATGGAGAATGGGGTGAATATATCAATAGAAATACGTTTTAAGCAACACTAATGTAGAATATATATGGGGTCTAATATGGGATCCAGTCTGTGTGGGCTTGGCTTAAAGGTACCGTATATACTCAAGTATAAACCGAGATTTTCAGGCTAAAAAAATAGCCTAAAAAAGTCTTGGTTCATACTCGAGTCAAACACTTACCTACTCCGGCGGCCGCAAGCTCCGCATCCTCTGCTGGCTGACGTCACTACTCGGAGCTGGGAAGCGAGGCCGGCGCTGAGTAGTGACGGCAGCCAGCAGAAGAAAGTGGAGCATGTGGCCGCCGGAGCAGAGAAGAGGATCCAGAGCAGCGTGCACGGGAACATGTGGAGCAGGTAGGAGAGGGCAACTGTGGGGACTCAGAAGGGGGGGAGTAGAGTAATTCCTGCAGTGGCTATTCCTTCCACTGCAGATGTTTGGAAACTTTAACTCCCAGCAACTAAAGCATCCTGGGAGGTGTGTTTCCAAACATCTGGAGTGCCAAGGAATGAGGCTTTAGTTGCCTTTTAAATGGACATAAGAATTCCCATACAGTAATAGCCAAATCCAGTATGGTTATTACTGTATGGGACTACTGTATGGGAATGCTGCTGGCCATTTAAAGGGCAACTAAAGCCTCAAAACAATCACAATCAGAAGGAGGATGATATCTATTGCTGCCTTCTGATTCTGTATTGTTTTGAGGCTTTATTTCCCAATTAAATGGCCAGCAGCATTCCCATACAGTAGTCCCATACAGTAATAACCATACTGGATTTGGCTATTACTGTATGGAGTTACTGTATGGGAATTCTGCTGTCCATTTAAAGGGCAACTAAAGCCTTAAAACAATACAGAATCAGAAGGCAGTTGTAGTCCTATTTTCTACCCTCGGTTTATACTCGAGTTAATCACTTTTACACCTTTTTAGAGGTAAAAGTGGGTGCCTCGGTTTATACTCCTGTTGGTTTATACTCGAGTATATATGGGTATGTTATATTTACCAGTCTGTGCCCTCTGGGCATGAGGGCATCTTAAGTGTGTGTGCGGGACACGGGTACATTTTATATTTACCGGTCTGTGTGTGCGTCGGGGAGGTAGAGCATGTCTCGCGCCCATTAATGTAACGGGCTTAATGTCTAGTTGACATATGATATTGCAGGCAACAATGTAAAATGGGAATAATGGTCTTTAAATATGTGTAACCTTAACAAAGTGGGCGTGGTCTTAACAAAGTGATTGTGGGGAAAAAATCCGCATTTGCCGCTTCTCTTCTCCCCATGGGTCCCTCTTTTGCGTTTTAAAATATTGGGAGGTATGGACTGTCTGAGTTCTTTCATGCTATGGGGGCCCAGAAATGTACCCAGTATGGGGCCCAGGAAAGTCTGATGGCGGCCCTGCGTGTGTTAATGTGTGTGTGTGTGTGTGGGGGGGCTTTATAATTTATTTCTTTAGGTACACTGCTACATTGGGACTTAACTAACATAGACAGCAGCTAACTGCAGGGTTTATCTGCACAGAAAGAGCACAGAGAAACAGATAATGCTTAATTCCTTTCCTGATCTTAATGCTGAATCAATTAGCCATGCAGTGACAGAGAAATAAGCTTTAATTTTATAGAATGGATAGTTCTACATGTAGTGTGCCAGGGGGAGGGGCTGGGTGATTGACAGTTCTTTACTGACTAGCTGTGCCCCGCCCTCTTTAAAAAGTAAAACTCCCAGAGCTAAAAAAACAAGGAATAGGAAGGTCAGAAAAGTAAAAAAAAAATAAGATTTGTGGTAAATTATACTAATTACTGTGTGATTAGTTTAAAAATTATTTGGCACAATATACATTTCCTTTAACTTAACACCAAATTTGGACACAATTTATAAAGCAACAATAAATGTTGGCGAAAAGTCATTGCCACCGTGATTGCCATTCCACTTGTCGCCGCAATAACTGCTCGCTCCTATTTGTAAAACGACGATGAGTTTGTTTTTGTATCGTGGCCAAAAGAGAAGATACTACTGCCCCACATCCCCACAACGACACTTCCCAGCTATTTCAGCTTGCAGCACTTTCACATCATTTGAAGTTTCCAAAGCTCTGCATAGTTTAGTGTCATCAGCAAACACAGAGACCTTGCTCTCAATGTCCCTTCCAAGTCATTTATCAACAGAATAAACAGAAGCGGCCCCAGTACAGAACCCTGAGACACTCCGGGCCGAATCGGGCAGTTCTGGTTGTGATATGTGACACCCAGTGTACAGCATCCAAGACTTACTACACTGCTACCCATTTGTGCAGTCTTAAGTAGTGCCATAACTATAGATCTGCCTGCTAGATACAGTTATCAGTTCTGTTTAAACAGCTGATCGTTTGCAACTTTTCTAAGATAGACCTGACCAGCTGATCGCGGTATGAAGCAGGGAGATTGATAGTTATGAAGCTGCTTGGCACTGCACAAATGGGACTTGCACAAATGGATAGCAGCGTAGTAAGGCTTGGATGAAGTCACCGCTGAAACAACTGATCGCCTGGAACTGGGGAGGGAGGTATGACACAGGGCCCTCTATTGGTGTTGGCAATTCCATCTGCACCAGAATTGTAAGGTGGGCATTCTACATTAGCACATAATCGATAGTCAGGGTCAACAAATATGGAACTGAGGGTCTCACTCCAAAGAAACATTTCAGGGGTTACATGCCCCCTTCTTTAGGTAACCCCTGAAAGATTGTGATATGTGTGGTGTGTGGTCTTTAATAAATTAAGCGTTACTTTGGAGTGCAACCCTCAGTTCCATATTTGTCATATTTTGTGGTTTCTAAGGGTGGACTGTTTGAGGTGTCTGTACCCACTTGTTGGGACAGAGTGCACTTTCACTTATTTGCAGCATAGGCCGAGGTCCCAGTCCAAAACAGTGTGCTTCGCACCCTTTCCCTGCCGAGACTCAGCACCAGGCACAAGCGTGACAGAGTCCCAATCCTGCAACTGCTATGTATCTTAAAAAAAGATACCAGCCCACCACATAGCCAGTCTTTTTGATTTTGGCCCCTTATGTGATTAAGTTCGACACCCCTCACTGAATGGGCCAAAATGGGTAATCCAACAATCAATTCTATATACATGTACAAATGTTTTTTTTAAGGCCAACAATCATTAGTTTATAGATAAGATGTATGTGTGGCAAAATATCAAAAGCTTTAGCAAAATCTAACCAGGAGATGTAGTAACGTGACCGGCAAGTCTCACTTGACCGCGAATTCTCTAATGCTCTCCATCCGCTTTCCTAATATTAGGTTGATTCTACATATAATTGTCAAAAGATTTAAAGGGCATGTCCACCCCCAAAACTATAATCCCCCCAACTACTGGCCCCACCATGTAGTGTAGTTTAATCCTTACCTCACATCCCAACTCCATCTGGTTCTCCTGTAGTCCCCCCCAAAGTTTCCAAAAACTGCCCACCAGGAGGCTAGCAGGTCATATAGGACACTGCCTGCTACCTGGCCTCCCGGAGATTCCTGCCATGCGTGCTGCAGCCTTCTCCCCCCTCCCTCCCCCTCCCTCCCCCCCTCCTCTCCCTCCCGTTCTACTATCCCTCCCCCTAGCACAAATCCCCCTTAATATTGTGCTCCCCCATGTCCCCAGCCCCAACCGCATTTTTTTTTTTAAAAAGCTCCCCAAACTCTTACTTACCTCTCCGCTTTCCTCCGCTGCACTGAATGACCGGCAGCCGCGTCCGTGATTGGCTGCCGCTCAGCCAATCACAGACGCGACTGCCGGTCCCGCCCCTCTGCTTGCATTCTCGCAAGCAGAGGGCCGGCAGTGCGGCGGAGGATCGAGGGGAGGTAAGTAAGAGTTTGGGGGGCTTTTTTAAAAAAAAAAACATGCGGTTGGGGCTGGGGGACATGGGGGAGCATGATATTAAATTTTTATTTTAGGGGTGGACATAGCCTTTAACATCCAACCATTCCATCAACCTACCTGTCAACTTTATGACAACATTCCCCTGCTTACACTATTTTGAAATCATATATTGGTTGCAAAAGGGTTGGCCCAATACTGAGTGAATGTAGCCAGGATAATTGACCAGTGTATGGTCAGGAAAACACAGTAAACCATCTAGGGTTCTTTCTTTTATTCTTTGCACAAAAGTCCATATTATGAAATGCTCCATGCTGTGTATCATGTTATTTATATTGACATTTTTCCTAAATGAAAATAAAATGGCATAGAGTTCGATTTGATTCATTAAGGCAGGCAGTCATAGCTTTCCGTGTAAATACAGTATATGGCATCGCAGTATACATGATAATAGGTAAACAACAATTTTTAAAATTATTATCAGCTATTATGTGTAACACCCTACCTAAATCAGTTTACATAACGTCTAAATTAATTATCATACACCCAAAATGATGGCATATGAGAAAAGTAAATTGTCACCAGCCTGTCATAGCCATTATGTAATCTGCTTGTGGTTGTTTTAGGGATGAGCATATGTTATAACTTAAGAATGTCATGGCTTCTTTGGAAATCTGCAGATAATTACATACTTATGGATAATTAATTCAAAGTTAAAACTTAAGACAGCCTATAAGAGAAGAGACATTTTGTTATGTTGCCAATCTAGAGAAATAGGGGCTGATGAAATAAAAGGTACATGAGTTTACCCATGTTTTTCATTTGTAGCAACCAATCAGATGTTAGCCGTTAGCAGTTAGATAACATCTAATTGGTAGCTGCAGATTAAAAGCACTGGCAAACTTTGGTATCTTTTATCGCATCTGCCCCATAGAGTGTAATGCATATACTCTTCTTTGTTTTGTGACACTGAATTGAATTGAAACTGAATACCGATAGTGCTGTGATATCTACTACTGTTTAAGCTTCTGGAAAACAAAATTGGAAAAATATGGAAGAACGTTGTCTTCAGTTCTACAAGTTTTGACATCCACTAGAATAACTAAAAATGTACACATCTATCACAGACACCAGCATTTGTTTGGCTTGTCCAAAATCCATAGGCATTTATTGTTGACTTGCCAGGAGTAATAGGTATGAAGTCTGCTGTGTTGTAATACTGTATACTCTAGTCTGGATTTGACATATTATTGACTTGCATCCAAGAGCTTATTTGACACTAATTAATTAATTTGGCTTGAAAAAGCCAAATTACTGTTCTTTCTATTTCTTCTTCTTCTTCTCCTTCTTTTTCTTCTTCCGTTTTATTCTTCCACTTTTTTGGACCTTATCTCCTCCCACAGTTTTTGAGCTAGAGACATGAAATTCAGTACGTGTGGGGCATATAGGAGAAGTGTTCTATCTTCTAGCTAAGGAATCCGCGGAAGCGTTATGGCGTTATCGGTGAATTTCCGGACATTTTTTCCCACAGACTATAATGATAACATTCCTCAAAAGTGGATATTTCAAAACAGTTTTTTTCATGGTCATAAATACAAATGGTGATACCCCCAACCCCCCACACAGACACAGGTACACCCACCTACTGACCAACCTTTCCATTCCCATGGAAGCCATATTTGAAGGGTAACTAAAGTAAAAAAAACTAATTTAGATTTATACTCAATAAAAGTTAGTTTTATGGTTATAAACACAAAAAAGACATACCCCCTCAACCAGACCCTGGTACACACACCTACTAATCTACTTATCCATTACTGTGGCAGCCATACTTAAAGGGTAACTATAGTCAAAAAAACAAATTTAGATTTATCCTCAATAAAAGATAGTTTTATGGTTGTAAACACAAAAAAGACATACCCCCTCAATCAGACCCAGGTACACACACCTACTAATCTACTTATCCATTACTGTGGCAGCCATGGGTAACTAAAGTAAAAAAAAACTAATTTAGATTTATTCTCAATAAAAGATAGTTTTATGGTTGTAAACACAAAAAAGACATATCCCCTCAACCAGACCCAGGTACACACACCTACTGATCTACTTATCCATTACGGTGGCAGCCATATTTAAAGGATGACTAAAGTCAAAAAAACTAATTTAGATTTATCCTCAATAAAAGATAGTTTTATGGTTGTAAACACAAAAAAGACATACCCCCTCAACCAGACCCAGGTACACACACCTACTAATCTACTGATTCATTATGGTGGTAGCGATACTTAAAGGGTAACTAAAGTCAAAAAAACTAATTTAGATTTATCCTCAATAAAATATAGTTTTATGTTTGTAAACACAAAAAAGACATACCCCCTCAACCAGACCCAGGTACACACACCTACTGATTTACTTATCCATTACTGTGGCAGCCACAGGGTAACTAAAGTTAAAAAAAATTATTTTGATTAATAATAAAAAAGGTTTGTTTTTTTAACCCCCAACCAGACACAGGTACACACACCTACTGATCTACTTATCCATTACTGTGGCAGCCATACCTATAGGGTAACTAAAGTCAAAAATTTTTGACCAATCATCAAAAAGATACAATAAAAGAGATTCAATAAAAGTTCTTAGCATTGAAAATGGTGCTAATTTTGCGCTAACCAATCAGATGTTAGCTTTCTGATTGATTGGATCAAAATTAGCACCACTTTGGGCTGGGTACACACAAAAGTTTTTTTTGTCCCAAACAAGCGTTCACCACAAACTCATCATTCCCATTGTTGAGTTTTAAAATCTGCAGCAAACACACATATTCCCTTCCAAAATGCAGCCCTTCAAGCCAAATTCAAAGTTTATACTTAAACTTTCCCTTTCTAGTTGCTTACTGCAATGGCACATCCCACTCCACATTAGCATCCATCATTGACTTGTGTTTTCTTTTTGAATTTTCGAAAACTTTTTGAAAATTTATATCTGTTGTATTCAATTAGATCAACTGGACTTGAAATGTAGTTCTCTTCAAGAACTACATTTCAAGTCCAGTTGATCTAATTGAATACAACAGATATACCATGACCTGGATGAATGAGAACCTTCACAAGCATATTTTTGAAAATTCTAAAATCCCAATTTGGAAGAAACTTACCAGTTTGAGCGTCTTTAATTTGAAACTAATAGAAAAAGAATTTGAATTTTAAATTGTAATTTTCAATTATTTAATAAAATTTTTTTTTTTTGTTCAATAGATTTTTATTGAGATTTTAAACATTTTTACAATAAAACAATGTAAACTTTTTTTATTTTGTTACATTGTATGGCTTGTTACATTTGATTAAAAGTTATTTATCACATCTTTCTGTCAATTTATTTTTCTTCGTCGGTCTCCTCTATCCCTGATTCCAGGCTGTTGAAGCGGTTAGTATGGGGGTGTATTCTTTGGGAGGTAACTTCAATATAGTGGCAGCGCATCCTCGAGTCCCCTTGCTTTTATGTATCTGTGATGTCCCTTCTCCCTCGGGTTGCATTTTTAGAATCCAGATATCCCAGGTTTTCCTATTCGACAACATTTTTAATAGGAATTTTGCTTTTTAATATTTGATTTTTGATGATGCTTAGAATATGTTTAAAAGCTGGTAGATCCCAATCGATGTATGTTTTGAAACTGGGATTCATCACTACTCCGTCACATGGACACTGGCTGAACAATCCTTTCCCCCCCCATTTTAAAAAAAGGATATCTATTTTTTTTCTAACTTATAAAGGAATATGTAATTTTTCTTAATTAAACATTGGCGTTTTCATATTGGAACAAGATGTGAATTTTCCAATCCATTTCTAACTTTCTCTACCTGATTTTGGCACAAGTGGTTTAGATGAATTTAATGTGCATTAGGCTCTGGTATGCATTCAAGAGTCCTTAAAATATAGTCCAGAGAATAAAACAAACATTTAATGATTCCCAAGCCTGGCATGGTGCCATTAGATTGGAGGAAAATGTATTTATTCTAATAGCTGGGTCCCTGGTTTTGCATTTGTGGAATGCTGTAAAAGCTTCTTAGAAGGTGTTTCCTAAATGGCTACTATGAAAACATGGAAATTACCCAGAATTCGCTGTTCTTTATTTCCTAAGAAATAAGGAAAAGTCACAGTTGCACGAGAGGTTGCATTCTCCTACTAGATTGGTAACAATATGTTAGACTTATGAGTCTAACATCATTGGTAATTCTCTTGCTGGAAACTTTGTTACAAGATCTTTTCCTCCTGAACTGATCTTATAAGTAGTAGTCAGCATGGATTTATAAAAATAGATAGTGTCAGACAAATTTACTTGTTTTGAGCTGTCACTCACATGGTATTGCACACCTTGGGGTGGATTTAACGCTCTGTAGATGGTGTGCTGACTTTTTGTTACACCGATCTCAGTGGGTTAGGTTAAACAAAATTATATCAACAACACGTTATACCAACATTGGGATCCCCCAGGGTTGTGTTTTGAGCCCCTATTGTTTTCCGTATTCTTATAGATTATAAATTAGGGGCAGCCAATAATCCTCTGGTAAAATATGCAGACGATTTAGTTTTATTGGGCCTCATTACCAATAGTGAAGAAACAGAAGTGGAGTCACTGGCTGCGTGGTGTGAGGTGAACAATCTTTAAATTAACACTGGTAAGACTAAAGAGTTAATAGTTGACTTTCATAGGTCAGGTAAACCTGTGTCTTCCATATATATTGTCAATATGGAGGTGGAGCAGGTTAAGCATTTTAAATACTTAGGGATACATTTAAATTATGATCTATCTTGGGGGCGGCATATAAAGGAGCTGATAGGGAAATCTCAGCAGCGCCTGTATTTATTAAAGGGACACTGTACTGAAAAAATGACTTTGCCTCATCTTAATCTATAATTGAATACATGTAAGTAGCACTTACTCTGGTTTGCCTGTGTTGCTGCATGCCTTCAATACAGCACACATTTTGTTTAGGAGCAGTATCCCCCCTCCTTCTTTTAACCACTCCCACTTCCATCCAACCTGACTTTTCCCCCACAAACCAACTGTCAAGCATGCCGACAGCATACAGCATTCCAACTGTCAAAACTCTGTCACCATTCCAGCTACAGTAAAACTACTCACAGAAGAATCGTTTTTGAGAGCAAGGAACTTGATTGACAGCTGAAATATAAGAAGTTTTAGATTGGATATCTAAAGAAATAGGGGGCAGATCAACAAAAAAAATTATACAGTGGTGGTTGGGAAGAATTATAGTTTCTAGTTATGGTCAATTTAAAATAACTTATTTTTCGGTATAGATGCCCTTTAACAAAGCCTGAAATGAGGGCAGGTTTCCCCAGCCATTTTATTAAACTTTTAAAGAAGTATGATCAAAAGCATACTGAGTTATGGCATGCTATCTTGGTATGGCAACTGCACGCAATTAGAAAAGAAGTCCTTGCCCGTGTTGTAAAATATTCTCAATATGTTGTTGGATCCGAATTAAATACTTTGGACAGTATTTTTTATAAGCGTACGGTAAAGCGTTTAGAGGGTATTATAAGGTATTAAAAGGTATTACAGGGTATTATAAGGGATCCTTCTCATCCAAACTTTTGTCTTTTTAAACTGCTTCCATCTGGCCGGCGTTATAGGAATTTTTATTGTAAGACGAATCATTTTAAAAATAGTTTTTATCTGTTAGCCATAACCTTTTTAAATTCTGTGTGACTCTTTTTTTATATCCTCTGTGTAATAGCTAGAACTGTAATCTGGTTAAATACAAATTTCACGAACTGTGTAAAATGCTCAGTATTGTGACAATAAACTGAATCTTGAATCTTTTTTAATGAAGAGGTAAGCAAGAATTTAGACTCTGGCATAGCAGTGGATGTAGTATACTTGAATTTTGCTAAAGATTTTACTGTGCCACATAGGTGACTAATGTATAATCTGAGGTTTGTTGAAAAAAACTTTTTTACATGGATAGAGAATTGGTTGTTCAATTGTGCTGCAGCAGTGAAAATTCCCGACCATTTCCTGTTCAGATAGCGCGCATGAACTCTGAACCAGGAAGCGGTCGGGTCCTGTCACTGCTGCAGCTGTGCATCACTTGCAAGGTAAACATCTTCTTTCTTCGTCCTTCTCTCCTGGTCAATTGATTGAAGAACGAGAGGTAAGGCATAGCTACTTAACCTTCCGGTCTTCAATCAATACACACTTTTCGAGTGAACTATTCCTTTAATGGGCCATATAATAAATTCTATATTGCATTGTTCACCAATAGGTCATATTAGAGGACACCTTAAGCTTAGAAGAAAAAACTTTCATCTTCAAGTTAGGAAATGTATCTTTACAGGGAGAACAATTAAACAATCTTCCAGCAGATGTGTTAATGGAAAGCTTATTGAATAGCTTTAAAAGTGGGCTGTTAGAGTTTCTAAGACTAAAAAATATTATGAATTACTGATATTAATACATATACTGTAGTTCTGGTTCATAGCATTCCTCTGGATCAAGTGCTAGGTAGGGTTAAAGAGGAGGGTATAAAAGTTGGACTAGATGGATATATGTTTTTATTCAACCTCAATTAGGTTTATGAAGGTAGGGCCGTCAAAAGCTTCTGAGCTAAAATGATCGGTTAGTCCAAAATAAAAATAGCATCATTATTTGGAATTAAATGGGTATAGTATATTTACGCAAAGCAAAGCCCCAAGGCATAACATCCAGTGGGACAGAAAGGAAGCGGGCAGCCGGTCTTTAGTAAAAATCGTAAATCTTTTTATTTTGGAATCTTAAAAATCATCAAACCATCACATCTAAAGTAGCAAACAAACAAACTAACGGGCAAGAAAACATGTGAACCCTCCAGGCTCCACCCGACGTGTTTCGTGGCCAATAGCCACTTCCTCAGAGTTGTCATGTGCGGGCGCTTGGGGGGCGGCAGCGGGGGCTGGGGAGAGAGGTGAACTGGTGCAGGCTATTAAAGCACTTATGGGAAAAATTGAGGCTATGCCTCATGGCTCTGCAGGGAGTTTTTCTCCAGGTGGAGCAGGGGGGCTCCAGCCTGTGTCGGCGGTTAGCAGGGCGGAAGCCCTGAAGGACACTTATTTCTGTGTGGTGAGTCCACTTGGGGTGCATGTATCGGAGGAGGTAAAGGAAAGGATTTGGAGGAATGAATATGTGGAAATTTGGTCCCTCATCAATACGGACATGGTGACGGTAGACAAGGAATATGTCCGAACAGAGACGGGTAAGGAGAAAAAACCAAAGGTGGCTAAAACCTTTGGTAATTGGGTGCAGGCTTTCTGCGTTCTGGCAGGGGTCATTGGTAAAAAATTTCCACAAAAATGTTCCGACTTATTTATTTATCTTGACACCATCTTCGGGGCATATAAAGTTTATGGGGGAGCAGCCTGGTGGCATTATGACGAGGAGTTTCGTCGTAGGTTGGCAGTGCACCCAGAGGTAGGTTGGAACACTAAGGCCACCGACTCATGGATTAGGATCATGATGTCACAGAAGGCCTCAGGGATGTTACCTAGCTTTGGAAGTAACCCTGGGGTGTCAGGTTACGGTACCCCGTCATTAGCCAAGAAAGCAGGTCCATGTTGGCTCTTCAATGAGGGCCAATGTAAGTTTGGGGCAGCCTGCCGTTTTCGCCACGAATGTTCCTTTTGTGGGGGGGCAGGGCATTCGGCAGCCAAATGTTTCAAAAAAGGGAAGGCATCAGCCAAGAAGCCTAGTACTAGGAGGCCAGAGGACCCCAGTGAACGTGGGCGAGATGGGGCCGTGGTTAGATAAGTACCCAAGAAGGGAAGCCGCTGAGTTATTAAGAAACAGTTTTGTACATGGTTTTTTTATCCCCTTTCACTTTTCCCCTTCCCCAGTTTTTTCAAGAAATCTGAAGTCCGTTAGGGAGGCGCCTCAGGTGGCGAGGCAGAAACTCCAGGCTGAGGTCCAATTGGGTCGGATGGCGGGCCCTTTCTTCGACCCACCATTCCCCAATATTCGGGTTTCCCCTTTGGGCCTTGTACCAAAGAAGGAACCGGGTAAGTTCAGATTAATACATCATCTGTCTTACCCAAAAGGGGAATCAGTTAATGATGGCATAAGCCCTGAAGCAGCGTCGGTATCCTATGTATCGTTCGACAGAGCGGCATCGCTAGTACAAAAAGAACTGCATGTATTGATATTGTTGGTATAGGGTGTAGAACTGCATGTATTGATATTGTTGGTATAGGGTACAGAACTGCATGTATTGATATTGTTGGTATAGGGTGTAGAACTGCATGTATTGATATTGTTGGTATAGGGTGTAAAACTGCAAGTATTGACATTGTTGGTATAGGTGCAGAACTGCATGTATTGATATTGTTGGTATAGGGTGTAGAACTGCATGTCAATGTTTTCAATTACCCAGCTGCCCTTATTTAGTGTGACAAGACGATGATTGTCCTTAAATGATTTATCATTTAACTGCATTAATGAACACAGCAGCTCCCATGTATGATAATAAACACAATTTTCTTACAAATAGACTGTATATATACCTTGCTCCCTATGTAGAATAACAGGGCATAAGTAAAAGTGTTTCTCAATTGCAGGATGAAAGTAATTTCCAATTAATAGTTTAATTACATTTCTATTCTTTTCTACCACTGAACAGACAAAGGAAAGAAATGTCCAATGTTATCTGAAACCATATGGTGCCAACACTGTTTCTCAACATTTATGGTGCATGAGATCTATTAAGATTGACACAAGCAACACAAGCTCACTCATTTTTATTGCCCCTGTAATATTTTAATCTTTAAGAAAATCATGTTTCATATATTATGCATATTTTAGTAATTCAATAGTAAGTGCTATAAAAATAGAATTTATGTGGCAGTTAGAGAAAACGATCGCTGACCATCAGAAATCGATTCGTATTGATCTTTGTACTACATAAGCCAATGTCTTTGTAATGGATAAGGCACATTTTAGTCTGCTTGATGTGGCCATTGTCCCCTCAGATCAAAAGCATTGCATGCCTTCTTTTAAATCCCAGTTTATAGTAATATAATATAATATATATAATTTACAGCCAGCAATATCTGTGTCAATGTGGAATGTCAAGACCACTTGGAACAAGTCAAAATATCGCTTTATCTGCACAGATACTAATGAATTTTTCTGATTTTGATAAATAATAAGGTGACCGATTGATTAATCAAAACTGATGAACAGGTTTAAAAATATTAATATATTATGGAGCTACAGCTCCTTCTATTAAATATGATTATTAGCTGTAACTACAGAACTGAATATCTGTAGTAGCTAATAATCAAAACATTCCAATTTACTGCAACATTAATTATATTTCTTTTTTTAAAAAGGCAGTTTCACTGATATTTATAAGACCAATAAAATATTGAGCAGAATCGACTTTAGCCTATTGGTTCGGCTCACAACACTCCCAGTTTTATATGTGGCCCCCTGGGAATGGTCCCTCCCTGGGTTAAAGATGGCCCTTTTTATTGTTATAAATGTTTTAATTATTTTTACATCTATATCGCTTTAAGTTTAGGATGCTAGAAACATCTTATCATTTGAACTTTAAAGTAATGAAACGTAATAATCAATGATTTTATTATAGGGGAACTGTGGTCAAAAAATGATAAAAAAAAATTGATAGGAATTGCTCTCCTGAGAATTTTTGCAATCTTTTTTCATTGTTTATTTTACATAGTTTTGAAGATATTCACATTTTTGTGTGTGATATGGCAGCAGCATCACCAGTCCCCTGCACTTCCTGCTTCCTGCTCTGAAACTTGTCAGTCAATCTGCCCTGTCTCCTCCCCTTTGCAGCCCCCTGGTCCCTCCTGTTGCAGGCCCCCCTTGCCCATTCCCTTACAGCCCCTGTGACGCCCCCCCTCGCACGTCACGGTGCCGTGGCCCTGCCCACTCAGGGTGCTGTGGCCCCATTCACTCGCGGGTGCCTAAGCCCTGCCCACTCCCGGGTGCCTAAGCTCTGCCCACTCAAAGGTGCTGTGGGCCACTCTGACCCCCCCAAAAAAAAACCTGTGGAAAAAAAAGCTGTTTTCACATATGAGAGAGAAGGCTGTAGATTCCCTTCCCTTCTCTGCAGCTGCAGGTCCTTCACACAGTAGAGAGGAGGAGGGACTTCCTGTCTCACACACTGAGGAGTCTGAGGCTGTGCTTGCCAGCGGCACTGTGCAGGAGAAGCCTTAGGAATGTCATATGTCTGCCTCTCACCCATTAACTTCTGGTCAGTCATTTCTTCTTTATACTTGGGCTGTGGAGCACGTAAGAGGAGGTTGATGGTCGTTCGTTTTAAAGGTAGGATATGGCCTTTCATTTAAACTCAACTTGTTTGGAGACACAGTTCCCCTTTAATCCGAACATTTCCAGTGTAAATAAACCTTTTTTTTTTTGGGATGCTTGACTTGATATTTGGACCCAGGTCCGTGTTTTCATTATCCTTTTTTTGCTTTGCTTTGTTTCTTTTCATGGCAGGTGTTGCTAATAAAAGGAATCTGAGTTTTGAAAATTGCAGAAGGGGTATTTTTGTTGCAGCAAAATATTTTATGCCTTTAAAGGATAGTTCAATGAAAAAGTGACTATTCCTTTAATTCATTGATTGAAGACCTGGAGGTTAAGGAGCTATGCCTTACCTCCCATTTCTTCAATCAATTTCACAGAAGCTAGGAATGAAGAGCGGTATAGCTCCTTTACCTCCCGTTCCTCAATCAATACATTAAAAAATAAGGCTTATAGTTGCCAATCAGACAGCGGTTTCAATTATTTCAAATATATTTTACACTTTATTACTTTTTTTTCCATTAAACTATTTAGTAAAAACTCCAGGTCATATTTTATTAACATAATCATTAAATCAATGTGTTAAAAAAATGAAACATTGTTGTATAATCCTTTATCAACTTAAAGAATAACAATCATTTAATAATCATTAACATTTGATGATCTCCTCTGGCCTTGGAATTACTTCCACTGGTAATAAGTTATGTTTTAACAATGAGACGGTACTTAGCATGCCTGAATTTGTTGATAGCTTTTAATGCAGTCAACTAGAATACTACCGTAACTATTTGATATGTGCTGGGTAAAAGGTCAATATTGTCTTCACTTTTTAATGGAGGCATTGATGGGGGATGAGGTTAGTGCTCTCTTGTTTAGCATCTGGTGAACATAGCATTACAATATGGGGTCTGGCTTAGTATATTTAAATAAGGTAGGTATTCTCATTAAGCAGGTTTGAATACTGGTAAAGGACCTCTATAATCTATATTTATGAAAGTCAGGAGAAAGTATTTTACCTTTACCATTTTACTGTCAGAACTTAAATCCTGCCTTAATTTAGAAAAAAAAATAGCCTAAAATAAAATTTAAAGGACAGGCTAAACCACTATTTCAATATTTCAAAGTTGGCTTTGTTTTTTCAACCATTCTGGAAAATATAGCTTTTTTAAGCACCATATTGCAACATCTCCACATCGGCTAAGGTTGTCTCATCCACATAAGACTATTACTAGTGTTTCTGATTTATGTTTTTATTTTCTGATTTTATGTTTTTATTCGGATCTGATAATCTGGTAATACCAAAGAAACATGAACAGTGACATGTGGAATGTCACGCTGTTTGCTACCGTCAAATGCTCTCCTCTGGCCCAGGTCTATTGCTGGCCAAGTAGCCATACACTATATAGAAATTAAATAATTGACATTCAATTGTCAATTCTATCAATTGTTTCCAGTCAGCTTATGTTTCCAGTAGTTTTAACTAGTAGTAATTCCTCCAGCGTTCCTAAACTGGCCAATTTATAAGAACAAAATCGGACGAGCAAGTCTAGAACTAAGTTGAACATCGAGTGAATGTCAGGAGGTAATTAAATGTCAATATTTTCACAGGTGAAAAAATTATATAAAGGTGCAGATTCTGAATTATTTATTTTATTTACTGTTCTTATGATTAGTGATCATTTATGTTTCATAGGAAAAATAACACAGTTGGTATAACAGGTACTTTACTCCCACACTGGTAATACCTGTTATAATATTTTTATAATACAATTTATTTTTTAAAGGAGAAGTAACCCAATTTTTTATACTCTAGAATCTGAAAACAACCCCTCTAAAAAACACCAATTATATATATAAAATCCCATTTCAGTAAATTGTATTAAAGTAAATGTAAGTCTGTTAAGAAACTGTATGAGTATCTGTGTGTATGTGCAGTGTCAGACCACACCTCCTGACCTCAGTCACATGCTTCCTTGCTTTATCTTCCTGTAAAATGATTGGCTACAAATTATTAATGGGTGTAATCAACTGTAACAAGTTTCTGACATAGATAGGATGAGCATGAGCAGAACATAATGGTCGTTGACCAAACTGTGTGATATTAGAATGCTGTGAAATAAGCACAAACCATATGTTATTTAGGTAATTTCCCAGCTCCCATATCAAAATGAGAGGTAAGACACCGATTACTGGTTTTATATCAAGGGGTTCTGCCTTCTGGTTCAGTGTTGTTCTGTGGCTTTAGTTGTCCTTTAAAGAGTCTGTTGTGTATGTTGAAAGTTTTACACTGAGGCTGCATAACATATGGATAATATTCCCCTTACATTGTAACGGCCCCCTTTACCCTCCACTTAATATATTTAGCTGTATAAATCAGTGGTCCGTTTCGTGAAAATTATAATTTAATGGTGCAGTTCAGTGGAAAATATCATTTATTTTTTTATATTACACATACCTAGTTATTTTACACATACTCTTCCATTTGGACAAATCAGTTGACTTCATAAGCCTTTGTTTTTGTCAGTAGTGAACTGCCATTTCTGGTTCTGTTCTTCCCAGAATGCACATTTCCTTAGAATGTTCCTAACATAATGTTTACTAATTGGATGGGTTAACATGCGCAATCTATAACTAAATAAACCCAGGGATTGAGTTGAGACAAGACCATAAATGACTCTATTAAGGGTACAACAACAGAAAGTCAGCATTTTGGAAGCTTTTATTTATGCAGAGACACAATTTTGAATGGGCAGATTAAGGTCATTGCAAGGGGATGGGTAAACTGCTTTTTTCTTAAAAGCATTGTATTTACAATGAACATCCCCTTTACAGGGCATGTCCATCCCCAAAATTATAATATAACCCACTACTGGCCCCACTGTGTAGTTGTAGAAAATCTTACCTTACCTTACATCCCAGATCTAAATGGTTCTCCTGTAATGTCCCTCCAAAGTCCAGAAAACTGGCCACTGGGAGACTAGCAGAGGGGGAATTGTTTCCAGATCTGAGGCTTCCTCTGAGAGGTTTATGGCTTGCTCTGAGCAGCCCTCCTCTCCCTCCTGTTTTGGTCTCCTCCCCCTAGCATTAAAGCCTTTTAATATGTGGTAGAGCTCGCTCTCCCAGCCCCAACCGCATTAATCTTATTTGCAGAAACTCCCCCGATCTCTACTTACCTTCCCTCTATGCTCCGCCGTTCTGAACTGCCGGCAGCCGCGTCCGTGATTGGCTGCCTCTCAGCCAATCACAGATGCGGCTGCCGGTCCCGCCCCCTGCTTGCATTTCCATGCAAGCAGAAGGCCGAGCAGTGGCGGCGGAGGAGAGAGGGAAGGTAAGTAAAGATCGGGGGAGTTTCGCAAATAAGATTAATGTGGTTGGGGCTGGGGGAGCAAGCCCTACTACATATCAAAAGTTTATTTAAGGGTGGACTGCCCTTTAAGTATTCACTGTCTGGCGCCTGATTCTGTAATACATGGGGGTGTAATTGTTTGTTCAAAAGGTGTGTATTGTATACAACATTAAAATTCAAAACTTACAAACTTTATATTTGGGGTGGCGCAATATAGCTATTTGGGTGCTTAAGGATATTATGTTACAGTTACTACATAGAATGCAGAGCAGACCGCCTCATGTTACTACGTTGAGGTTCACTAATAACTCCTAACACATAGTATTAAACAACCGCTGACTGCTCTACAGCACTCGTTTGACTTACAAATAATATTTTTCAAAAACCTTTATAATGTTTCCTCCTGGGGTGCAGGACTCCTACTGCCAATAAAACAATAAAAAGAACATTTCAATGTGTGCAATATGGTTGTTCGATCATACACAAAGAGTTTCAGTAAGTAAGCAGGCTCCAGTAATACAAGCATAATTATCTTCTCCTGAGACAAATAACAATTTTCCCAACACAGCTATATAATGAAATGCAGCCATTGATCTAGCGGAATTTGGCCACAGTTCACAAATGAGAAATGAGACAGAGAATTTCAAACAAAGGATGTAGTTTTAGGAAAGGAAAACATGTTATTCCATATTGTATAGTAATAGTGTTTAAAACAGTTCATTTTTCTAGAAAAAGTCTTCGATACCTTGCTAGGTCACAAACTGTTCTGAAAATGTTCTACTGAAAGATGAAGTACAAATAGATAATAAGAGATGAATATCATGGTTTCGGAAGCATAGAAGATAAACAATAGAGAGCTCGAAACCAACAAGTTTCTCTCCGCTGTTGGTTTATTACAGTAAACCTGCCAAAATTTTACAAAACTGTAGGTCCAGCTTTTACACTATTGAAGTCTATGGGAACTGAAATTTTAAAATGAACATAGTTTTAGTATTGTCTAACGTGTATAAGTTGCATAGAGCCTGGGAACATGTACCAATGCCCAGAAAAAACAAACAACAAAGAAATTGCTAAACATTGGAAAACTAAAAACATGAATTTACATGTTCTTCCTCTAAGCACACTAGTAGGTGCCCCTGATCACCATCCGACATCAGACTCCTGCTATTTTCTCTCCTGTCCCACTGGGGGCACATATGGATGGTCTGTAACCTCTTTCAGTTCCCTGTCCCACTGTGCACAGATCTTTCTACTACTTGTGAAGAAGGCTGGAAGGATTGAGCATCAGTGCAAATTTCCTCCTCCTAAAAATGTCAGAAAAATGTGAGAAAACACAAGGAAAATATACAAAGGGTCTACTTTAAGGTGGGAGTAACCTTAAAAAAGAATGTGGTTGTGGCTAACAATTTGGGGATGAAATGGTGATGTTACTGCCCATAAAAAACTTTAGGAATTTCTCCCTCAGAAATACAGTGTTTGCTCCTGCATGTAAAGTAATTATTTAAAGGACTTTTAGATCTCTATATGTGTGAACAGGGAGAATAACAACAAGTGTTAATCTACAATTTACATAAAATAGCACAAATCTCTCTCCTATGCAAACTACTGTCAGGTCACAAACAAAATGGAGCCTGGCATGGAGACTTTTATACCATGGAGGTTGGCACTGCAAAAAAATAGTTGAGGTTGGTGATTTCTGGACATGTTGCTTCAAAAATTTACATTAAGTTAATTATGAAATTCTGTGCCATGGGTTTATAATGATCTAAAACAGATTGCAAAGTCAAACAAGATATACAAAAATAAACAGCTTGGTATTACAAAACATCCAGTGTATTGTCCAAAATAAATGCGTTCAAAGTAACTGACTTCCTGTTTGCAGGATCCTTATTAGTGCCCATTATGTCTTGCAATTGATTTAGCTTCATGGGTTGATCAGTTTCAGTATTTGAGCATGTTTGACCCACCCAACAGCCAGTAAGGTATTAATTCTTTTAGCAACATTCCAAGAAAAGAAGCATCTTTGGAAAAGGAAGACCCTTACAGGAACTGTGATGGCAACTCACTAGGAACCACAGCAGAGTGTAGTAAAGGAAGTAAATATGTAGAATTAAAGGTATGTGTAATATGAAAAATGTCAAGATAAATTAAATGTACACAAATGAATTATGCCTGTATTTATTATCTATTGCTTAGATATATGGAAATCAGATTGATAATACATTAAAACCAAGTAAATAATCTAAGAAGTGAAAAATAATTTAAATATATATTTATAGATGTGTTTTTCTACTACCAACAAAACATTTTACCAGTGTATTACTTACAGTATATATTTTAGAGGGGTTTCTCCCCTGCTCTACCTTTCAGCAATACCCAGGACCTTCTTACGTCTTCTTGGGAAGCTTAGACGCTTTGTGAAAGGTCTATGAGTCCTATATGTCCACGTAACAATTCAATTTCACTGACTACATTCTGGATGTTTTTATAATTCATAATAAGTATTTTTACAGACATGCCCTAGATTTTCTTTATTTACCACTCCCTACATATGTTCTTAATCACAGTAATTATAGAGTTTTATGCCTCACAATTATTTTATTATTAACTAATTTAAATATACTTCCCATGGTTTAAAAAATATGTACAGGATTTTATATTTTTCTTAAGCATTTATGGCACACCAATTAAATTTTGTAATGTAAATCTATGATGAGCCCATAAATTTATGGAGATCTTAACTGGTATGTCCACCTTTAAACAAAAAAATGGTAATTTCTCAGTGACCGCCCCCACCCCAACTGATATATTTTGCACTTTATTACCTGCATAATAACCAGATATTTAAGAATGATTATTGTCCTCATTCTGGGGACTCTCCCATGCAGTCAATCAAGGATGTGAAAACTGACATCACACTTAATATTGACTGCTGTTTTGCTCGTTGCCTTCTCTGCACACGCTCAAGATTATAAAAAGCTCATTAAGTTGAGAGAGGAGGCAGATACCTTTGCTAGAAATAGATGATTAAATATCTGGTTAAAATGCATATATAAACTGGTAAAAATGACAGGTGCAGTTGCGGGAAGATAACTGACAAGTCACCAGTGTTTTGTTTTTAGGGTGGACATGTTCTTTAATATCTGGATTGTAATACATCTAATTATGTGCTGAATATATTATCTGCAATTATGGGCAAATAACTGATAAGTCCCCTTCAACATTATTTCGATTATGGTAAAGGTAAAAGGACACATAATAAAAACAAAAGGTATCTTACCTGGGTCTTGCATCTCCAGGTGTATTTTTATATTATTTTATATAATATAAAAAAAAACCTAATGTTTCCCACCAAATAACATAAAAGTTGGGGGTGGGCTCATTGTGAACAGTTTATTATATTGTGCATAAAGTGGTTTAATGGGTGCAACCTTTTCAAATTTGTTTTGTAGTATAGCAAAAAAAAAAAAAAAAACAAGCAAGGATTTTAAAGAAATGTTTTGTAGAAGTAGCATGCTAGGTCATTCCTGATACCTTGCAGAGTCCTGCTTTGGATTTTAATCCACACTTGACTACCTTCGCAAAGAATTAGAAGTTCTATCTGTGCATGCATTTGTTTCTTATGGGTACTTAGCTTTCTTCCCTCAATCATCAATTAAACAGATGAGTACTGTAGGATATGGTGAGAATATTGGACTACAGATTATTTTTATAGACAAGCTTTTCAGAGATACATTTCTCACTTCTTCAGGTGAAGAAGTATACTGGATAACAAAGGGTACAGAACATCATTAAAGCTTATGGAGTTGCAACCTTTTTTGGGAAATCCTTGGAATGTAAAACAAGGATTGCCATATAAGGTGAACTATAGCAGTAATCTAAGAAGAGAAAATGATTCTCTCGAAATTTGTCTATAAAAATTAATTTTAGTCCATAATAAAAAGGTATCGCCATATACTACAGAACTCATATGTTTAGTATTAGAGATGGCGAACTCACTGAAAATCTTTTTCCACTTCACGGATTCACGGAGTTTCAAAATTTCCAAAAATTCTGCCAAAAATTAAAATATAAATTGCAATGGTAACTTGCTATAAATGCTCAGGTACCTGGGAAATGGTTTGGGGAACAGTTAAATCAAGGTTTGAAAGTAAGCGCACACCCTCAAGCACTCCGCATGTGCTATAAAAACTTTCTGTGGTGCTGGTATCCGGACGTCTGTCCACATCTCCAAGGTAAGTATTGAAGGAATCAGGAACAGCACACTCTTTTTATGATAGGGTCCTTAGCCCATTATTCAGTGGAAAAACATGGCACTGTGTAACATTTCGAGGGACCTCAGCCACCCTTCATCAGAAACGTTACACATGTTTTTCCACTGATAAATGAGTTAAAGACTCCATTCATAAAAAGTGTGTGCGGTTCCTTATTCTTCAATTATGAACATGTATCATGCCCAAATCTTGCCCAATGCCCCAAAACACAGTCCAGTACTGGAAATGTCATGCACACCCTGTTTTGGCATGCCACATAGTATTTTCTAAAATTTTCTAAATTGCTAGTAATTTTGAATTTACAAACGAAAATGTTCTAAATTAGTAAAATAGTTCGTGGTTTGGGAAAAAATCTGCAAAAATCTGAGTTCCTGTCAGTTCCATGAACACCGATTCGGAACCAGGTTCAGTTCAGATTTGGGAATAAGCTAACTAACTCGGCTCCAACAACTTTTTATTCAATCATAGATACATTACTGAATGCTGTGTGTGTGAGTTAAAAGTAATAGATTGCAAGCATTTTGGGTAGGACTTGATGTGAATGGATAAAGTATCTTAAGGTTCAACACTACATCACTATATAGAAAATACATACCTACATCAACCCTGATGTAATATTTTACAAACAGAATTACAGTTTATGCAACTTACTAGAAAAGAACTTACAATGTATAGGTGTACTAGAAGAAAAGCTTTCATAAAAAATAAAGTCTAGTTTAGTGGGTTTGATTGGAAGCAAACTTAAATCTATAATGTAAATTCTAAGAAAATATTAAAAATTCAGGGAAAAAAAAAGTAGTAAGCCTGGGGAATTGTACCCATGTACTCTGTCTTTGCTCAAAGTAAAATGTTATACTCTACCTAAGAGCTTCCACATGGAGCAATATTACATGTAGAATCTTTATCTTTGCTAGGAACATAATGAAAAAATAATGGAAAAAAATAGCAAATCTGGGGATTAGAACCCAACAACTAAAATCTTTGTTAAAGAATCTATTTCTAATATTTACGTAAATGCAACTTACTAGAAGAATCTTACAAGGCATAGGTGCTCAGGTGTTCTAGGGAAAACTTTCAATTAGGATTTTAAAAAATAAGTTTAGCTCTCCTTTAAATAACATAACTGATTGACACTGCCATTTATAAAGCTTAAAAAATAATACTACATAAATTGCTTTTGGGGGATCTAAGGGGCCTGATATTGGGGTGGGGGGGGGTGAGTGAAACAAACCTAAACTTAAATATAAATTCTAAAAATTATGAAAATGGTCACATTCCTTTATCATTTAAATGCAGATAAGGTTACAGGGGCGTTTTGACTATTTCTATGACTTTGCTACATTTTTTGCCTGGGGATTAAAACCTGTAACGTCATAATTACTTTAAAAAATTTGCTGAGTAATTACAGCAACATGTTCTGTTTTTTAGATTAAAAAATTCACAGTGAGAAGGGAAATTAAAAAATATTGAACTTTTTATTGTATGGCCCTTAAAGTCCTATGTTCTACCCAAACTAGGAAATGATGGAGAGATAAATAAAATGTCTATAAATGTAGAGAACGGTAATGTGATTTTAGTGACACCTAAAGGTAGGAAAAAATACCAATTTTAAAAAAGAACCAATTTAAGTTTCTAGTAATAAAAGGTGTTAATTTGTTATTAGTACAAGTCAGACAATATGCAATAATTCTCATTATCTTCCCTAGCATATGGAGGCCTGCAATACATCTAATGCTGGCCATAGGTTTAAAGATTATATTAAGGTGCTCATACACATTAAGATTAAAAAGAAAATCCCAATGCTGATGAACTACTTCCAAACCTTGTAAAGGTTCGTTGGGACCTGCCAAAGGAAGCAGTGCTGA
The DNA here is from genome assembly GCA_019447015.1 of Hymenochirus boettgeri. Taxonomy (NCBI): domain Eukaryota; kingdom Metazoa; phylum Chordata; class Amphibia; order Anura; family Pipidae; genus Hymenochirus; species Hymenochirus boettgeri. The sequence continues at coordinate 176,891,898 of CM033475.1, read as the reverse complement.
GGGTGATGGTGGGTTAAGTTGCGGGGCAATGTCAATACTTGCAGTTTTACACCCTATACCAACAATATCATACATGCAGTCTACACCCTATACCACAATATCATACATGCAGTTCTACCCTATACCAACAATATCAATACATGCAGTCTATACAACCCTATACCAACAATATCAATACATGCAGTTCTACACCCTATACAACAATATCAATACATGCGTTCTATTACACCCTATAAACAACATATCAATACATGCAGTTCTACACCCTATACCACACTATCAATACATGCAGTTCTACACCCTATAACCAACATATCAATACATGCAGTTCTACACCCTATACCAACAATATCAATACATGCGTTCTACACCCTATACCAACAATATCAATACACTGCAGTTCTACACCCTATACCAACATATCAATACATGCAGTTCTACACACCAAACCACAATATCAATACATCAGTTCTACACCCTATACCAACAATATCAATACATGCAGTTCTACACCCTATACAACATATCAATAGATGCAGTTCTACACCCTATACCACCTATACCAACATATCATACATGCAGTTCTACCCCTATACCAACAATATCAATACATGCAGTTCTACACCTATACCAACATATCAATACATGCGTTCTACACTACCACTATACCAACAATATCAATACATGCAGTTCACCCCTATCCAACATATCAATACATGCAGTTCTACACACCCTATACCACAACAATATCATACATGCAGTTCTACACCCTATACACAATATCAATACAGTTCATTCTACACCCTATACCAACAATATCAACCATGCAGTTCTACACCCTATACCACAATATCATACATCAGTTCTAACCCTATACCAACAATTCAATACATGCAGTTCTCCACCCTATACACCAATATCAATACATGCAGTTCTACACAACCTAACCAACAATATCATACATGCAGTTCTACACCCTATACCACAATTCAATACATGCAGTTACATCTACACCCTATACAAACAATGTTCATACATGCAGTTCTACACCCTATACCACAATATCAATACTGCAGTTCTACACCTATACACAATATTGATACATGCAGTTCTACGCCCTATACCAACAATATCAATACATGCAGTTCTACACCCTATACCAACAATATCAATACATGCGATTCTACACCCTATACCAACATGTCATACATGCAGTTCTACACCCTATACCAACAATATCAATACTGCAGTTCTACACCCTATACACAACTCAATACATGGAGTTCACTCCCACCCTATACAAACATTGTCAATACGCAGTTCTACACCCTATACCAACAATATCAATACATGCAGTTCTACACCCTATACCAACAATATCAATACATGCAGTTCTAAACCACCTATACCAACAATATCAATACATGCAGTTCTACACCCTATACAACAATATCAATACATGCAGTTCTACACCCTATACCAACATATCAAACATGCAGTTCTACACCCCTATACCAACAATATCAATCATGCAGTTTTCTACACCCTATACAAACAATTCAATACATGCAGTTCTACACCCTCTCCAACAATATCATACATCAGTTTCACCATACCAACAATATCAATACATGCAGTTTCTACACCCCCTATACCAACAATATCAATACATGCATTCTACACCCTATACCAACAATATCAATACATGCAGTCTACACCCTATACAAACATGTCAATACATGCAGTTCTACACCCTATACCAACAATATCAATACAGCAGTTCTGCACCCTATACCAACATATCAATACATGCAGTTCTACACCCTATACCACAATACAATACATGCAGTTCTCACCCTTACCAACAATATCAATACATGCAGTTCTCACCCTATACCAACATATCAAACATGCTTCTACACCCTATACCAACAATGTCAATACATGCAGTTCTACATCTACACCCTATACCAAACAATATCAATACATGCAGTTCTACCACCCTATACCAACAATCAATACATGCAGTTCTGCACCCTATACCAAAAATAAATAAATGCAGTTTCTACACCCTATACCAACAATTCAATACATGCAGTTCTACACCCTATACCAACAATATCAATCATGCAGTTCTGCATCCTATACCAACAATATCAATACATGCAGTTCTACACCCCTATACCACCTATATCTGTTGTATCACATTAGATCAACTGGACTTGAAATGTAGTTCTTGAAGACGTTTCGCTAGTCATCCGACTGGCTTTCTCAGAATTAGAAAGCCAGTCGGATGACTAGCGAACGTCTTCAAGAACTCCATTAAGTCCAGTTGATCTAATTGAATACAACGATAACCATGACCTGGATGAATGAGAAGCTTCCAAGCTATACCACCTAACACCAACAATATCAATACATGCAGTTCTGCACCCTATACCAACAATATCAATACATGCATTCTACACAAACCCTATACCAACAATGCAATACATGCAGTCTACAACCCTATACCACAATTCAATACATGCGTTCTACACCCTAACCAACAATGTCAATACATGCAGTTTCTACACCCTATACCACCTATACATACAATGCAGTTCTACACCTATACCAACAATTCATACATGCATTCTACACCCGATACCAACAATATCAATACATGCAGTTCTACACCCTAATCCAACAAATCAATACATGCAGTTCTACACCCTATCAAACAATGTCAATACATGCCGTTCTACACCCTTACCACAATATCGATACATGCAGTTTACACCCTATACAAACAGTCAATACATGCAGTTTCTACACCTATACCACTATACAGTACACAGTCTAACATATACAATATCATACTTCAGTTCTACACCCTATACCAACATATCAATACATGCAGTTCTACACCCTATACCAACAATACCAATACATGCAGTTCTACACCCTATACCAACAATATCAATACATGCAGTTCTACACCCCTATACCAACAATATCAATACATGCAGTTCTACACCCTATACACAACAATATCAACATGCATTTCTACACCCTATACCAACAACAATATATACATGCAGTTCTACCCTATACCACCAATGTCAATACATGCAGTTCTACACCCTATACCAACAATATCAATACATGCAGTTCTACACCTATACCAACAATATCAATACATGCAGTTCTACACCCTATAACCAACAATATCAATACATGCAGTTCTACACCCTATACCAACAATATCAATACATGCAGTTCTACACCCTATCCACCTAATACCACAATATCATCTGCAGTCTACCCTATACCAACCAATATCAATACATGCAGTTCTACACTACACCTATACCAACAATATCAATACTGCAGTTCTACACCCTATACCACCTATACCAACAATATCAATACATGCAGTCTACTACCCCTATACCAACAATATCAATACATGCAGTTCTACAACCTATACCAACAATATCAATACATGCAGTTCTACACCCTATAACCACCAATATCAATACATGCAGTTCTACACCCATACCAACATATCACCCCTGCAGTTCTACACCCTATACCAACATATGATACATGCAGTTCTGTACCCTATACCAACAATGCAATACATGCAGTTTCACACCCTAACCAACAATCTCACTACTGCAGTTCTACACACTAACCTACCAACATTTCAATACATGCAGTTCTACACCCTATAACCAACAATGTCAATACATGCAGTTCTACACCCTATCAACAATGTCAATACTGCAGTTCTACACCCTATACCACATATCAATACATGCAGTTTCTACACACCCTATACCAACAATATTGATACTGCAGTTTCTACCCCTATACCAACAATCTCAATACATGCATTTCTACACCCATCCAACAATATCATACATGCAGTTCTACCCCCCTATACACAATGTCAATATGCGTTCTTACCCTATACCAACAATATCAATACATGCAGTTCTACACCCTATACCAACAATCTCAATACATGCAGTTTCTACACACCCTATAACCAACAATATCAATACATGCAGTTCTACACCCTATACCAACAATTCAATACATGCAGTTCTACACTACACCTTAACCAACAATATCATACAGGCAGTTCTACACCCTATACCAACAATATCAATACATGATTTTCTCACCCTATACCAACAATATCAATACATGGAGTTCTACACCCTATACAACACAATGTCAATACATGCAGTTCTTCCCCCTATACCAACAATATCAATACATGCAGTTCTACACCCTATCCCAACATATCAATACATGGAGTTCTACACCCTATAACCACAATGTCAATACATGCAGTTCTCACACCCTATACCAACATATCAATACATGCAGTTCTACACCCTATACCAACAATATCAATACATGCAGTTCTACACACCCTATACCAACAACAATACATGCAGTTCTACACCCTATACCAACAATATCAATACATGCAGTTCTACACCCTATACCAACAATATCAATACATGCAGTTCTACACCCTATACCAACATATCAATACATGCAGTTCTACAACCCTATACAAAACAATGTCAATACATGCAGTTCTACACCCTATACCAACAATATCAATACATGCATTTCTGCACCCTATACCAACATATCAATACATGCAGTTCTAACCCTATACCACAATATCAATACATGCAGTTCTACACCCTATACCAACAATATCAATACATGCAGTTTCTACACCCTATACAAACATGTCAATACATGCAGTTCTACACCCTTACCAACAATATCAATACATGCAGTTCTGCACCCTATACCAACAATATCAATACATGCAGTTCTACACCCTATACCAACAATGTCAATACATGCAGTTCTACACCCTATACCAACAATATCAATACATGCAGTTCTGCACCCTATACCAACAATATCAATACATGCAGTTCTACACCCTATACCAACAATGTCAATACATGCAGTTTTCTACACCCTATACCAACAATATCAATACATGCAGTTCTACACCCTATACCAACAATATCAATACATGCAGTTCTGCACCCTATACAACAATATCAATACATGCAGTTCTACACCCTATAACCAATGTCAATACATGCAGTTCTACACCCATACCAACAATATCAATAACTGCAGTTCTGCATCCTATACCAACAATATCAATACATGCAGTTCTACCCCCTATACCCCTATACTGTTGTATTCAATTAGATCAACTGGTTGAAATGTAGTTCTTGAAGACGTTTCGCTAGTCATCCGACGGCTTTCTCAGAATTGAGAAAGCAGTCGGATGACTAGCGAAACGTCTTCAAGAACTACATTCAAGTCCAGTTGATCTATTTGAATACAACAGATTACCATGACTGACCTGGATGATGAGAAGCTTCACAAGCATATACCACCTATACCAACAATATCAATACATGCAGTTCTGCACCCTATACCAACAATATCAATACTGCAGTTCTACACTCCATACCAAATGCAATACATCAGTTCTACACCCTATACCAACAATATCAATACATGCAGTCTACACCCTATACCACAATGTCAATACATGCAGTTCTACACCCTATACCACCTATATCAGTACGCATCTACCCCTATACCAACAATTCAATACATCAGTTCTACACCCTATACCAACAATATCAATACATGCAGTTCTACACCCTATCCAACATATCAATACATGCATTCTACCCCTATACAAACAATGTCATACATGCAGTTCTACACCCTTACTCTAACAATATCGATACTGCAGTTCTCAACCCTATACAAACAATGTCATACATGCAGTTCTACACCCTATACCACCTATATCAGTACATGCAGTTCTACACCCTATAACCAACTATCAATACATGCAGTTCTACACCCTATCCACAACAATATCAATACATCAGTTCTACACCCTATCCACAATATCAATACATGCAGTTCTACCACCCTATACCAACAATATCAATACATGCAGTTCTACACCCTATACCAACAATATCAATACATGCATTTCTACACACCTATACCAACAATATCAATACATGCTTTCTACACCCTATACCAAAAATATCAATACATGCAGTTTCACACCCTATACCAACAATATCAATACATGCAGTTCTACACCCTATACAAACAGTCAACATGCAGTTCTACACCCTATACCACCTATACCAACAATATCATACATGCAGTTCTGCACCCTATACCAACATATCAGTACATGCAGTTCTACACCCTATACAACAATATCAATACTTGCAGTTCTACACCCTATACCAACAATGTCAATACATGCAGTTCTACACCTATACCAACAATATCAATGCATGCAGTTCTACACCCTATTCCAACAATATCAATACATGCAGTTCTACACCCTATACCAACAATGTCAATACATGCAGTTCTACACCCTATACCACCTATATCTGTTGTATTTATTAGATCAACTGGACTTGAAATGTAGTTCTTGAAGACGTTTCGCTAGTCTACCGACTGGCTTTCTCAGAATTGAGAAAGCCAGTCGGATGACTAGCGAAACGTCTTCAAGAACTACATTTCAAGTCCAGTTGATCTAATTGAATACAACAGATATACCATGACCTGGATGAATGAGAAGCTTCACAAGCATATACCACCTATACCAACAATATCAATACATGCAGTTCTGCACCCTATACCAACAATATCAATACATGCAGTTCTACACCCTATACCAACAATAGCAATACATGCAGTTCTACACCCTATACCAACAATATCAATACATGCAGTTCTACACCCTATACCAACAATGTCAATACATGCAGTTCTACACCCTATACCACCTATATCAGTACATGCAGTTCTACACCCCTATACCAACAATATCAATACATGCAGTTCTACACCCTATACCAACAATATCAATACATGCAGTTCTACACCCTATACCACCTATACCAACAATATCAATACATGCAGTTCTACGCCCTATACAACAAGTCAATACATGCAGTTCTCTCCCTATACCAACAATATTGATACATGCAGTTCTACCACCTATACAAACAATGTCAATACAGCAGTTCTACACCCTTAACCACCTATCAGTACATGCAGTTCTACACCCTATACCCACAATATCAATACATGCAGTTCTACACCCTATACCACAATATCAATACATGCAGTTTCATCACACCCTATACCAACAATATCAATACATGCAGTTCTACACCCTATACCAAACAATATCAATACATGCAGTTTCTAAAACCCTATACCAACATATCAATACATGCAGTTCTACACCCTATACCAACAATATCAATACATGCATTTCTACACCCTATACAAACTGTCATACATCAGTTCTACACCCTATACCCACCTATACCAACAATATCAATACATGCAGTTCTGCACCCTATACCAACAATATCAGTACATGCAGTTCTACACCCTATACCAACATATCAATACTTGCAGTTCTACACCCTATACCAACAATGTCAATACTGCAGTTTCACACCCTATACCAACAATATCATGCATGCAGTTCTACACCCTATTCCAACAATATCAATACATGCAGTTCTACACCCTATACCAACAATGTCAATACATGCAGTTCTACACCCTATACCACCTATATCTGTGTATTATAATTAGATCAACTGGACTTGAAATGTAGTTCTTGAAGACGTTTCGCTAGTCATCCGACGGCTTTCTCAGAATTGAGAAAGCCAGTCGGATGACTAGCGAACGTCTTCAAGAACTCATTTCAAGTCCAGTTGATCTAATTGAATACAACAGATATACCATGACCTGGATGAATAGAACCTTCACAGCATATACCACCTATACCAACAATATCAATACATGCAGTTCTGCACCCTATACCAACAATATCAATACATGCAGTTCTACACCTATCTCAACAATATCAATACTTCAGTTCTACACCCTAAACAACAATGTCAATACATGCAGTTTCTACACCCTATACCAACAATATCAATGCATGCAGTTCTACACCCCTATATCAACAATATCAATACTTCAGTTCTACACACCCTATACCAACAATGTCAATACATGCAGTTCTACCCTATACCAACAATATCAATCATGCAGTCTACACCACATAACCACTATACCAACAATATCAATACATGCAGTTCTACACCCTATACCAACAATATCGATACATGCAGTTCTACGCCCTATACCAACAATATCAATACATGCAGTTCTACACCCTATACCAACAATATCAATACATGCAGTTCTACACCCTATACCAACAATATCAATACATGCAGTTCTGCACCCTATACCAACAATGTCAATACTTGCAGTTTTACACCCTATACCAACAATGTCAATACATGCAGTTCTACACCCTATACCAACAATATCAATACATGCAGTTCTACACCCTATACCAACAATATCAATACATGCAGTTCCACACCTATACCAACAATATCAATACATGCAGTTCTACACCCTATACCAACAATATCAATACATGCAGTTCTGCACCCTATACCAAACATGTCAATACTGCAGTTTTACACCCTATACCAACAATATCAATACTGCATTCTACACCCTATACCAACAATACAATACATGCAGTTCCACACCCTATACCAACAATATCAATACATGGCAGTTCCTACACCCTATACCAACAATATCAATACATGCAGTTCTGCACCCATACAACAATGTCAATACTTGCAGTTTTACACCTATACCAACAATGTCAATACATGCAGTTCTACACCCTATACCACCAATTCATCATGCATTCGCACCCTATAACCAACAATGTCAATACTTGCAGTTCTACACCCTATACCAACATATCAATACATGCAGTTCTACACCCCTATCCAACAATATCAAATGCATGCAGTTCTACACCCTATAACCAACCTATCATACATGCAGTTCTACACCCTATACCAACAATATCATACATGCAGTTCTACACCCTATACCCAACAAATCAATACATGCAGTTCTACACCCTATACCAACAATATCAATACATGCAGTTCTGCCCATATACAACAATATCAATACATGCAGTTCTACACCCTATACCAACAATTCAATACATGCAGTTCTACAAACCCTATACCAACAATATCAATCATGCAGTTTACTACACCCTATACCAACAATATCAATACATGCAGTTCTGCACCCTATACCAACTATCAATACATGCAGTTCTACACCTATACCAATATCAATACATGCAGTTCTACCCCTATACCAACAATATCAATACATGCAGTTCTGCCCCATATACTAACAATATCAATACATGCAGTTCTACACCCTATACCAACAATATCAATACATGCAGTTCTGCCCCATATACTAACAATATCAATACATGCAGTTCTACACCCTATACCAACAATGGCAAATACTCAGTTCTGCCCAATACTAACAATATCAATACATGCAGACAAACAAAACACTCTTCTGCTCCATTTTTAAAATTGAGCTGCACCGTGATATCAAGTTGGGGGAAACATTAGAGGCCTACAGATTTACATTGACCCCAATTACAAGTGACATAAAGGAAAAGTACTTTTCTTGGCACAATAAGTAAACACGTTTACTGGGGGAAAACTGCATTGTATACCAATCTTGGTGTGATATTTCTTGGAAAACTGAATAAAAAAGAAACAAACTGATTCCCACATGAATCAGACCCTTGAAGACCTAATTGAAGATTTGTCTCAAACAGTTTCCTCAGCTGTCCTCTTTTTAAATAGAACATGACCACAATGCTTCAATGCATTACATTGCTCTACGCCCAATACTATATACAGTATTGCCTAGTTTATTTATATTAACAGGGCGTACTAATTGCCTGTGTGCCATTTTTAAAATAAAGATTTTTAGTAGAGATTAATTATAATTTTAGGCAACAAATTACAATGTTAAGACTTTTCAAAATATCAGAAACCACATTGGGATTTCAGAACACTTTTTTATGGGAAAGCAAAACCAAAAAAAAAATCTCCCATTTACTGGAAGATTCATCGCTCCTCTTCAACCCTTTTAGATCCATTAACTTCTACAGTTTGAAAGATTTATAGAAGGAATGTCCGTGTTTGGCATTCATTGTACAATACAAGCTTATTGTGTGGCTGTGCCACATTCAGTTAATGTTTTACTTTCTTGTTGCACAACAGGAACGGAAATGAAAGGTCCTTAGTTTCCTATGTAGAGAAAATGTTTCATTCATCTGTTCACCTCGGGCCACATTTGTAGGAGATTGCCATTTGTATTATTCCTAAACCATACCCTCTTCAGAGTATGTGACAGAGAATGCAGATAATTCATTCTGTGGTGTCTATGGAGCGTGTGTGACTGAAGAAGTTAGCTGAAGTAAATTGAAAACGTTAAACAAAGAACAAATTAAGGGATATTTTTAGCTAAACCAGTTTGTGGTGTGTGGGAAAATAATTTTTAAAAAAATATATTTTGTGTTGCTCTGGCTATAAATGGCGTTAGGGGTTAATGTATTTTAGAGTAATGTTTGGTTGGTGATGAGGGGAAAAGATTTTATTTGTCTACATAAAACTATGTAGTCTAATTGTAATAGAAAATGTAGGGAATTATTATACACATGACTACATGTTATTTAAACCCTTTCAATTATTATTTAATGTAGAGAAAGGACTGCATGATAAGTATTGGAACTAAATGCTAAGTTTAGGATTTTAAAGAACCCCACTTTAGTATCCTTCATTCAAGGGCATATATTTCTCCCCACCCTCACAACCTCCTATTTGATTTGGTTTACCTTTTACTTAAGGTGGCCATACCCCTATTAGTTACTTGATTCAATGTCTGAACATCAAATCAATTGTAATGCTTACATTCAAGGCAATTATATTCTCCACCACACAACCTCCTATTTGAAGTCCCTAGTCAAATCAGTTGTAATGCTTACATCCTCAGTGGTCATACTGCTGAAATCCCCACGTTCCCTGGTGTTTATTCCCTGTAGTGTCTCCAGAAAAGTGATTGGCCAGATGGTTGTCTGGAAACCGGCAGGAACATAAACAGAAATCTAATGTATGTGAGAACCAGATGACGCTAGAGCTAAAACAGGAGGGGAAGATGAAGATTGTTTGTTATTACCTGGACACAACGCTTTCATTATCAGCCAAAAACAAATGGCTTTGTTAGCCATCCTGTCACCCCCCAATTCCACTGCCACTATGATTGGGAAAAATTCCAGCAAAGTAAGGTTCCTACATACCTGAAGCATCCCCTTACTGGGCCACTGCCCAGCACTCCAAGACCTTCCAAAGATGGCTCCAAAGCCCCGAGCCAGCTGCATCTGGTGTTAACTGCAGCTCCTCACTAGACTGCTCTGCCTTCTGGATCAGCGATTTCCCCTTGTAGGACCCTAAAAATGCCTCCCATACTTTCGGTCTTCTTTAAGCTGCCTAGTCAACCTAATGTGATGGTGAGGAGCTTTGCCCCACATGTGGCCAAAGATAACCGCCTACAAAAACCCTTCCCAGGTAAATATCCTACAGCAAAGTTCAGGGAACCTAATAGGGATTGTAATTGCCTGGGGTAATCTTATTGGCCATTAGGCAAAACCTAATACCCTTCAGTAGCTCTGACAGCTTTCAGCTGGGATCTCTGCATTCCATTTTAGATAGAATATCTCAATACCCAGAAATGAAAGAGTGGTCACCGGGCGCTACCGTCTTCTCACCGACAGAGGACTCCAAACCTACCATCAGTAACCTGAATGACTTGTAATAAAAAGGAGCATTGTTCAGAATCTTTAAGGTCCCACAAAAAGAAAATCATCCAGTGTGAAGGACACATTTGGAGCCCGCTCCAATTGAACTAGCCCCACTCAAGGAATGTACTGAACGTTCGAAAAAGGCACAGGAGATCGCACCCCCCATGGGAGACCCATGTCATAATAAGTAAAGCCCATCCAGGCTGCAACCCAAAAGATGAAAACAGTCCCTATGCACTCGGTAACAGGCGAAAAGCGGCCTCTGATACCGACTTCGCCATCAATGCTCCTACTCCTACCTTTTTGTACTAGCGATGCCGCTCTGTCGAACGATACATAGGATACCGACGCTGCTTCAGGGCTTATGCCATCTTAACTGATTCCCCTTTTGGGTAGACAGATGATGTATTAATCTGAACTTACCCGGTTCCTTCTTTGGTACAAGGCCCAAAGGGGAAACCCGAATATTGGGGAATGTTGGGTCGAAGAAGGCCCGCCATCCGACCCATTGGACCTCAGCCTGGAAGTTCTGCCTCGCCACCTGAGGCGCCTCCCTAACGGACTTCAGATTTCTTGAAAAAACGGGGAAGGGGAAAAGTGAAAGGATAAAAAAAACCAGTACAAAACTGTTTCTAATACTCACGGCTTCCCTTCTTGGGTACTTAATCTAACCACGGCCCCATCTCCCCCACGTTCACTGGGGTCCTCTGGCCTCCTAGTACTAGGCTTCTTGGCTGATGCCTTCCCTTTTTTGAAACTTTGGCTGCCGAATCCCTGCCCCCCCACAAAAGGAACCTTCGTGTGGCGAAAACGGCAGGCTGCCCCAAACTTACATTGGCCCTCATTGAGAGCCAACATGGACCTGCCTTTCTTGGCTAATGACTGGTACCGTAACCTACACCCCAGGATTACTTCCAAAGCTAGGTAACATCCCTGAGGCCTTTGTTGACATCATGATCCTAATCCGAGTCGGTGGCCTTAGTGTTCAAACCTACCTCTGGGTGCACTGCCAACCCTACGACGAAACTCCTCGTCATAATGCCACCAGGCTGCTCCCCCATAAACTTTATGCCCCGAAGTATGGTGTCAAGATAAAAATAAAGTCGGAACATTTTTGTGGAAATTTTTTACCAATGACCCCTGCCAGAACGCAGAAAGCCTGCACCCAATTACCAAAGGTTTTAGCCACCTTTGGTTTTTTTCTCCTTACCCGTCTCTGTTCGACATATTCCTTGTCTACCGTCCCATGTCCGTATTGTGAGGGACCAAATTTCCACATATTCATTCCTCACAAATACTTTCCTTTACCTCCTCCGCACATGCACCCAAGTGGGGTGGGGGGGAAACTAAAACACACCAAACAAAGAATAAGTGTCCTTCAGGCTTTCCGCCCCTGCTACCGCCGAACACGTGGAGCCCCCTGCTCCACTGGAGCAAAACGCACTGCAGAGCCATGGGGCATAGCCTCATTTTTCCCTAAGTGCTTTTAATAGCCTGCACCAGTTCACCTCTCTCCCCAGCCCCGCTCCAACCGCCCCCCAAGGCTCCGCACCATGACACTCACCAACTGGCCATATGGTGTCCCAAGCCGTTGCAACCGCCCCTGGTCGCGGTCATGTGCTCGGGTCAACGACAGCCTGCTCCCTCTCATAGAGTCCTGCTGTGCCGCCTTGAAACCGGAATGGGATTGGTGCTGGCCGGTGCTAATCGTGAGGACGATGAACGCCCCGCGCCTACTGCGGACCATGCCGTCCTTTTGTGCCTTTATCATGTGCCTTGGACTGGCTCCTAGGACTCCTGTGGCCCCTCCTCTCCTCCTACGCCTTTTCCGTGAGTGGCGAGGCGGAGTAGCTGGATTCTGACTCCGAAGATGGCGTCTGCGACACAATCCTATCTTTCCCCCTGTCCCGCTGCCTCTTCTGCTAATCTCATCCACACGATGTACCTATCATCACTCCTGGCCCTAAACTTCCTCGACAATAGGTGATGCTGCCTCTAACGCAGATAATAGCCTCCAACCCCTGCCTCTCCCATACTCAGCCTCGCCTGGCGCATCCTGGGCCTAGAAGAACTGCCAGACCCTGCTTGCCCTTCGCTGGACGTTTACTCGCCTCTCCTGGCGGAGCTCGACCGGTGGCCGCTCACCACCTCTAACTGCCATAAGGGCATGCCTTGGCCTTCCCAATGAGTCCAAACTCTAACTGTCCTCGTGCTCTCTGGGCCTCCCCTGCGCTACTTCCTCTGGGGTGGGAACCTGTTTACCTGTGAGGTTCCTCCCCTGACCCTCCATCTGGGTTGGATGACGATGGCCTCCTCCTCCTGAGGCCTAGCAACCAAATAGCGCACTGATGGCCCTACCAAGCCCTTCCTCTGGGCTCCTGGCTTTTTCTTGTCCCCATTTGGCTGGGGCCTTGCCCCCCTTCGCTTTTTTTGGCAGAATATCGAGGAGGACTAGGCCTCAGCCGGTCTGGGTGGGCGGGACATTGCGCCTGCCTTAACCCAGCACTCCCGCCGGGGCGCCCGTGCAGGGAGGGAATCTCCCCCTTGGGAAATGGGATTGCTGCTCCCCCCTTGGGCAATAGTGCCTGAATGCCACCCCCGCCGGCCCTCCTGCTCGTCTACCTGCAGCACCTCGCTCGTGCCCTGCTCACCCGGTGGTCCTGCTGGGTCCCCGCTTTCCGGACAGGCTATCTGTTTATTTTTGGTTGTGCCTTGTATTTCACAAGCTCCGATGAGCTGTTCAGGGTTCACCGGCTGCACTGTAATGGTGCGCCGGTGGACCGCAAGTGCACTGTTTCTTTTATGATACAGGACCGTCGCGTCGATGACGTTAACAGCCGGGCCGCGTTCTGCGAGAACTATCGCTTCGCTCGTACACGATAAGGAGGGGGCGGAACCTAGAGGAGTATTGCTAACTCTCTGCTGCAGCTCCCTCCACGGTCTAGAACGCCCCATCCACTAACCCCGTGGCTGTGGGCTCCCAAAATGTTTTACTTTTCGTGTGTGCACAAAGACAGGAAAGGAAATGAAAGGTCATTAGGTTTATAATGTACGGAAAAAATTGTTCAGTATCATCTGTTTCACTCGGGCCACATTTGTGAGTGAGATTGCCATTTGTATTATTTTCTAACCATACCACTCTTTCAGAGTATTGACAGAATGAATGCAGATAATTCATTCTGTGTGTGTCCTATGGAAGCGTGTGTGACTGAAGAATTTAGTGAAGTAAATTGAAAAAAGTTAAACAAAGAACAAATTAAGTGGATATTTATGCTAAACACAGTTTGTGGTGTGTGGAGAAATAAATTTTAAAAAAATATATTTTGTCGTGCTCTGGCTTATAAAATGCGCGTTAGGGGTTAACTGTATTAGTTTTAGGTAATGTTTTGGTTGTGCTGATGGGAAAGCCAATTTTTATTTGTCTACATCACACTATGTAGTCTAATTGTAATAGAAATGAGGGAATTATTATAACCATTATACAGTTTTTAACCCCTTTCCTTATTATTAATGGTGAGAGAAAAGGACTGCATGATAAAGTATTGGAAACTAAATGCTAAGTTTAGATTTAAAGAAACCCCAACTTTAGTTCCCTTCATTCAAGGGCAATTAATTCCCCCACAACCTCCTATTTGATTTGGGTTTACCTTTAATTAAGGTGGCCATACCCTATTATATGTTGATTCATGTCGATGAACACAGAACTCAAATTGTAATGTTTACATTCAAGGTGCAATTATATTCTCCCACCCACACAACCCTCTATTGAAGTCCCTAGTCAAATCAGTTGTAATGCCTTATCATCCCAGGGGTCATACCTTCTGAACATTCCACACAATGTTTTTCCCTTGGTTATCCTGTAGTGTCTCTCAGGAAAAAGTGATTGGCCAGATGTTGTCTGGAACCTGCAGGCACGGGAAGACATAAACGGAATCTATGTATGTGTTCTTTACTGAAACGTATGTTTGCGGTCCGGTATTTATGACCCCCACCCTGTGCGTTGGTCAAGGGCCTGGCCTATTCGAAAACACACTCTACAAAGTAAGTGCATCTTTTCATGGCCAGTCTCAGGACTAGTATGGTGAGTTTATTGACATTTGATTAATTATAATTTGTAATTTCAAGTACAATCTGGTTTGCACCATAAATCCCACATAGAATCCTCATTTGTTCCAAGGACAGAATAAAAGATACATGTTTAATCATCTCAGGTCAGTTATCACTTTCACGCCATAAAATTCTTGGTTCCAGGGACTTAAGAATTTATCATTGTTTTAAATAATATTACAATAATTATATAGTGCCACCAATTCTCACAAACCATGATGGGGTAGCCATTTTTTATCATTATCAATGAGTTTAATCAGCATGCTAAAAAGTGAGCAATTAGCAACAATTAAGACGAGCCTATTCTGAAAAGCTTATTATGTTGGGAGATACTGTAGCATAAGAACACAAAAGTTGCCCTCTCCTTTTGTGCAGTGGAAGTATCTGAATATACTATACCACGAAGCTATAAGTTACAGCACCTGTAGCAGTGGGAACAGTTTCCAACCAATCGTGCCAGCGCTCCAAGACACCTCCGTCAAATACAAAAAACAACAAACCGTCTCCCTCTGTCTTCTGTATACATACGCAAGCCCCCAAGGCATAACATCCAGTGGGACAGAAGGAATGCGGGCAGCCGGTCTTTAGAAAAATCGTAAAATCTTTTATGTCGGAATCTTAAAAATCATCAAACCATCACACATCTAAAGTAGCAAAAAAACGAACTAAAGGCAAGAAGAAACTGTGAACCCTCCAGGCTCCACCCGAACGCTTTTCGTTGGCCAATACCACTTCCTCAGGGCAGAAGGGTGTCCTCTCCATCCTGTTCACTTTACAAGCCCAGATAATTGAACCTTTGTTCTCAGACCATATCAAAGTGAAAAAAGATCACTCTACAACAGACAAATGTAAATCAAAAACATTAAACCAAAAATAACTTTCGTATATAATAGATCTCAAAAATTAGTGATTCATGTTTTTACATGCATTTTTAGTAATGATTAATAAGAAAGCTTATATTTTGGTTTTTAATGTGTTTTTTAATGTTTACATTATGTCTGTTGGTAGAGTGTCTTTTTTCACTTTGGTAATGGTTCACGGAACCAAAGGGTGTAATTATCTGGGCTTTAAATGAACAGCGGACACTCCTTCTGCCCCCGAGGAGGAACTGGGTGGCTATTGGCCACGAAACACGTCGGGTGGAGCATGGAGGGTTCACATGTTTTCTTGCCCGTTAGTTTGTTTGTTGCACTTTAGATGTGATGGTTTTGATGATTTTTATAAGATTCCAAAATAAAAAGTTTACGATTTTACTAAAGACCGGCTGCCCGCTTCCTTTCTGTCCACTGGATGTTATGCCTTGGGGCTTTGCTTTGCGTAAAATAACTATTACCCCTTTAATTCCAAATAATGATGCTATTTTTATTTTGGACTAACCGATATTTAGATCAGAACGATTTTGACGCCCCCTACCTAATAAACCATGAGGTTGAATAAAAACATTATCCATCTATCAAACTTTTATAACTCCTCCCCCCCTCCCCCTTTTTTAAAAACCCTACCTAGCATTGGATCGCAGAGGAATGCTATGGACCAGACTACAGTATATGTATTAATATCATAATTCATAATATATTTTAGTCTTAGAACTCTACTAGACAACTCGTTTTAAAGCTATTCGAAAGGCTTTTCCCATTTAAAACCATCTGCTTAAGGATTGTTTAATGTTCTCCCTGTAAGATACATTTCCTAATCTTGAAGTATGAAAGTTTTTCTTCTAAGCTTAAGGTGTCCTCTAATATGACCTAT
Organism: Hymenochirus boettgeri; assembly: GCA_019447015.1. Lineage (NCBI taxonomy): Eukaryota > Metazoa > Chordata > Amphibia > Anura > Pipidae > Hymenochirus > Hymenochirus boettgeri. The sequence continues at coordinate 176,874,212 of CM033475.1, read as the reverse complement.
TGGTGAATCCAATGCATATAGAATTTATTTATGGTCCGCATTAAGGCAATCAGTTCACTTGCGAAAGAGTGTGTATTGATGTGAAAGACGGAAGGTTAAGTAGATCTATGCCTTACCGTCGGTTGGTATAGGGTGTAGAACTGCATGTATTGATATTGTTGGTATAGGGTACAGAACTGCATGTATTGATATTGTTGGTATAGGGTGTAGAACTGCATGTATTGATATTGTTGGTATAGGGTGTAGAACTGCATGTATTGATATTGTTGGTATAGGGTGTAGAACTGCATGTATTGATATTGGTGGTATAGGGTGTAGAACTGCATGTATTGATATTGTTGGTATAGGGTGTAGAAGTGCATGTATTGATATTGTTGGTATAGGGTGTAGAACTGCATGTATTGCTATTGTTGGTATAGGGTGTAGAACTGCATGTATTGATATTGTTGGTATAGGGTGCAGAACTGCATGTATTGATATTGTTGGTATGGTGTAGAAACTGCATGTATTGATTGTTGTATAGGTTAGAAACTGCATGTATTGCTATTGTTGGTATAGGTGTAGAACTGCATGTATTGATATTGTTGGTATAGGTGTGAAACTGCATGTAATTGATATTTTTGGTATGGGTGTTAGAACTGCATGTATTGATATTGTTTGGTATAGGGTGTAGAACTGCATGTATTGATATTGTTGGTATAGGTGTATAACTGCATGTATTGATATTGTTGGTATAGGTGTGTAGAACTGCAGGTATTGACTATTGTTTGTATAAGGGTGTAGAACTCCATGTATTGATATTGTTGGTATAGTGTGTAGAACTGCATGTATTGATATTGTTTGTATAGGGTGAAGAACTGCATGTATTGATTGTTGTGAATAGGGTGTAGAACTCAGTATTATATTGTTGGTATAGGTGGTAGAACTGCATGTATTGATATTGTTGGTATAAGGGTGTAGAACTGCATGTATTGATATTGTTTGGTATAGGGTGTAGAACTGCATGTATTGATATTGTTGGTATAGGGGTTGTAGAACTGCATGTATTGATATGGTTGGTATAGGTGTAGAGACTGCATGTATTGATATGTTGGTATAGGGTGTAGAACTGCATGTATTGATATTGTTGGTATAGGGTAAGAACTGCATGTATTGACATTGTTGGTATAGGGTGTAGAACTGCATGTATTGATATTGTTGGTATAGGGTGTAGAACTGCATGTATTGATATGTTGTATTTGTAAAGAGGCGTAGTACTGCATGTATCAATATTGTTGGTATAGGAGGGTGTAGAACTGCATGTATTGATATTGTTGTTCGTGTGTAGAACTGCATGTATTGACATTGTTGGTTATAGGGTGTAGAACTGCATGTATTGACATTGTTGGTATAGGTTGTAGAACTGCATGTATTGAATTGTTGGTATAGGGTGTAGAACTGCATGTATTGATATTGTTGGTATAGGGTGTAGAACTGCATGTATTGACATTGTTGGTAAGGGTAAACTGCATGTATCATATTGTTGGTATAGGGTGTAGAACTGCATGGTTGATATTGTTTGATAGGGTGTAGAACTGCATGTATTGATATTGTTGGTATAGGGTGTAGAACTGCATGTATTGATAGTGTTGGTATAGGTTAGAACTGCATGTATCTGATATGTTGGTAAGGGCGTAGAACTGCATGTATTGATATTGTTGGTATAGGTGTGATAGTGTAGAACTGCATGTATTGATATGTGTGGTATAGGTGTATAACTGCATGTATTGATATTGTTGGTATAGGGTAGAACTGCATGTATTGATATTGTGGTATAGGGTGTAACGCATATGATTTGTGATAGGGTGTAGAACTGCATATTATATTGTTGGTATAGGGTGTAAACTGCATGTATTGATATTGTTGGTATAGGGTGGTATATGCAATGTATTGATATTGTTGGTATAGGGTGTAGAACTGCATTTATTGACATTGTTGGTATAAGGGTACAGACTGCATGATATCGATATTTTTGGTATAGGGTGTAACTGCATGTTGTATTTGTTGGTAAAGGTGTAGAACTGCATGTTATTGATATTGTTGGTATAGGGTGTAGAACTGCATGTATTGATATTGTTGGTATAGGGTGTAAGGACTGCATGTATTGATATTGTTGGTATAGGGTGTAGAACTGCATGTATTGATATTGTTGGTATAGGGTGTAACTGCATGTATTGATATTGTTGGTATAGGGTGTAGAACTGCATGTTATGATAGGTTGGTAGAGGGTTAGAACTGCATGTATTGAATTGTTTGATATAGGGTGTAACTGCATGTATGATATTGTTGGTATAGTGTGTAGCATGCATGTATTGACATGTTTGTATAGGGTGTAGAACTGCATGTATTGATATTGTTGGTATAGGGTGTAGAACTGCATGTATTGATATTGTTGGTATAGGGTGTAGAACTGCTGTATTGATATTGTTGGTATAGGGTGTAGAACTGCATGTACTGATATAGGTGGTATAGGGTGTAGAACTGCATGTATTATGTTGTTGTAGGTGTAGACTGCATGTATTGATATTGTTGGTATAGGGTGTAGAACTGCATGTATGCTATTGTTGGTATAGGGTGTTGAACTGCATGTATTGATATTGTTGGTATAGGGTGCAGAACTGCATGTATTGATATTGTTGGTATAGGTGGTATAGCTTGTGAAGCTTCTCATTCATCCAGGTCAGGTATATCGTTGTATCAATTAGATCAACTGGACTTGAATGTAGTTCGAAGACGTTTCGCTAGTCATCCGACTGGCTTTCTCAATTCTGAGAAGCCAGTCGGATGACTACGAAACGTCTCAAGAACTACATTCAAGTCCAGTTGATCTAATTGATACAACAGATATAGGTGGTATAGGTTGTAGAACTGCATGTATTGATATTGTTGGTATAGATGCAGAACTGCTGATGATTGATATTGTTGGTATAGGGTGTAAACTGCATGTATTGATTGTTGGTATAGGGTGTAGAACTGCATGTTTGATTTGTTGGTATAGGGTGCAGAACTGCATGTATTGATATTGTTGTATAGGGTGTAGAACTGCATGTATTGATATTGTGGTATAGGGTGTAGAACTGCATGTATTGATATTGTTGGTATAGGGTGTAGAACTGCATGTATTGATATTGTTGGTATAGGGTGCAGAACTGCATGTATTGATATTGTTGGTATAGGGTGTAGAACTGCATGTATTGATATTGTTGGTATAGGGTGTAGAACTGCATGTATTGATATTGTTGGTATAGGGTGCAGAACTGCATGTATTGATATTGTTGGTATAGTGTAATGCATGTATTGAATTGTTGTATAGGGTGTAGAACTGCATGTATTGATATGTTTGTATAGGGTGTAGAACTGCATGTATTGATATTGTTGGTATAGGGTGTAGAACTGCATGTATTGATATTGTTGGTATAGGGTGCAGAACTGCATTTATTGATATTGTGTATAGGTGTAGAACTGCATGTATTGACATTGTTTTGTATAGGGTGTAGAACTGCATGTATTGATATTGTTGGTATAGGTGTAGAACTGCATGTATTATATTGTTGGTATAGGGTGTAGAACTGCATGTATTGATATTGTTGTATAGGGTGGTAGAACTGCATGTATTGATATGTTGGTATAGGGTGTAGAACTGCATGTATTGATATTGTGGTATAGGGGTGTAGAACTGCATTATGATATTGTTGGTATAGGGTGTAGAACTGCATGTATTGACATTGTTGTATAGGGTGTAGAACTCCTGTATTGATATTGTTGGTATAGGGTGTAGAACTGCATGTTTGATATTGTTGGTATAGGGTGTAGAACTGCATGTATTGAATTGTTGGTATAGGGTGTAGAACTGCATGTATTGATATTGTTGGTATAGGGGTGTAGAACTGCATGTATTGATTTGTTGGTATAGGGCGTAGAACTGCATGTATCATATTGTTGGTTAGGTGTAGAACTGATATGATATTGTTGTATAGGGTGTAGAACTGAACTGCATTATTGCAATTGTTTGTATAGGGTGTAGAACTGCATGTATTGACATTGTTGGTATAGGGTGTAGAACTGCATTAATGTGAGTATTAGTTGGTATAGGGTGTAGAACTGCATGTATTGATATTTGTTGGTATAGGGTGTAGAACTGCATGTATTGACATTGTTGGTATAGGGTACAACTGCATGTATCGATATTGTTGGTATAGGTGTAGAACTGCATGGTTTGATATGTTGGTATATAGGGTGTAGAACTGCATGTATGATATGTTGGTATAGGGTAGAACTCAGTATTGATATTGTTGGTATAGGGTGTAGAACTGCATGTATTGATATTGTTGGTATAGGGCGTAGAACTGCATGTATTGATATTGTTGGTATAGGTGGTATAGGGTGTAGAACTGCATGTATTGATATTGTTGGTATAGGGTGTAGAACTGCATGTATTGATATTGTTGGTATAGGGCGTAGAACTGCATGTATTGATATGTTGGTATAGGTGGTATAGGGTGTAGAACTGCATTATTGATATTGTTGGTATAGGTTGTAGAACTGCATGTATTGATATTGTTGGTATAGGGTGTAGAACTGCATGTATTGATATTGTTGGTATAGTGTAGAACTGCATGTATTGATATTGTTGGTATAGGTTGTAGAACTGCATGTATGTATTGTTGGTATAGGTGGTAACTGCATGTTTGATATTGTTGTATAGGGTGTAGAACTGCATGTATGATATTGTTGGTATAGGTGTAGAACGCTGTATTATTGTTGGTATAGGTGTAGAACTGCATGTTTGACTATTGTTGTTTAGGGTGTAGAACTGCATGTATTGATATGTTTGGTATAGGGTGTAGAACTGCATGTATTGACATTGTTGGTATAGGGTACAGAACTGCATGTATTGATATTGTTGGTATAGGGTACAGAACTGCATGTATTGATATTGTTGGTATAGGGTGTAGAACTGCATGTATTGATATTGTTGGTATAGTGTAAACTGCATGTATTGATATTGTTGGTATAGGGTTGTAGAACTGCATGTATTGATATTGTTGGTATAGGGTGTAGAACTGCATGTATTGATATTGTTGGTATAGGGTGTAGAACTGCATGTATTGATATTGTTGGTATAGGGTACAGAACTGCATGTATTGATATTGTTGGTATAGGGTGTAGAACTGCATGTATTGATATTGTTGGTATAGGGTGTAAAACTGCAAGTATTGACATTGTTGTATAGGGTGCAGAACTGCATGTATTGATATTGTTGGTACAGGGTGTAGAACTGCATGTCAATGTTTTCATTACCCAGCTGCCCTTATTTAGGTGTGACACAGATGATTGTCCTAAATGATTTATCATTTAACTGCTTAATGAACACAGCAGCTCCCATGTATGATAATAAACACATAATTTTCTTACAAATAGACTGTATATATACCTTGCTCCCATTAGAATAACCAGGGCATAAGTAAAAGTGTTTCTCAATGCAGGATGAAAGTAATTTCCATTAATAGTTTATACATTTCTATTCTTTCTACCACTGAACAGCAAGGAAAGAAATGTCCAATGTTATCTGAAACCATATGGTGCCAACACTGTTTCTCAACATTATGGTGCATGCAGATCTATTAAGATTGACAAAGCAGACACAAGCTCACTCATTTTTATTGCCCCTGTATATTTTAATCTTTAAGAAAATCATGTTTCTATATATTATGCAGTATTTTAGTAATTCAATAGTAAGTGCTATAAAAATAGAATTTATGTGGCAGTTAGAGAAACGATCGCTGACCATCAGAAATCGATTCGTATTGATCTTTGTACTACATAAGCCAATGTCTTTTTAATGGATAAAGGCACATTTTAGTCTGCTTGATGTGGCCATTGATCCCCTCAGATCAAAAGCATTGCATGCCTTCTTTTAAATCCCAGTTTATAGTAATATAATAATAATATATATAATTTACAGCCAGCAATATCTGTGTCAATGTGGAATGTCAAGACCACTTGGAACAAGTCAAAAATATCGCTTTATCTGCACAGATACAAATTTTTCTGATTTTGATAAATAATAAGGTGACCGATTGATTAATCAAAACTGATGAACGGTTTAAAAATATTAATATATTATGGAGCTACAGCTCCTTCTATTAAATGATTATTAGCTGTAACTACAGAACTGAATATCTGTAGTAGCTAATAATCAAAACATATCCAATTTAACTGCAACATTATTATATTTCTTTTTTAAAAAAGGCAGTTTTCACTGATATTTATAAGACCAATAAATATTGAGCAGAATCGACTTAGCCTATTGGTTCGGCTCACAACACTCCCAGTTTTATATGTGGCCCCTGGGAATGGTCCCTCCCTGGGTTAAAGATGGCCTTTTTATTGTTATAATGTTTAATTATTTTCCTATTCGCTTTAAAGTTTAGGATGCTAGAACATCTTATCATTTGAACTTTAAAGTAATGAAACGTAATAATCAATGATTATTATTATAGGGGAACTGTGGTCCAAAAAGATAAAAAAAAATTGATAGGAATTGCTCTCCTGAGAATTTTTGCAATCTTTTTTCATTGTTTATTTTACATAGTTTTGAAGATATTCACATTTTTGTGTGTGATATGGCAGCAGCTCACCAGGTCCCCTGCACTTCCTCGCTTCCTGCTCTGAAACTTGTCAGTCAATCTGCCCTGTCTCCCCCTTTGCAGCCCCCTGGTCCCTCCTGTTGCAGCCCCCCTTGGCCCATCCTTACAGCCCCCTGTGGCCCACCCACTCGCACTCACGGGTGCCGTGGCCCTGCCCACTCAGGGGTGCTGTGGCCCATTCACTCGGGGGCCTAAGCCCTGCCCCTCACGGGTGCCTAAGCCTGCCCACTCAAAGGTGCTGTGGGCCACTCTGACCCCCCCAAAAAAAACTCTGTGGAAAAAAAAAGCTGTTTTCACATAGTGAGAGAGAAGGGCTGTAGATTCCCTTACCTTCTCTGCAGCTGCAGGTCCTTACACAGTAGAGAGGAGGAGGGACTTCCTGTCTCACACACTGAGGGAGTCTGAGGCTGTGCTTGCCAGCGGCACTGTGCAGGAGAAGCCTTAGGAATGTCATATGTCTGCCTCTCACCCATTAACTTTCTGGTCAGTCATTTCTTTATATCTTGGGCTGTGGAGCACGTAGAGAGGAGGTTGATGGCTCGTTTTAAAGGTAGGATACTGGCCTTTCATTTAAACTCAACTTGTTTGGAGACCACAGTTCCCCTTTAATCCAGAACATTTCCAGTGTAAATAAAACATTTGTTAATTAAAAAAATGGAAGATGCTTAGAAAACAAATTGAAATATTTGACCCAGGGTACCGATAGTTTAATCATTTAATCCCTTTTTAATTGACTTTGCTTATGAATTTCAAACAGTTTTCAAAATGGCGGTAGTGAGCTAATAAAAGGAAATCTGAGTTTTGAAAAGCAGAAGGGGTATTTTTTGCAGCAAAATATTTTTGCCTTTAAAGGAATAGTTCAATGAAAAAGGGACTATTCCTTTAATCATTGATTGAAGACCTGGAGGTTAAGGAGCTATGCCTTACCTCCCATTCTTCAATCAATTTCACAGAAGCTAGGAATGAAGAGCGGTATAGCTCCTTACCCCCGCCAATCCAAATACTAAAAAAAAGGCTTATAGTGCCAACAGACAGGTTTCAATTTTCAAATATATTTACACTTATACTTTTTTTTCCATTAAACTATTTAGTAAAAACTCCAGGTCAATATTTTATTAACATAATCATAAATCAATGTGTTAAAAAAATGAAACAATGTTGTTATAATCCTTACAACTTAAAGAATAACAATCATTTTAATAATCATTAACATTTGATGATCTCCTCTGGCCTTGGAATTACTTCCACTGGTAATAAAGTTATGTTTTAACAATGACGGATAAACTTAGCATGACCTGAAATTGTTGATAGCTTTTAATGCAGTCAACTAGAATACTACCGTAACTATTTGATAATGTGCTGGGTAAAGGTCAATAGATTGTCTTTCACTTTTTAATGGAGGCATTGTATGGGGTGATGAGGTTAAGTGCTCTCTTGTAATTAGCATCTGGTGAACATAGCATTACAATTAGGGGGTCTGGCTTAGTATATTTAAAATAAGGTAGGTATTTCTCATTAACAGGTTTGAATACTGGTAAAGGACCTCTATAAAATCTATAATTTATGAAAGTCAGGAGAAAGTATTTACCTTTACTCATTTACTGTCAGAACTTAAATCCTGCTTAATTTAGAAAAAAAATAGCCTAAAATAAAATTTAAAGGACAGGCTAAACCACTATTTCAATATTTCAAAGTTGGCTTTGTTTTTCAACCATTCTGGAAAATATAGCTTTTTTAAGCACCAATATTGCAACATCTCCACATCGGCTAAGGTTGTCTCATCCACATAAGACTATTACTAGTGTTTCTGATTTAGTTTTTATTTTCTGATTTTTATTTTTATTATCTCGAGAATCTTTATTTAACCTTTGGTAATACCAAGAAACATGAACAGTTGACATTGGAATGTGTAGTGTCACGCTGTTGCTACGTCAAATGCTCTTCTGCGCCCAGTCTATTGCTGGCCAAGTAGCCATACACTATATAGAAATTAAATAAATTGACATTCAATTGTCAATTCTATCAATTGTTCCAGTCAGCTTATGTTTCCAGTAGTTTTAACTAGTAGTAATTCTCCAGCGTTCCCTAAACTGGCCAATTTATAAGAACAAATCGGACGAGCAAGTATCTAGACATAAGTTGAACATCGAGTGAATGTCAGGAGGTAATTAAATGTCAATATTTTCACAGGTGAAAAAATATTATATAAAGGTGCAGATTCTGAATTATTTTATGTTTATTTACTGTTCTTATGATAGTGATCATTTATGTTTCATAGGAAAAATAACACAGTTGTATAACAGGTACTTTACTCCCACACTGGTAATACCTGTTAATATATTTTTATAATACAATTTATTTTTTAAAGGAGAAGTAAACCCAATTTTTTATACTCTAGAATCTGAAACAACCCCTCTAAAAACACCAATTATATATATAAAATCCCATTTCAGTAAATTGTATTAAAGTAAATGTAAGTCTGTTAAGCTGTATGAAGTATCTGTGTGTATGTGCAGTGTCAGACCACACTCCTGACCTCAGTCACATGCTTCCTTGCTTATCTGCTGTAAAATGATTGGCTACAAATTATTAATGGGTGTAATCAACTGTAACAAGTTTCTGACATAGATAAGGACTGAGCATGAGCAGAACATAATGGTCGTTGACCAAACTGTGTGATATTAGAATGCTGTGAAATAAAGCACAAACCATATGTTATTTAGGTAATTTCCCAGCTCCCATATCAAAATGAGAGGTAAGACACCGATTACTGGTTTTATTCAAGGGGTTCTGCCTTCTGGTTCAGTGTTGTTCTGTGGCTTTAGTTGTCCTTTAAAGAGTCTGTTGTGTATTGTTGAAAGTTTTACACTGAGGCTGCATAACATATGGATAATATTCCCCTTACATTGTAACGGCCCCTTTACCCTCCACTTAATATATTTAGTTATAAAATCAGTGGTCCGTTTCAGTGAAAATTATAATTTAATGGTGCAGTTCAGTGGAAAATATCATTTATTTTTATATTACACATACCTAGTTATTTTACACATACTCTTCCATTTGGACAAATCAGTTGACTTCATAAGCCTTTGTTTTTGTCAGTAGTGAACTGCCATTTCTGTTCTGTTCTTCCAGAATGCACATTTCCTTAGAATGTTCCTAACAGTAATGTTTACTAATTGGAGTGTTAAACATGCGCAGATCTATAACTATAAACCCAGGATTGAGTTGAGACAAGACCATAAATGACTCTATATAGGGTACAACAAACAGAAAGTCAGCATTTTGGAAGCTTTTATTTATGCAGAGACACAATTTTGAATGGGCAGATTAAGGTCATTGCAAGGGGAAATGGGTAAATACTGCTTTTTTCTTAAAAGCATTTGTATTTACAATGAACATCCCCTTTACAGGGCATGTCCATCCCCAAAATTATAATATAACCCACTACTATGGCCCCACTGTGTAGTGTAGAAAAATCTTACCTTACCTTACATCCCAGATCTAAATGGTTCTCCTGTAATGTCCCTCCAAAGTCCAGAAAACTGGCCACTGGGAGACTAGCAGAGGGGGAATTGTTTCCAGATCTGAGGCTCCTCTGAGAGGTTTATGGCTTGCTCTGAGCAGCCCTCCCCTCCTCCTGTTTTGGTCTCCCCCTAGCATTAAAGCCTTTTAATATGTGGTAGAGCTCGCTCTCCCAGCCCCAACCGCATTAATCTTATTTGCAGAAACTCCCCCGATCTCTACTTACCTTCCCTCTATGCTCCGCCGTTCTGAACTGCCGGCAGCCGCGTCCGTGATTGGCTGCCTCTCAGCCAATCACAGATGCGGCTGCGGTCCCGCCCCCTGCTTGCATTTCCATGCAAGCAGAAGGCCGAGCAGTGCGGCGGAGGAGAGAGGGAAGGTAAGTAAAGATCGGGGGAGTTTCTGCAAATAAGATTAATGTGGTTGGGGCTGGGGAGCAAGCCCACTACATATCAAAAGTTTATTTAAAGGGTGGACATGCCCTTTAAGTATTCACTGTCTGGCGCCTGATTCTGTAATACATGGGGGTGTAATTGTTTGTTCAAAAGGTGTGTATTGTATACACATTAAAATTCAAAACTTACAAACATTTATATTTTGGGTGGCGCATATATAGCTATTATGGGTGCTTAAGGATATTATGTTACAGTTACTACATAGAATGCAGAGCAGACCGCCTCATGTTACTACGTTGAGGTCACTAATAACTCCTAACACATAGTATTAAACAAGCCGCTGACTGCTCTACAGCACTCGTTTTGACTTACAAATAATATTTTTCAAAAACCTTTATAATGTTTTCCCTGTGGGTGCAGGACTCCTACTGCAATAAAACAATAAAAGAACATTTCAATTGTGCAATATGGTTGTTCGATCATACACAAAGAGTTTCAGTAAGTAAGCAGGCTCCAGTAATACAAGCATAATATCTTCTCCTGAGACAAATAACAATTTCCCAACACAGCTATATAATGAAATGCACCCTTGATCTAGCGGAATTTGGCCACAGTTCACAAATGAGAAATGAGACGAGAATTTCAAACAAGGAGGATGTGTTTTAGGAAAGGAAAACATGTTATTCCATATTGTATAGTAATAGTGTTTAAAACAGTTCATTTTTCTAGAAAAAGTCTTCGATACCTTGCTAGGTCACAAACTGTTCTGAAAATGTTCTACTGAAAGATAAGTACAAATAGATAATAAGAGATAGAATATCTAATGGTTTCGGAAGCATAGAAGATAACAAATAGAGATGCTCGAACCAACAAGTTCTCTCCGCTGTTGGTTTCATTACAGTAAACCTGCCAAAATTTTACAAAACTGTAGGTCCAGCTTTACACTATTGAAGTCTATGGGAAACTGAAATTTTAAAATGAACATAGTTTTAATGTAGTTCTAACGTGTATAAGTTGCATAGAAGCCTGGGAACATTACCAATGCCCAAAAAACAAAAACAAAGAAATTGCTAAAACATTGGAAAACTAAAAACATGAAATACATGTTCTTCCTCTAAGCACACTAGTAGGTGCCCCTATCACCATCCAGACATCAGACTCCTGCTATTTTCTCCTGTCCCACTGGGGGCACATATGGATGGTCTGTAACCTCTTTCAGTTCCCTGTCCCACTGTGCACAGATTTCTTTCTACTACTGTGATAGAAGGCTGGAAGGATTGAGCATCAGTGCAAATTTTCCTCCTCCTAAAAATGTCAGAAAAATGTGAGAAAAACACAGGAATATACAAAGGGTTACTTTAAGGTGGGAGTAACCTTAAAAAAAGAATGTGGTTGTGGCTAACATTTGGGGATGAAATGGTGATGTTACTGCCATAAAAAACTTTAGGAATTTCTCCTCAGAAATACATGTTTTGCTCCTGCATGTAAAGTAATTATTTAAAGGACTTTAGTTCTCTATATGTGTGAATACAGGGAGAATAACAACAAGTGTTAATCTACAATTTACATAAAATAGCACAAATCTCTCTCCTATGCAAACTACTGTCAGGTCACAAACAAAATGGAGCCTGGCATGGAGACTTTTATACCATGGAGGTTGGCACTGCAAAAAAATAGTTGAGGTTGGTGATTTCTGGACATGTTGCTTCAAAAATTCATTACTTAATTATATGAAATTCTGTGACATGGGTTTATAATGATCTAAAACAGATTGCAAAGTCAAACAAATATTACAAAAATAAACATGCTTGGTATTACAAAACATCCAGTGTATTGTCCAAAATAAATGCGTTCAAAGTACTGACTTCCTGTTTGCAGGATCCTTATTAGTGCCCATTATGGTCTTGCAATTGATTTAGCTTCATGGGTTGATCAGTTTCAGATTTTGAGCATGTTTGACCCACCCACAGCCAGTAAGGTATTAATATCTTTAGCAACATTCCAAGAAAAGAAGCATCTTTGGAAAAGGAAGACCCTTACAGGAACTGTGATGGCAACTCACTAGGAACCACAGCAGAGTGTAGTAAAGGAAGTAAATATGTAGAATTACAAGGTATGTGTAATAAATGAAAAATGTTCAAGATAAATTAAATGTACACAAATGAATTATGCCTGTATTATATATCTATTGCTTAGATAATGGAAATCAGATTGATAATACATTAAACCAGTAATAATCTAAGAAGTGAAAAATAATTTAAATATATATTATAGATGTGTTTTTCTACTACCAACAAAACATTTTACCAGTGTATTACTTACAGTATAATTTTAGAGGGGTTTCTCCTCCTTCTACTTTCAGCAATACCCAGGACCTTCTTACGTCTCTTGGGAAGCTTAGACTGCTTGTGAAAGGTCTATGAGTCCTATATGTCCACGTACAATTCAATTTCACTGACTACATTCTGGATGTTTTTATAATCAATAAGTATTTTACAGACATGCCCTAGATTTCTTTTATTTACCACTCCCACATATGTTCTTAAAATCACAGTAATTATAGAGTATTCTATGCCTCACAATTATTTTTATATAACTAATTATAATATACTTCCCATGGTTTTAAAAAAATGTACAGGATTTTATATTTTTTCTTAAGCATTTAGGCACACACCAATTAAATATTTGTAATGTAAATCTATGATGAGCCCATAAATTTATGGAGATCTTAACTGGTATGTCCACCTTTAAAGCAAAAAAATGGTAATTTCTCAGTGACTGCCCCCACCCCAACTGATATATTTTGCACTTTATTACCTGCATTAATAACCAGATATTTAAGAATGTATTGTTCCTCATTCTGGGGACTCTCCCATGCAGTCAATCAAGGATGAAAACTGACATCACCTTAATGATTGACTGCTGTTTTGCTCGTTGGCCTTCTCTGCACACGCTCAAGATTATAAAAGCTCATTAAGTTGAAGAGGAAGGCAGATACCTTTGCTAGAAATAGATGATTAAATATCTGGTTAAAAATGCATATAATAAACTGGTAAAAAATAGCAGGTGCAGTTGCGGAAGATAACTGACAAGTCACCAGTTTTTTGTTTTTAGGGTGGACATGTTCTTTAATATCTGGATTGTAATACATCTAATTATGTGCTGAATATTTCTGCATTATGGGGCAAATAACTGATAATCACCTTCAACATTATTATCGATATGGTAAAGGTAAAGGACACATATATAAAACAAAAAGGTCTTACCTGGGTCTTGCATCTCCAGGTGTATTTTTATAGTATATTTTTTTATATATATAAAAAAAACCTAATGTTTCCCAACCAAATAACATAAAGTGTGGGTGGGCTCATTGTGAACAGTTTTTATATATGTGCATAAAAGTGGTTTAATGGGTGCACCCTTTTCAAATTGTTTTGTAGTATAGCAAAAAAAAAAAAAAACAAGCAAGGAATTTAAAGAAATGTTTGTAAGAAGTAGCATCTAGGTCATTCCTATACCTTGCAGAGTCCTGCTTGGATTTAATCCACACTTGACTACCTTCGCAAAGAGATTAAAGTTCTATCTGTGCATGCATTTGTTTCTTATGGGTACTTAGCTTTCTTCCCTCAATCATCAATTAAACAGATGAGTACTGTAGGATAGGGTGAGAATATTATGGACTAACAGATATTTTTTAGACAAGCTTTTCGAGATACATTTCTCACTTCTTCAGGTGAAGAGTATACTGGATAACAAAGGTACAGAACATCATTAAAGCTTATGGAGTTGCAACCTTTTTTGGGAAATCCTTGGAATGTAAACAAGGATTGCCATATAGGTGAACTATAAGCAGTAATCATAAAGAAGAGAAAATGATTCTCTCGAAAATTTGTCTATAAAATTAATTTTAGTCCATAATAAAAAGGTTCCGCAATACTCAGAACTCATATGTTTAGTATTAGAGATGGCGAACTCACTGAAATCTTTTTCCACTCTCACGGATTCACGGAGTTCAAAAATTCCAAAAATTCTGCCAAAAATTAAAATATAAATTGCAATGGTAACTGCTATAAATGGCCAGGTACCTGGAAAGGTTTGGGGAACAGTATAAATCAAGGTTTGAAAGTAGCGCACACCCTCAAGCACTCGCATGTGCTTAAAAACTTTCTGTGGTGCTGGTATCCGGACGTCCTGCACATCTCCAAGGTAAGTATTGAAGGAATCCAGGAACAGCACACTCTTTTTATGAATAGGGTCCTTAGCCCATTTTTCAGTGGAAAAACTGTGTAACATTTCGAGGGACCTCAGCCCACCCTTCATCAGAAACGTTACACAATGTTTTTCCACTGAATAAATTTTAAAGACTCCATTCATAAAAGTGTGTGCGGTTTCCTGATTTCTTCAATTATGAACATGTATCACGCCCAAAATCTTGCCCAATGCCCCAAAACCAGTCCAGTACTGGAAATGTCATGCACACCCTGTTTTGCATGCCACATAGTATTTTCTAAAATTTCTAAATTGCTAGTAATTTTGAATTTACAAATCGAATGTTCTAAATTAGTAAAATATTTCTTTGGTTTGGGAAAAAATCTGCAAAAATCTGAGTTCCGTCAGTTCCATGAACACCGATTCGGAACCAGGTTCAGGTTCAGATTTGGGAATAAGCTAACTAACTCGGCTCCAACAATCTTTTATCAATCATAGATACATTACTGATATGCGTGTGTGTGTGAGTTAAAAGTAATAGATTGCAAGCATTTTGGGTGTAGGACTTGATGTGAATGGATAGTATCTAAGGTTCAACACTACATACACTATATAGAAAATCATACCTACAATCAACCCTGATGTAATATTTTACAAACAGAATTACAGTTTATGCAACTTACTAGAAAAGAACTTACAAGGTATAGGTGTACTAGAAGAAAAGCTTTCATAAAATAAAGTCTAGTTTAGTGGGGTGATGTGAACAAACTTAAATCTATAATGTAAATTCTAAGAAAATATTAAAAATTCGAGGGAAAAAAAAGTAGTAAGCCTGGGGAATTGTACCCATGTACTCTGTCTTGCTCAAAGTAAAATGTTATACTCTAACCTAAGAGCTTCCACAATGCCAATATTACATGTAGAATCTTTATCTTTGCTAGAGAACATAATGAAAATAATGGAAAAAAATAGCAAATCTGGGGATTAGAACCAACAACATGAAATCTTTGTTAAAGAATCTATTTCTAATATTTACGTAAATGCAACTTATACAGAAAGAACTTACAATGCATAGGTGCATGGTGTGTCTAGAGAGAAAACTTTGATTGGATTTTAAAAATAAGTTTAGCTCTCCTTAAATAACAAACTGATTGACACTGCCATTATAAAGCTTAAAATAAATTACTACATAAATTGCTTTTGGGGGGATCTAAGGGGCCTGATATTGGGGTGGGGGGGGGGGTGAGTAAAGCAAACCTAAACTTAAATATAAATTCTAAAAATATGAAAATGGTTCACATTCCTTATTAATTTAAATGCAGATAAGGTTACAGGGGCGTGTTGACTATTTCTATGACTTTGCTACATTTTTGCCATGATTAAACCTGTAACACGTCATAAAATTACTTTAAAAATTTGCTGAGTAATTTACAGCAACATGTTCTGTTTTTTAGATTAAAAAAATCCACAGTGAGAAGGGAAATTAAAAAATATTGAACTTTTTTGTATGGCCCTTAAAGTCCTATGTTCTACCCAAACTAGGAAATGATGAGAGATAATAAAATGTCTATAAATGTAGAGAACGGTAATGTGATTTTAGTGACAACCTAAAGGTAGGAAAATCCAATTTTAAAAAAAGAACAATTTAAGTATCTAACTAAACTGTTTTTCTCATCTATCTTTATTTGCCCGCTCAATGCATTGACGGAACAAATATGTCGGGAAATCAGTCCTGGCAAGTATACACTCTAATGGCTTAAGAGCTACGATTATAAGAAAATAAGAATTGCCATCTACAGATGCTAGGAAAATAACATTCATTTGCACTATGTAATTCCAATTCCTTTGTGAAAGGTCTATAGTTGTCTATCTTGATCATCGTTGTTTGCGTACGCTCTATATTGCTTACAATAATGATATATCGGCACCGGTATACGCCTGTCTTTGACCACATTGAGTAAGCATGTTCTTAGGGTGAGGTCATGTGCCTTCCTGTTGATTCGCGTTCTTATTAAGAACGATACAGAAACGTTAAGTTGTGGCAGTCACAGGCTTATACTAGTCCGGCATATGGCGGCACCCTAAAAGGATTGGATTTGTCCCTCAATTATATCATTATCTTCCGCTTGACCAAAGGATAAAAGAGCTTTTGAGGCATTGTCAATGGTCAAGATTCTTGTTATACAGGCTTTAAAGAAGGTAATTGCGAACTTGTAAAATTTTAATGTCCTGCCAGGCAATACTGGCCTTTTAAAAATACCAATCCCCGGAATGTGCTCCGCAAAAACCATTGACATCTAAGGAATCTCAGTAACGGGAATCTAAAATAATTCCAGCCACGGCATATTCTCTTGTAGAATCGAGTTTCCTGCCGTTTTACACCCTATACCAACAATATCAATCACATTTGCCAGTTCTACACCTATACCAAACAATATCAATACATGCAGTTCTGTACCCCTATACCAACATATCAATACATGCAGTTCTACACCCTATACCAACAATATCAATACATGCAGTTCTACACCCTATACCAACAATATCAATACATGCAGTTCTACACCCTATACCAACAATGTCAATACTTGCAGTTTTACACCCTATACCAACAATATCAATACATGCAGTTCTACACCCTATACCAACAATATCATACATGCGTTCTGTACCCTATACCAACAATATCAATACATGCAGTCTAACAACCCTATACCAACAATATCAATACATGCAGTTCTACACCCTATACCAACAATATCAATACATGCGTTCTATTACACCCTATAAAAACATATCAATACATGCAGTTCTACACCCTATACCACAACTACAATACATGCAGTTCTACACCCTATACCAACATATCAATACATGCAGTTCTACACCCTATACCAACAATATCAATACATGCGTTCTACACCCTATACCAACAATATCAATACACTGCAGTTCTACACCCTATACCAACATATCAATACATGCAGTTCTACACCCAAACCACAATATCAATACATCAGTTCTACACCCTATACCAACAATCAATACATGCAGTTCTACACCCTATACAACAATATCAATAATGCAGTTCTACACCCTATACCACCTATACCAACATATCAATACATGCAGTTCTACCCCTATACCAACAATATCATACATGCAGTTCTACACTATACCAACATATCAATACATGCGTTCTACACTATCCACTATACCAACAATATCAATACATGCAGTTCACCCCTATCCAACAATATCAATACATGCAGTTCTACACACCCTATACCACAACAATATCTATACATGCAGTTCTACACCCTATACACAATATCAATACAGTTCATTCTACACCCTATACCAACAATATCAACCCATGCAGTTCTACACCCTATACCACAATATCATACATGCAGTTCTAACCCTATACCAACAATTCAATACATGCAGTTCTCCACCCTATACCACCAATATCAATACATGCAGTTCTACACAACCCTAACCAACAATACATACATGCAGTTCTACACCCTATACCACAATGTCAATACATGCAGTTCATCTACACCCTATACAAACAATGTTCATACTGCAGTTCTACACCCTATACCACAATATCAATACTGCAGTTCTACACCTATACACAATATTGATACATGCAGTTCTACCCCTATACCAACAATATCAATACATGCAGTTCTACACCCTATACCAACAATATCAATACATGCATTCTACACCCTATACCAACATGTCATACATGCAGTTCTACACCCTATACCAACAATATCAATACTGCAGTTCTACACCCTATACACAACTCAATACATGGAGTTCACTACACCCTATACAAACATTGTCAATACGCAGTTCTACACCCTATACCAACATATCAATACATGTCAGTTTCTACACCCTATACCAACAATATCAATACATGCAGTTCTAAACCACCTATACCAACAATATCAATACATGCAGTTCTACACCCTATACAACAATATCAATACATGCAGTTCTACACCCTATACCAACATATCAAACATGCAGTTCTACACCCCTAACCAACAATATCAATACATGCAGTTTCTACACCCTATACAAACAATTCAATACATGCAGTTCTACACCCTACTCCAACAATATCATACATCAGTTTGCACCATACCAACAATATCAATACATGCAGTTCTACACCCCTATACCAACAATATCAATACATGCATTCTACACCCTATACCAACAATATCAATACATGCAGTCTACACCTATACAAACATGTCAATACATGCAGTTCTACACCCTATACCAACAATATCAATACAGCAGTTCTGCACCCTATACCAACAATATCAATACATGCAGTTCTACACCCTATACCACAATATCAATACATGCAGTTCTCCACCCTTACCAACAATATCAATACATGCAGTTCTCACCCTATACCAACATATCAAACATGCTTCTACACCTATACCAACAATGTCAATACATGCAGTTCTACTCTACACCCTATACCAAACAATATCAATACATGCAGTTCTACCACCCTATACCAACAATCAATACATGCAGTTCTCACCCTATACCAAAAATAAATAAATGCAGTTTCTACACCCTATACCAACAATTCAATACATGCAGTTCTACACCCTATACCAACAATATCAATACATGCAGTTCTGCATCCTATACCAACAATATCAATACATGCAGTTCTACACCCTATACCACCTATATCTGTTGTATTCAATTAGATCAACTGGACTTGAAATGTAGTTCTTGAAGACGTTTCGCTAGTCATCCGACTGGCTTTCTCAGAATTAGAAAGCCAGTCGGATGACTAGCGAACGTCTTCAGAACTCTCATTAAGTCCAGTTGATCTAATTGAATACAACGATAACCATGACCTGGATGAATGAGAAGCTTCCAAGCTATACCACCTAACACACAATATCAATACATGCAGTTCTGCACCCTATACCAACAATATCAATACATGCATTCTACACAACACCTATACCAACAATGCATACATGCAGTCTACACCCTATACCACAATTCAATACATGCGTTCTACACCCTAACCAACAATGTCAATACATGCAGTTCTAACCTATACCACCTATACATACAATGCAGTTCTACACCTATACCAACAATTCATACATGCATTCTACACCCATACCAACAATATCAATACATGCAGTTCTACACCCTAATCCAACAAATCAATACATGCAGTTCTACACCCTATCAAACAATGTCAATACATGCGTTCTACACACCTCTACCAACAATATCGATACATGCAGTTCTACACCCTATACAAACAGTCAATACATGCAGTTTCTACACCTATACCACTATACAGTACACAGTCTAACATATACAATATCATACTTCAGTTCTACACCCTATACCAACATATCAATACATGCAGTTCTACACCCTATACCAACAATACCAATACATGCAGTTCTACACCCTATACCAACAATATCAATACATGCAGTTCTACACCCCTATACCAACAATATCAATACATGCAGTTCTACACCCTATACACAACAATATCAACATGCATTTCTACACCCTATACCAACAACAATATATACATGCAGTTCTACCCTATACCACCAATGTCAATACATGCAGTTCTACACCCTATACCAACAATATCAATACATGCAGTTCTACACCTATACCAACATATCAATACATGCAGTTCTACACCCTATAACCAACAATATCAATACATGCAGTTCTACACCCTATACCAACAATATCAATACATGCAGTTCTACACCCTATCACCTAATACCACAATATCATACTGCAGTCTACCCTATACCACCAATATCAATACATGCAGTTCTACACTACACCTATACCAACAATATCAATACTGCAGTTCTACACCCTATACCACCTATACAACAATATCAATACATGCAGTTACTACCCCTATACCAACAATATCAATACATGCAGTTCTACAACCTATACCAACAATATCAATACATGCAGTTCTACACCCTAAACCACCAATATCAATACATGCAGTTCTACACCCATACCAACATATCAACCCCTGCAGTTCTACACCCTATACCAACACTATGATACATGCAGTATCTGTACCCTATACCAACAATGCAATACATGCAGTTTCACACCCTAACCAACAATCTCACTACTGCAGTTCTACACACTAACCCTACCAACATTTCAATACATGCAGTTCTACACCCTATAACCAACAATGTCAATACATGCAGTTCTACACCCTATACAACAATGTCAATACCTGCAGTTCTACACCCTATACCAACATATCAATACATGCAGTTTCTACACACCTATACCAACAATATTGATACTGCAGTTTCTACCCCTATACCAACAATCTCAATACATGCATTTCTACACCCATCCAACAATATCATACATGCAGTTCTACCCCTATACCACAATTCAATATGCGTTCTTACCCTATACCAACAATATCATACATGCAGTTCTACACCCTATACCAACAATCTCAATACATGCAGTTCTACACACCCTATACCAACAATATCAATACATGCAGTTCTACACCCTATACCAACAATTCAATACATGCAGTTCTACACTACACCCTTAACCAACAATATCATACATGGCAGTTCTACAACCCTATACCAACAATATCAATACATGATTTTCTACACCCTATACCAACAATATCAATACATGGAGTTCTACACCCTATACAACACAATTCAATACATGCAGTTCTTCCCCCTATACCAACAATATCAATACATGCAGTTCTACACCCTATCCCAACATATCAATACATGGAGTTCTACACCCTATAACCACAATGTCAATACATGCAGTTCTCACACCCTATACAACATATCAATACATGCAGTTCTACACCCTATACCAACAATATCAATACATGCAGTTCTACACCCTATACCAACAACAATACATGCAGTTCTACACCCTATACCAACAATATCAATACATGCAGTTCTACACCCTATACCAACAATATCAATACATGCAGTTCTACACCCTATACCAACAATATCAATACATGCAGTTCTACACCCTATACAAAACAATGTCAATACATGCAGTTCTACACCCTATACCAACAATATCAATACATGCAGTTCTGCACCCTATACCAACAATATCAATACATGCAGTTCTAACCCTATACCACAATATCAATACATGCAGTTCTACACCCTATACCAACAATATCAATACATGCAGTTTCTACACCCTATACAAACATGTCATACATGCAGTTCTACACCCTTACCAACAATATCAATACATGCAGTTCTGCACCCATACCAACTATCAATACATGCAGTTCTACACCCTATACCAACAATGTCAACATGCAGTTCTACACCCTATACCAACAATATCAATACATGCAGTTCTGCACCCTATACCAACAATATCAATACATGCAGTTCTACACCCTATACCAACAATGTCAATACATGCAGTTCTACACCCTATACCAACAATATCAATACATGCAGTTCTACACCCATACCAACAATATCAATACATGCAGTTCTGCACCCTATACAACAATATCAATACATGCAGTTCTACACCCTATAACCAATGTCAATACATGCAGTTCTACACCCATACCAACAATATCAATACACTGCAGTTCTGCATCCTATACCAACAATATCAATACATGCAGTTCTACCCCCTATACCCCTATACTGTTGTATTCAATTAGATCAACTGGTTGAAATGTAGTTCTTGAAGACGTTTCGCTAGTCATCCGACGGCTTTCTCAGAATTGAGAAAGCAGTCGGATGACTAGCGAAACGTCTTCAAGAACTACATTCAAGTCCAGTTGATCTATTTGAATACAACAGATTACCATGACTGACCTGGATGATGAGAAGCTTCACAAGCATATACCACCTATACCAACAATATCAATACATGCAGTTCTGCACCCTATACCAACAATATCAATACTGCGTTCTACACTCCATACCAAATGCAATACATCAGTTCTACACCCTATACCAACAATATCAATACATGCAGTCTACACCCTATACCACAATGTCAATACATGCAGTTCTACACCCTATACCACCTATATCAGTACGCATCTACCCCTATACCAACAATTCAATACATCAGTTCTACACCCTATACCAACAATATCAATACATGCAGTTCTACACCCTATCCAACATATCAATACATGCATTCTACCCCTATACAAACAATGTCATACATGCAGTTCTACACCCTTACTCTAACAATATCGATACTGCAGTTCTCAACCCTATACAAACAATGTCATACATGCAGTTCTACACCCTATACCACCTATATCAGTACATGCAGTTCTACACCCTATAACCAACTATCAATACATGCAGTTCTACACCCTATCCACAACAATATCAATACATCAGTTCTACACCCTATCCACAATATCAATACATGCAGTTCTACCACCCTATACCAACAATATCAATACATGCAGTTCTACACCCTATACCAACAATATCAATACATGCAGTTTCTACACACCTATACCAACAATATCAATACATGCTTTCTACACCCTATACCAAAAATATCAATACATGCAGTTTCACACCCTATACCAACAATATCAATACATGCAGTTCTACACCCTATACAAACAGTCAACATGCAGTTCTACACCCTATACCACCTATACCAACAATATCATACATGCAGTTCTGCACCCTATACCAACATATCAGTACATGCAGTTCTACACCCTATACAACAATATCAATACTTGCAGTTCTACACCCTATACCAACAATGTCAATACATGCAGTTCTACACCTATACCAACAATATCAATGCATGCAGTTCTACACCCTATTCCAACAATATCAATACATGCAGTTCTACACCCTATACCAACAATGTCAATACATGCAGTTCTACACCCTATACCACCTATATCTGTTGTATTTAATTAGATCAACTGGACTTGAAATGTAGTTCTTGAAGACGTTTCGCTAGTCATCCGACTGGCTTTCTCAGAATTGAGAAAGCCAGTCGGATGACTAGCGAAACGTCTTCAAGAACTACATTTCAAGTCCAGTTGATCTAATTGAATACAACAGATATACCATGACCTGGATGAATGAGAAGCTTCACAAGCATATACCACCTATACCAACAATATCAATACATGCAGTTCTGCACCCTATCCAACAATATCAATACATGCAGTTCTACACCCTATACCAACAATATCAATACATGCAGTTCTACACCCTATACCAACAATATCAATACATGCAGTTCTACACCCTATACCAACAATGTCAATACATGCAGTTCTACACCCTATACCACCTATATCAGTACATGCAGTTCTACACCCTATACCACAATATCAATACATGCAGTTCTACACCCTATACCAACAATATCAATACATGCAGTTCTACACCCTATACCACATACCAACAATATCAATACATGCAGTTCTCCACCCTATACAACAAGTCAATACATGCAGTTCTCTCCCTATACCAACAATATTGATACATGCAGTTCTACCACCTATACAAACAATGTCAATACAGCAGTTCTACACCCTTAACCACCTATCAGTACATGCAGTTCTACACCCTATACCCACAATATCAATACATGCAGTTCTACACCCTATACCACAATATCAATACATGCAGTTTCATCACACCCTATACCAACAATATCAATACATGCAGTTCTACACCCTATACCAAACAATATCAATACATGCAGTTTCTAAAACCCTATACCAACATATCAATACATGCAGTTCTACACCCTATACCAACAATATCAATACATGCAGTTCTACACCCTATACAAACATGTCATACATGCAGTTCTACACCCTATACCACCTATACCAACAATATCAATACATGCAGTTCTGCACCCTATACCAACAATATCAGTACATGCAGTTCTACACCCTATACCAACAATATCAATACTTGCAGTTCTACACCCTATACCAACAATGTCAATACTGCAGTTTCACACCCTATACCAACAATATCATGCATGCAGTTCTACACCCTATTCCAACAATATCAATACATGCAGTTCTACACCCTATACCAACAATGTCAATACATGCAGTTCTACACCCTATACCACCTATATCTGTGTATTATAATTAGATCAACTGGACTTGAAATGTAGTTCTTGAAGACGTTTCGCTAGTCATCCGACTGGCTTTCTCAGAATTGAGAAAGCCAGTCGGATGACTAGCGAACGTCTTCAAGAACTCATTTCAAGTCCAGTTGATCTAATTGAATACAACAGATATACCATGACCTGGATGAATAGAACCTTCACAGCATATACCACCTATACCAACAATATCAATACATGCAGTTCTGCACCCTATACCAACAATATCAATACATGCAGTTCTACACCTATCTCAACAATATCAATACTTCAGTTCTACACCCTAAACAACAATGTCAATACATGCAGTTTCTACACCCTATACCAACAATATCAATGCATGCAGTTCTACACCCCTATATCAACAATATCAATACTTCAGTTCTACACACCCTATACCAACAATGTCAATACATGCAGTTCTACCCTATACCAACAATATCAATCATGCAGTCTACACCACATAACCACTATACCAACAATATCAATCCATGCAGTTCTACACCCTATACCAACAATATCGATACATGCAGTTCTACGCCCTATACCAACAATATCAATACATGCAGTTCTACACCCTATACCAACAATAGCAATACATGCAGTTCTACACCCTATACCAACAATATCAATACATGCAGTTCTGCACCCTATACCAACAATGTCAATACTTGCAGTTTTACACCCTATACCAACAATGTCAATACATGCAGTTCTACACCCTATACCAACAATATCAATGCATGCAGTTCTACACCCTATACCAACAATATCAATACATGCAGTTCCACACCTATACCAACAATATCAATACATGCAGTTCTACACCCTATACCAACAATATCAATACATGCAGTTCTGCACCCTATACCAAACATGTCAATACTGCAGTTTTACACCCTATACCAACAATATCAATACTGCAGTTCTACACCCTATACCAACAATACAATACATGCAGTTCCACACCCTATACCAACAATATCAATACATGGCAGTTCCTACACCCTATACCAACAATATCAATACATGCAGTTCTGCACCCATACCAACAATGTCAATACTTGCAGTTTTACACCTATACCAACAATGTCAATACATGCAGTTCTACACCCTATACCACAATTCATCATGCATTCGCACCCTATAACAACAATGTCAATACTTGCAGTTCTACACCCTATACCAACATATCAATACATGCAGTTCTACACCCTATACCAACAATATCAAATGCATGCAGTTCTACACCCTATAACCAACCTATCATACATGCAGTTCTACACCCTATACCAACAATATCAATACATGCAGTTCTACACCCTATACCCAACAAATCAATACATGCAGTTCTACACCCTATACCAACAATATCAATACATGCAGTTCTGCCCATATACAACAATATCAATACATGCAGTTCTACACCCTATACCAACAATTCAATACATGCAGTTCTACAAACCCTATACCAACAATATCAATACATGCAGTTTCTACACCCTATACCAACAATATCAATACATGCAGTTCTGCACCCTATACCAACTATCAATACATGCAGTTCTACACCTATACCAATATCAATACATGCAGTTCTACCCCTATACCAACAATATCAATACATGCAGTTCTGCCCCTATACTACATAACAATATCATACATGCAGTTCTACACCCTATACCAACAATATCAATACATGCAGTTCTGCCCCATATACTAACAATATCAATACATGCAGTTCTACACCCTATACCAACAATGGCAATACATGCAGTTCTGCCCCATATACTAACAATATCAATACATGCAGACAAACAAAAACACGCTTCTGCTCCATTTTTAAAATTGAGCTGCACCGTGATATCAAGTTGGGGGAAACATTAGAGGCCTACAGATTTACATTGACCCCAAATTACAAGTGACATAAAGGAAAAGTACTTTTCTTGGCACAATAAGTTAAACACTGTTACTGGGGGAAAACTGCATTGTATACCAATCATTGGTGTGATATTTCTTGGAAAACTGAATAAAAAAGAAACAAACTGATTCCCACATGAATCAGACCCTTGAAGACCTAATTGAAGATTTGTCTCAAACAGTTTCCTCAGCTGTACTCGTTTTAAATAGAACATTGACCACAATGCTTCAATGCTATTACATTGCTCTACGCCCAATACTATATACAGTATTGCCTAGTTTATTTATATTAACAAGGCGTACTATTGCCTGTGTGCCATTTTTAAAATAAAGAGATTTTAGTAGAGATTAATTATAATTTTAGGCAACAAATTACAATGTTAAGACTTTTCAAAATATCAGAAACCACATTGGGATTTCAGAACACTTTTTTATGGGAAAGCAAAACCAAAAAAAAAATCTCCCATTTACTGGAAGATTCATCGCTCCTCTTCAACCCTTTTAGATCCATTAACTTCTACAGTTTGAAAGATTTATAGAAGGAATGTCAGTGTTGGCATTCATTGTACAATAAAAGCTTATTGTGTGGCTGTGCCACATTCAGTTAAATGTTTACTTTCTTGTTGCACAACGGAACAGGAAATGAAAGGTCATTAGTTTACTAATGTAGAGAAAAATTGTTCATTCATCTGTTCACCTCGGGCCACATTTGTAGGAGATTGCCATTTGTATTATTTCCTAAACCATACCCTCTTTCAGAGTATGTGACAGAATGAATGCAGATAATTCATTCTGTGTGTGTCTATGGAAGCGTGTGTGACTGAAGAAGTTAGCTGAAGTAAATTGAAAACAGTTAAACAAAGAACAAATTAAGGGATATTTATAGCTAAACCAGTTTGTGGTGTGTGGGAAAATAATTTTTAAAAAAATATATTTTGTGTTGCTCTGGCTATAAATGGCGTTAGGGGTTAATGTATTTTAGAGTAATGTTTGGTTGGTGATGAGGGGAAAAGATTTTATTTGTCTACATAAAACTATGTAGTCTAATTGTAATAGAAAATGTAGGGAATTATTATACACATGACTACATGTTATTTAAACCCTTTCAATTATTATTTAATGTAGAGAAAGGACTGCATGATAAGTATTGGAACTAAATGCTAAGTTTAGGATTTTAAAGAACCCCACTTTAGTTCCCTTCATTCAAGGGCAATTATATTCTCCCACCCACAACCTCCTATTTGATTTGGTTTACCTTTACTTAAGGTGGCCATACCCCTATTAGTTACTGTTGATTCAATGTCAGATGAACATCAAATCAATTGTAATGCTTACATTCAAGGGCAATTATATTCTCCCACCCACAACCTCCTATTTGAAGTCCCTAGTCAAATCAGTTGTAATGCTTACATCCTCAGTGGGTCATACCTGCTGAAATTCCCACAATGTTCCCTGGTGTTATTCCCTGTAGTGTCTCTCAGAAAAGTGATTGGGCCAGATGGTTGTCTGGAACCTGGCAGGAACATAAACAGGAAATCTAATGTATGTGAGAACCAGATGACGCATAAGAGCTAAAACAGGAGGGGAAGATGAAGATTGTTTGTTATTACCTGGACAACAACGCTTTCATTATCAGCCAAAAACAAATGGCTTTGTTAGCCTCCTGTCACCCCCCAATTCCACTGCCCACTATGATTGGGAAAAATTCCAGCAAAGTAAGGTTCCTACAATACCTGAAGCATCCGCCTACTGGGCCACTGCCAGCACTCCAAGACTTCCAAAGATGGCTCCAAAGCCCCGAGCCAGCTGCATCGGTGTTAACTGCAGCTCCTCACTAGACTGCTCTGCCTTCTGGATCAGCGATTTCCCTTGTAGACCCTAAAAATGCCTCCCATACTTTTCGGTCTTCTTTAAGCTGCCTAGTCAACCTAATGTGATGGTGAGGAGCTTTGCCCCACATGTGGCCAAAGATAACCGCCTACAAAAACCCTTCCCTAAGGTAAATATCTACAGCAAAAGTTCAGGGAACCTAATAGGGATTGTAATTGCCTGGGGTAATCTTATTGGCCATTAGGCAAAACCTAATACCCTTCAGTAGCTCTGACAGCTTTCAGCTGGGATCTCTGCATTCCATTTTAGATAGAATATCTCAATACCCAGAAATGAAAGAGTGGTCACCGGGCCTACCGTCTTCTCACCACAGAGGACTCCAAACCTACCATCAGTACCTGAATGACTGTAATAAAAAGGAGCATTGTTCAGAATCTTTAAGGTCCCACAAAAGAAAATCATCCAGTGTGAAGGAACATTTGGAGCCCGCTCCAATTGAACTAGCCCACTCAAGGAATGTACTGAACGTTTCGAAAAAGGCACAGGAGATCGCACCCCCATGTGGAGGACCATGTCATAATAAGTAAAGCCCATCCAGGCTGCAACCCAAAAGATGAAAACAGTCCCTATGCACCGGTAACAGGCGAAAAGCGGCTCCTCGATATCCGACTTCGCCATCAATGCTCCTACTCCTACCTTTTTGTACTAGCGATGCCGCTCTGTCGAACGATACATAGGATACCGACGCTTGCTTCAGGGCTTATGCCATCTTAACTGATTCCCCTTTTGGGTAGACCAGATGATGTATTAATCTGAACTTACCCGGTTCCTTCTTTGGTACAAGGCCCAAAGGGGAAACCCGAATATTGGGGAATGTTGGGTCGAAGAAGGCGCCCGCCATCCGACCCATTGGACCTCAGCCTGGAAGTTTCTGCCTCGCCACCTGAGGCGCCCCCTAACGGACTTCAATTTCTTGAAAAAACGGGGAAGGGGAAAGTGAAAGGATAAAAAAAACCAGTACAAAACTGTTTCTAATACTCACGGCTTTCCCTTCTTGGGTACTTAATCTAACCACGGCCCCATCTCGCCCACTGTTCACTGGGGTCCTCTGGCCTCCTAGTACTAGGCTTTCTGGCTGATGCCTTCCCTTTTTTTGAAACTTTGGCTGCCGAATCCCTGCCCCCCCACAAAAGGAACCTTCGTGTGGCGAAAAACGGCAGGCTGCCCCAAACTTACATTGGCCCTCATTGAGAGCCAACATGGACCTGCCTTTCTTGGCTAATGACTGGTACCGTAACCTACACCCCAGGATTACTTCCAAAGCTAGGTAACATCCCTGAGGCCTTTGTTGACATCATGATCCTAATCCGAGTCGGTGGCCTTAGTGTTCAAACCTACCTCTGGGTGCACTGCCAACCCTACGACGAAACTCCTCGTCATAATGCCACCAGGCTGCTCCCCCATAAACTTTATGCCCCGAAGTATGGTGTCAAGATAAAAATAAAGTCGGAACATTTTTGTGGAAATTTTTTACCAATGACCCCTGCCAGAACGCAGAAAGCCTGCACCCAATTACCAAAGGTTTTAGCCACCTTTGGTTTTTTTCTCCTTACCCGTCTCTGTTCGACCTATTCCTTGTCTACCGTCCACATTGTCCGTATGTGAGGGACCAAAATTTCCACATATCATTCCTCCAAACTACTTTCCTTTACCTCCTCCGCATACATGCACCCAGTGGGTTGGGGGGGAACTCAAAAACACACAAAAACGAAATAAGTGTCCTTCAGGGCTTCCAGCCCTGCTACCGCCGACAAGCGGAGCCCCCTGCTCCACTGGAGAAAACGCACTGCAGAGCCATGAGGGCATACCTCAATTTTTCCCATAAGTGCTTTTAATAGCCTGCACCAGTTCACCTCTCTCCCAGCCCCGCTGCCCCGCCCCCCAAGCGCTCCGCACCATGACAACTCACCACCTGGCCTTGTGTCCCAAGCCGTTTGCAAATCCGCCCCTGGTCGCGGTCATGTGCTCGGTCCAACTGACAGCCTGCTCCCTCTCTAGAGTCCTGCTGTGCCGCCTTGAACCGGAATGGGATCTGGTGCTGGCCGAGTGTCTAAATCGTGAGGACGATGAAAGCCCCCGGCCTACTGCGGACTCAGCGCCTTTTGTGCCTTTATCATTGCCTTGGACTGGCTCCTAGGGACTCCTGTGGCCCCTCCTCCTCCCCTACCCTTTCCGTGAGTGGCGAGGCGGAGTAGCTGGATCTGACTCCGAAGATGGCGTCTGCGCACAATCCTATCTTTCCCCTGTCTCCGCTGCCTCTTCTGCTAGATCTCTCCACACGATGTCCTATCATCACTCCTGGCCCTAAACTCCTCGACAATAGGTGATGCTGCCTCTAACCAGATAATAGCCTCCAACCCCTGCCTCTCCCATTACTCAGCCTCGCCTGGCGCATCCCATGGTCCTAGTAAGAACTGCCGACCCTGTCTGCCCTTTGCTGGACGTTTACTCGCCTCTCCTGGCGAGCTCGACTCGGTGGCCGCTTCACCACCTCTAACTGCCATAAGGGCATGCCTTGCCTCCACTGAGTCCAAAACTCTAACTCCATCTTGCCTCTGGGCCTCCCTGCGGCTACTATGCCTCTGGGGTGGGACCTGTTTACCTGTGAGTGTTTCCTCCCCGACCCTCCATCTGGGTTGGATGACGGGGAGAGCCTCCTCCTCCTGATGCCCTAGCATGACTAAATACCACTGATGGCCCTACAAGCCCCTTCTCTGGGCTCCTGGCTTTTTTCTTGTCCCATTTGGCTGGGGCCTTGCCCCCCTTCGCTTTTTTTGGCAGGATTCGAGGAGGACTAGGACTCAGCGGTCTGGGGGGCGGGAACAATTGCGCCTGGCCTTAACCCAGCTCCCGCCGGGCGCCCGTGCAGGGGGGAATAACGTCCCCCTTGGGAAATGGGATTGCTTGCCTCCCCCCTTGGGCAATAGTGCCTGAAGGCCACCCCCGCCGGCCCTCCTGCTCTGTCATGTCCAGTCACCTCCTCGGCTGGCCCTAGCTCCCCTGGTGGGTCTGCTGGTCCCCGCTTCCGGACAGGCTATCTGTTTATTTTTGTGGTGCCTTGTATTTCACAAGCTCCGATGAGCTGTTCCGTAGGTTCACCGGCTGCACTGTAATGGCGCCGGTGGACCGCAGTGCACTGCTCTTAATACACGAGACCGCGCTTCGTATGACGTTAACGCCGGGCCGCGTTTTCTGCGAGGACTACGCTTCGCTCGTACACATCAAGGTAGGGGGCGGAACCTAAGAGGAGCTCTGCTACCTCTGACTGCAGGCTCCCTCCACGGTCAAACGCCCCCATCCCTAACCCCGTGGCGTGGGCTTCCCAAATGTTTTACTTTTCGTGTGGCACAAGAACAGGAAAGAAATGAACAGGTCATTAGTTTTATAATGTAGGAAAAAATTGTTCATATCATCTGTTTCACACTCGGGCCACATTTGTAGAGAGATTGCCATTCTGTATTATTTTCTCAACCATACCACTCTTTCAGAGTATGTGACAGAATGAATGCAGTATAATCATTCTGTGTGGTGTCTATGGAAGGTGTGTGACTGAAGAATTTATGAAGTTAAATTGAAAAAATTAAACAAAGAACAAATTAAGGATATTTATGCTAAACAGTTTGTGGTGTTGGGAAATAAATTTTTAAAAAAAATATTTTGTCGTTGCTCTGGCTATAAAATGGCGTTAGGGGTTAACTGTATTTAGAGTTTAGAGTAATGTTTTGGTTGTGCTGAGGGGCCCATTTTATTTGTCTACATCACACTATTGTAGTCTAATTGTAATAGAAATGAGGGAATTATTTACACCTGACTACAGTTTATTAACCCTTTCATTATTATTAATTGGTAGAGAAAGGGACTGCATGATAAGTATGGAACTAATGCTAAGTTTAGATTTTAAGAACCCCACTTTAGTTCCCTTCATTCAAGGGCAATTATACTTCTCCCACACCCACCTCCTATTTGATTTGGGTTTACCTTTAATTAAGTGTGGCCATACCCCTATTATACTGTTGATTCACTGTCATGATTACACAAACCAATTGTAATGCTTACATTCAAGGTGGCAACTTATATTCTCCCACCCAAAACCCTCATATTGAATCCCTAGTCAATCAGTGTAATGCTTACATCTCGCAGTGGGTCATAACCTCTGAAATTCCCACAATGTTTTTCCCTGGGTTATCTGTAGGTCTTCTCAGGAAAAGTGATTGGCCAGATGTTGTCTGGAAACCTCATGGACAAAACGGGAAACTAAACAGGAATTAATGTATGTGTATCTTTAATGAAACGTATGTTTGCGGTCCGGTATGACCCCACCCTGTGCTTGTGTCAAGGGCCTGGCCTATTCGAAAACACACTCTACAAGTAGTGCATCTTTTCATTGGCCAGGTCTCAGACTAGTATAGGTGAGTATTATTGACATTTTGATATAATAATTTTGTAATTTCAATACAATCTTGGTTGCAACCATAGAAATTCCACATAGAATCCTCACTTTGTTCCAAGGACAGAATAAAAGACATACATGTTTAATCATTCAGTCAGTATCACTTTCACGCCAAAAATATTGGTTCAGGGACTTAAGACATTTATCATTGTTTAATAATATTAAATAATTATATAGTACCACATTCTCACAAACCATGATGGGGTAGCATTTTTATCATATCAACTGAGTTTAAATCAGCATGCTAAAAGTGAGCATTAGCAACAATTAGACGGCCTATTCTAAAAGCTTATTATGTTGGGAGATACTGTAAGCATAAAACACAAAAGTTGCCCCTCGTCCTTTTGTGCGTGGAAGTCTCTGGAAATATACTATACCACGAAGCTAACTAAAGTTACACACACCTGTAGCAGTGGGGGAACAGTTTCCAACCATCGTGCCAGCGCTCCAAACACCTCCGTCAAAATACAAAACAACAACGTCTCCCTCTGTCTTCTGTATACATACGCAAGCCCCAAGGCATAAATCCAGTGGGACAGAAGGAAGCGGGCAGCCGGTCTTTAGAAAAATCGTAAAATCTTTTTATGTTCGGAATCTTAAAAATCATCAAACCATCACACATCTAAAGTAGCAAACAAACGAACTAAGGCAAGAAGAATGTGAACCCTCCAGGCTCCACCCGAAGCTTTTCGTTGGCCAATAGCCACTTCCTCAGGGCAGAAGGGTGCCCTCTCCACACTGTTCCTTAAAGCCCAGATAAATTGAACCTTTGTTCCATGAACCATATCCAAAGTGAAAAAAGATCACTCTACAACAGACAAATGTAAATCATAAAACATTAAAACCAAAATATATACTTTCGTATATAATAATACTTCAAAAATTAGTGATTCATGTCTTTTACACTGCATTTTTAGTATGATTATATAAGAAAGCTTATATTTTGGTTTTAATGTGTTTTAATGTTTAACATTATGTCTGTTGGTAGAGTGTCTTTTTTCACTTTGGTATGGTTCACGGAACCCAAAGGGTGTAATTATCTGGGCTTTAAATGAACAGGGACACTCCTTCATGCCCCCGAGGAGGACTAGGAATGGCTATTGGCCACGAAACCACGTCGGGTGGAGCTGGAGGGTTCACATGTTTCTCTTGCCCGTTAGTTTGGTTTGTTGACTTTAGATGTGATGGTTTTGATGATTTTTATAAGATTCCTAAAATAAAAAAGTTTACGATTTTTACTAAAGACCGGCTTCCCGCTTCCTTTCTGTACCAACTGGATGTTGCCTTGGGGCTTTGCTTTGCGTTAAAATACTATATAACCCTTTAATGTCCAAATAATGATGCTATTTTATTTTGGACTAACCGATCATTTAGTATCTCAGAAGTTTTGACGCCCCTACCTATAAACCATGAGGTTGAATAAAAACATACATCCATCTATCAAACTTTTATCTCCTCCCCCCTCCTTTTTAAAAACCCCTACCTAGCATTGGATTCGCAGAGGAATGCTATGGACCAGACTAACAGTACTATGTATTAATATCTAGTAATTCATAATATATTTTAAGTCTTAGAACTCTAACTAGACAACTCTGTTTAAAGGCTTATTCAATGAATAGACTTTTCCCATTAACGACATCTGCTGTAAGCGATTGTTTAATTGTTCTCCCTGTAAGTATAATTTCCTAATCTTGAAGTATGAAAGTTGTTTTCTTCTAAGGCTTAAGGTGTCCTCTAATATGACCTATTGGTGAATCAATGCATATAGAATTTATATATATGGTCCCATTAACAGGATAGTCACTCGAGAGGTGTATGTGATGTGAAGACGGAAGGTTAAGTAGAGTAGCTATGCCTTACCGTCGCGAACTGCAAGTATTGACATTGTTGGTATAGGGTGCAGAACTGCATGTATTGATATTGTTGGTACAGGGTGTAGAACTGCATGTCAATGTTTTCAATTACCCAGCTGCCCTTATTTAGGTGTGACACAGATGATTGTCCTTAAATGATTTATCATTTAACTGCATTAATGAACACAGCAGCTCCCATGTATGATAATAAACACATAATTTTCTTACAAATAGACTGTATATATACCTTGCTCCCTATGTAGAATAACCAGGGCATAAGTAAAAGTGTTTCTCAATTGCAGGATGAAAGTAATTTCCAATTAATAGTTTAATTACATTTCTATTCTTTTCTACCACTGAACAGACAAAGGAAAGAAATGTCCAATGTTATCTGAAACCATATGGTGCCAACACTGTTTCTCAACATTTATGGTGCATGCAGATCTATTAAGATTGACACAAGCAGACACAAGCTCACTCATTTTTATTGCCCCTGTAATATTTTAATCTTTAAGAAAATCATGTTTCTATATATTATGCAGTATTTTAGTAATTCAATAGTAAGTGCTATAAAAATAGAATTTATGTGGCAGTTAGAGAAACGATCGCTGACCATCAGAAATCGATTCGTATTGATCTTTGTACTACATAAGCCAATGTCTTTGTAATGGATAAAGGCACATTTTAGTCTGCTTGATGTGGCCATTGATCCCCTCAGATCAAAAGCATTGCATGCCTTCTTTTTAAATCCCAGTTTATAGTAATATAATAATAATATATATAATTTACAGCCAGCAATATCTGTGTCAATGTGGAATGTCAAGACCACTTGGAACAAGTCAAAATATCGCTTTATCTGCACAGATACTAATGAATTTTTCTGATTTTGATAAATAATAAGGTGACCGATTGATTAATCAAAACTGATGAACAGGTTTTAAAAATATTAATATATTATGGAGCTACAGCTCTCTATTAAATATGATTATTAGCTGTAAACTACAGAACTGATATCTGTAGTAGCTAATAATCAAAACATATCCAATTTAACTGCAACATTAATTATATTTCTTTTTTTAAAAAGGCAGTTTTCACTGTATTTATAAGACCAATAAAATATTGAGCAGAATCGACTTTAGCCTATTGGTTCGGCTCACACACACTCCCAGTTTATATGTGGCCCCCTGGGAATGGTCCTCCCTGGGGTAAAGATGGCCCTTTTTATTGTATAAATGTTTTTATTATTTTTACATCTATATCGCTTTAAGTTTTGGATGCGTAGAACATCTTATCATTTGAACTTTAAAGTAAGGAAACGTAATAATCAATGATTATTATTATAGGGGAACTGTGGTCCAAAAATGATAAAAAAAAATTGATAGGAATTGCTCTCCTGAGAATTTTTGCAATCTTTTTTCATTGTTTATTTTACATAGTTTTGAAGATATTCACATTTTTGTGTGTGATATGGCAGCAGCATCACCAGGTCCCCTGCACTTCCTGCTTCCTGCTCTGAAACTTGTCAGTCAATCTGCCCTGTCTCCTCCCCTTTGCAGCCCCCTGGTCCCTCCTGTTGCAGGCCCCCCTTGGCCCATTCCCTTACAGCCCCCTGTGGCCCCACCCACTCGCACTCACGGGTGCCGTGGCCCTGCCCACTCAGGGGTGCTGTGGCCCCATTCACTCGCGGGTGCCTAAGCCCTGCCCACTCACGGGTGCCTAAGCTCTGCCCACTCAAAGGTGCTGTGGGCCACTCTGACCCCCCCAAAAAAAACTCTGTGGAAAAAAAAAGCTGTTTTCACATAGTGAGAGAGAAGGGCTGTAGATTCCCTTACCTTCTCTGCAGCTGCAGGTCCTTCACACAGTAGAGAGGAGGAGGGACTTCCTGTCTCACACACTGAGGGAGTCTGAGGCTGTGCTTGCCAGCGGCACTGTGCAGGAGAAGCCTTAGGAATGTCATATGTCTGCCTCTCACCCATTAACTTTCTGGTCAGTCATTTCTTTATATCTTGGGCTGTGGAGCACGTAGAGAGGAGGTTGATGGCTCGTTTTAAAGGTAGGATACTGGCCTTTCATTTAAACTCAACTTGTTTGGAGACCACAGTTCCCCTTTAATCCAGAACATTTCCAGTGTAAATAAAACATTTGTTAATTTAAAAAAATGGAAGATGCTTAGAAAACAAATTGAAATATTTGGACCCAGGGTACCGATAGTTTAATCATTTAATCCCTTTTTAATTGACTTTGCTTATGAATTTCAAACAGTTTCAAAATGGCAGGTAGTTGAGCTAATAAAAGGAAATCTGAGTTTTGAAAATTGCAGAAGGGGTATTTTTGTTGCAGCAAAATATTTTATGCCTTTAAAGGAATAGTTCAATGAAAAAGTGACTATTCCTTTAATTCATTGATTGAAGACCTGGAGGTTAAGGAGCTATGCCTTACCTCCCATTCTTCAATCAATTTCACAGAAGCTAGGAATGAAGAGCGGTATAGCTCCTTTACCTCCCGTTCCTCAATCAATACATTAAATAAAAATAAGGCTTATAGTTGCCAATCAGACAGGTTTCAATTATTTCAAATATATTTTACACTTTATACTTTTTTTTCCATTAAACTATTTAGTAAAAACTCCAGGTCAATATTTTATTAACATAATCATATAAATCAATGTGTTAAAAAAATGAAACAATTGTTGTATAATCCTTTATCAACTTAAAGAATAACAATCATTTTAATAATCATTAACATTTGATGATCTCCTCTGGCCTTGGAATTACTTCCACTGGTAATAAAAGTTATGTTTTAACAATGACGGATAACTTAGCATGACCTGAAATTTGTTGATAGCTTTTAATGCAGTCAACTAGAATACTACCGTAACTATTTGATAATGTGCTGGGTAAAAGGTCAATAGATTGTCTTTCACTTTTTAATGGAGGCATTGTATGGGGTGATGAGGTTAAGTGCTCTCTTGTAATTAGCATCTGGTGAACATAGCATTACAATTAGGGGGTCTGGCTTAGTATATTTAAAATAAGGTAGGTATTTCTCATTAAGCAGGTTTGAATACTGGTAAAGGACCTCTATAAAATCTATAATTTATGAAAGTCAGGAGAAAGTATTTTACCTTTTACCATTTTACTGTCAGAACTTAAATCCTGCCTTAATTTAGAAAAAAAATAGCCTAAAATAAAATTTTAAAGGACAGGCTAAACCACTATTTCAATATTTCAAAGTTGGCTTTGTTTTTTCAACCATTCTGGAAAATATAGCTTTTTTAAGCACCAATATTGCAACATCTCCACATCGGCTAAGGTTGTCTCATCCACATAAGACTATTACTAGTGTTTCTGATTTATGTTTTTATTTTCTGATTTTATGTTTTTATTTATCTCGAGAATCTTTATTTAACCTTTGGTAATACCAAGAAAACATGAACAGTTGACATGTGGAATGTGTCACGCTGTTTGCTACGTCAAATGCTCTCCTCTGGCCCAGGTCTATTGCTGGCCAAGTAGCCATACACTATATAGAAATTAAATAAATTGACATTCAATTGTCAATTCTATCAATTGTTTCCAGTCAGCTTATGTTTCCAGTAGTTTTAACTAGTAGTAATTCCTCCAGCGTTCCCTAAACTGGCCAATTTATAAAGAACAAAATCGGACGAGCAAGTAGTCTAGACATAAGTTGAACATCGAGTGAATGTCAGGAGGTAATTAAATGTCAATATTTTCACAGGTGAAAAAATATTATATAAAGGTGCAGATTCTGAATTATTTTATGTTTATTTACTGTTCTTATGATTAGTGATCATTTATGTTTCATAGGAAAAATAACACAGTTGGTATAACAGGTACTTTACTCCCACACTGGTAATACCTGTTAATATATTTTTATAATACAATTTATTTTTTAAAGGAGAAGTAAACCCAATTTTTTATACTCTAGAATCTGAAAACAACCCCTCTAAAAACACCAATTATATATATAAAATCCCATTTCAGTAAATTGTATTAAAGTAAATGTAAGTCTGTTAAGAACTGTATGAAGTATCTGTGTGTATGTGCAGTGTCAGACCACACCTCCTGACCTCAGTCACATGCTTCCTTGCTTTATCTGTCCTGTAAAATGATTGGCTACAAA
Organism: Hymenochirus boettgeri; assembly: GCA_019447015.1. Classification (NCBI taxonomy): domain Eukaryota; kingdom Metazoa; phylum Chordata; class Amphibia; order Anura; family Pipidae; genus Hymenochirus; species Hymenochirus boettgeri. The sequence goes on along the minus strand of CM033475.1, from coordinate 176,834,896 downwards.
TTATTAATGGGTGTAATCAACTGTAACAAGTTTCTGACATAGATAAGGACTGAGCATGAGCAGAACATAATGGTCGTTGACCAAACTGTGTGATATTAGAATGCTGTGAAATAAAGCACAAACCATATGTTATTTAGGTAATTTTCCCAGCTCCCATATCAAAATGAGAGGTAAGACACCGATTACTGGTTTTATATCAAGGGGTTCTGCCTTCTGGTTCAGTGTTGTTCTGTGGCTTTAGTTGTCCTTTAAAGAGTCTGTTGTGTATTGTTGAAAGTTTTACACTGAGGCTGCATAACATATGGATAATATTCCCCTTACATTGTAACGGCCCCCTTTACCCTCCACTTAATATATTTAGCTGTATAAATCAGTGGTCCGTTTCAGTGAAAATTATAATTTAATGGTGCAGTTCAGTGGAAAATATCATTTATTTTTTATATTACACATACCTAGTTATTTTACACATACTCTTCCATTTGGACAAATCAGTTGACTTCATAAGCCTTTGTTTTTGTCAGTAGTGAACTGCCATTTCTGGTTCTGTTCTTCCCAGAATGCACATTTCCTTAGAATGTTCCTAACAGTAATGTTTACTAATTGGATGGGTTAAACATGCGCAGATCTATAACTAAATAAACCCAGGGATTGAGTTGAGGACAAGACCATAAATGACTCTATTAAGGGTACAACAAACAGAAAGTCAGCATTTTGGAAGCTTTTATTTATGCAGAGACACAATTTTGAATGGGCAGATTAAGGTCATTGCAAGGGGAAATGGGTAAATACTGCTTTTTTCTTAAAAGCATTTGTATTTACAATGAACATCCCCTTTACAGGGCATGTCCATCCCCAAAATTATAATATAACCCACTACTGGCCCCACTGTGTAGTGTAGAAAAATCTTACCTTACCTTACATCCCAGATCTAAATGGTTCTCCTGTAATGTCCCTCCAAAGTCCAGAAAACTGGCCACTGGGAGACTAGCAGAGGGGGAATTGTTTCCAGATCTGAGGCTTCCTCTGAGAGGTTTATGGCTTGCTCTGAGCAGCCCTCCCTCTCCCTCCTGTTTTGGTCTCCCTCCCCCTAGCATTAAAGCCTTTTAATATGTGGTAGAGCTCGCTCTCCCAGCCCCAACCGCATTAATCTTATTTGCAGAAACTCCCCCGATCTCTACTTACCTTCCCTCTATGCTCCGCCGTTCTGAACTGCCGGCAGCCGCGTCCGTGATTGGCTGCCTCTCAGCCAATCACAGATGCGGCTGCCGGTCCCGCCCCCTGCTTGCATTTCCATGCAAGCAGAAGGCCGAGCAGTGCGGCGGAGGAGAGAGGGAAGGTAAGTAAAGATCGGGGGAGTTTCTGCAAATAAGATTAATGTGGTTGGGGCTGGGGGAGCAAGCCCTACTACATATCAAAAGTTTATTTAAAGGGTGGACATGCCCTTTAAGTATTCACTGTCTGGCGCCTGATTCTGTAATACATGGGGGTGTAATTGTTTGTTCAAAAGGTGTGTATTGTATACAACATTAAAATTCAAAACTTACAAACATTTATATTTTGGGTGGCGCATATATAGCTATTATGGGTGCTTAAGGATATTATGTTACAGTTACTACATAGAATGCAGAGCAGACCGCCTCATGTTACTACGTTGAGGTTCACTAATAACTCCTAACACATAGTATTAAACAAGCCGCTGACTGCTCTACAGCACTCGTTTGACTTACCAAATAATATTTTTCAAAAACCTTTATAATGTTTCCCTGTGGGGTGCAGGACTCCTACTGCAATAAAACAATAAAAAGAACATTTCAATTGTGCAATATGGTTGTTCGATCATACACAAAGAGTTTCAGTAAGTAAGCAGGCTCCAGTAATACAAGCATAATTATCTTCTCCTGAGACAAATAACAATTTTCCCAACACAGCTATATAATGAAATGCAGCCATTGATCTAGCGGAATTTGGCCACAGTTCACAAATGAGAAATGAGACAGAGAATTTCAAACAAAGGATGTAGTTTTAGGAAAGGAAAACATGTTATTCCATATTGTATAGTAATAGTGTTTAAAACAGTTCATTTTTCTAGAAAAAGTCTTCGATACCTTGCTAGGTCACAAACTGTTCTGAAAATGTTCTACTGAAAGATGAAAGTACAAATAGATAATAAGAGATAGAATATCTAATGGTTTCGGAAGCATAGAAGATAACAAATAGAGATGCTCGAAACCAACAAGTTTCTCTCCGCTGTTGGTTTCATTACAGTAAACCTGCCAAAATTTTACAAAACTGTAGGTCCAGCTTTTACACTATTGAAGTCTATGGGAACTGAAATTTTAAAATGAACATAGTTTAATGTATTGTCTAACGTGTATAAGTTGCATAGAAGCCTGGGAACATGTACCAATGCCCAGAAAAAACAAAACAAAGAAATTGCTAAAACATTGGAAAACTAAAAACATGAAATTTACATGTTCTTCCTCTAAGCACACTAGTAGGTGCCCCTGATCACCATCCAGACATCAGACTCCTGCTATTTTCTCCTGTCCCACTGGGGGCACATATGGATGGTCTGTAACCTCTTTCAGTTCCCTGTCCCACTGTGCACAGATTTCTTTCTACTACTGTGATAGAAGGCTGGAAGGATTGAGCATCAGTGCAAATTTTCCTCCTCCTAAAAATGTCAGAAAAATGTGAGAAAACACAAGGAAAATATACAAAGGGTCTACTTTAAGGTGGGAGTAACCTTAAAAAAAGAATGTGGTTGTGGCTAACAATTTGGGGATGAAATGGTGATGTTACTGCCCATAAAAAACTTTAGGAATTTCTCCCTCAGAAATACAGTGTTTGCTCCTGCATGTAAAGTAATTATTTAAAGGACTTTTAGATCTCTATATGTGTGAATACAGGGAGAATAACAACAAGTGTTAATCTACAATTTACATAAAATAGCACAAATCTCTCTCCTATGCAAACTACTGTCAGGTCACAAACAAAATGGAGCCTGGCATGGAGACTTTTATACCATGGAGGTTGGCACTGCAAAAAAATAGTTGAGGTTGGTGATTTCTGGACATGTTGCTTCAAAAATTTACATTAAGTTAATTATGAAATTCTGTGACATGGGTTTATAATGATCTAAAACAGATTGCAAAGTCAAACAAGATATTACAAAAATAAACATGCTTGGTATTACAAAACATCCAGTGTATTGTCCAAAATAAATGCGTTCAAAGTACTGACTTCCTGTTTGCAGGATCCTTATTAGTGCCCATTATGGTCTTGCAATTGATTTAGCTTCATGGGTTGATCAGTTTCAGATATTTGAGCATGTTTGACCCACCCAACAGCCAGTAAGGTATTAATTACTTTTAGCAACATTCCAAGAAAAGAAGCATCTTTGGAAAAGGAAGACCCTTACAGGAACTGTGATGGCAACTCACTAGGAACCACAGCAGAGTGTAGTAAAGGAAGTAAAATATGTAGAATTACAAGGTATGTGTAATAAATGAAAAATGTTCAAGATAAATTAAATGTACACAAAATGAATTATGCCTGTATTATATATCTATTGCTTAGATAATGGAAATCAGATTGATAATACATTAAAACCAAGTAAATAATCTAAGAAGTGAAAAATAATTTAAATATATATTTATAGATGTGTTTTTCTACTACCAACAAAACATTTTACCAGTGTATTACTTACAGTATAATTTTTAGAGGGGTTTCTCCCCTGCTCTACCTTTCAGCAATACCCAGGACCTTCTTACGTCTTCTTGGGAAGCTTAGACTGCTTTGTGAAAGGTCTATGAGTCCTATATGTCCACGTAACAATTCAATTTCACTGACTACATTCTGGATGTTTTTATAATTCATAATAAGTATTTTTACAGACATGCCCTAGATTTCTTTTATTTACCACTCCCTACATATGTTCTTAAAATCACAGTAATTATAGAGTATTCTATGCCTCACAATTATTTTATTATATAACTAATTTAAATATACTTCCCATGGTTTTAAAAATATGTACAGGATTTTATATTTTTTCTTAAGCATTTATGGCACACCAATTAAATATTTGTAATGTAAATCTATGATGAGCCCATAAATTTATGGAGATCTTAACTGGTATGTCCACCTTTAAAGCAAAAAAAATGGTAATTTCTCAGTGACCTGCCCCCACCCCAACTGATATATTTTGCACTTTATTACCTGCATTAATAACCAGATATTTAAGAATGATTATTGTCCTCATTCTGGGGACTCTCCCATGCAGTCAATCAAGGATGTGAAAACTGACATCACACTTAATGATTGACTGCTGTTTTGCTCGTTGGCCTTCTCTGCACACGCTCAAGATTATAAAAAGCTCATTAAGTTGAAGGAGGAGGCAGATACCTTTGCTAGAAATAGATGATTAAATATCTGGTTAAAAATGCATATAATAAACTGGTAAAAATAGCAGGTGCAGTTGCGGGAAGATAACTGACAAGTCACCAGTGTTTTGTTTTTAGGGTGGACATGTTCTTTAATATCTGGATTGTAATACATCTAATTATGTGCTGAATATATTATCTGCAATTATGGGCAAATAACTGATAAGTCACCTTCAACATTATTATCGATTATGGTAAAGGTAAAAGGACACATATATAAAACAAAAAGGTATCTTACCTGGGTCTTGCATCTCCAGGTGTATTTTTATAGTATATTTTTTATATAATATAAAAAAAACCTAATGTTTCCCAACCAAATAACATAAAAGTGTGGGGGTGGGCTCATTGTGAACAGTTTATTAATATGTGCATAAAAGTGGTTTAATGGGTGCAACCTTTTCAAATTTGTTTTGTAGTATAGCAAAAAAAAAAAAAAACAAGCAAGGAATTTAAAGAAATGTTTTGTAAGAAGTAGCATGCTAGGTCATTCCTGATACCTTGCAGAGTCCTGCTTGGATTTTAATCCACACTTGACTACCTTCGCAAAGAGATTAGAAGTTCTATCTGTGCATGCATTTGTTTCTTATGGGTACTTAGCTTTCTTCCCTCAATCATCAATTAAACAGATGAGTACTGTAGGATATGGTGAGAATATTATGGACTAACAGATTATTTTTTATAGACAAGCTTTTCAGAGATACATTTCTCACTTCTTCAGGTGAAGAAGTATACTGGATAACAAAGGGTACAGAACATCATTAAAGCTTATGGAGTTGCAACCTTTTTTGGGAAATCCTTTGGAATGTAAAACAAGGATTGCCATATAAGGTGAACTATAAGCAGTAATCTAAAGAAGAGAAAAATGATTCTCTCGAAAATTTGTCTATAAAAATTAATTTTTAGTCCATAATAAAAAGGTATCGCCATATACTACAGAACTCATATGTTTAGTATTAGAGATGGGCGAACTCACTGAAATCTGTTCCACTTCACGGATTCACGGAGTTTCAAAAATTTCCAAAAATTCTGCCAAAAATTAAAATATAAATTGCAATGGTAACTTGCTATAAATGGCTCAGGTACCTGGGAAATGGTTTGGGGAACATGTATAAATCAAGGTTTGAAAGTAAGCGCACACCCTCAAGCACTCGCATGTGCTATAAAAACTTTCTGTGGTGCTGGTATCCGGACGTCCTGCCACATCTCCAAGGTAAGTAATTGAAGGAATCAGGAACAGCACACTCTTTTTATGAATAGGGTCCTTAGCCCATTTATTCAGTGGAAAAACACTGTGTAACATTTCGAGGGACCTCAGCCACCCTTCATCAGAAACGTTACACAATGTTTTTCCACTGAATAAATGAGTTAAAGACTCCATTCATAAAAAGTGTGTGCGGTTCCTGATTTCTTCAATTATGAACATGTATCAATGCCCAAAATCTTGCCCAATGCCCCAAAACACAGTCCAGTACTGGAAATGTCATGCACACCCTGTTTTGGCATGCCACATAGTATTTTCTAAAATTTTCTAAATTGCTAGTAATTTTGAATTTACAAAATCGAAAATGTTCTAAATTAGTAAAATAGTTCTGTGGTTTGGGAAAAAATCTGCAAAAATCTGAGTTCCGTCAGTTCCATGAACACCGATTCGGAACCAGGTTCAGGTTCAGATTTGGGAATAAGCTAACTAACTCGGCTCCAACAATCTTTTATTCAATCATAGATACATTACTGATATGCTGTGTGTGTGAGTTAAAAGTAATAGATTGCAAGCATTTTGGGGTAGGACTTGATGTGAATGGATAAAGTATCTTAAGGTTCAACACTACATACACTATATAGAAAATACATACCTACATCAACCCTGATGTAATATTTTACAAACAGAATTACAGTTTATGCAACTTACTAGAAAAGAATCTTACAATGTATAGGTGTACTAGAAGAAAAGCTTTCATAAAAAATAAAGTCTAGTTTAGTGGGGTTGAGTGGAAGCAAACTTAAATCTATAATGTAAATTCTAAGAAAATATTAAAAATTCAGGGAAAAAAAAGTAGTAAGCCTGGGGAATTGTACCCATGTACTCTGTCTTGCTCAAAGTAAAATGTTATACTCTATACCTAAAGAGCTTCCACATGGAGCAATATTACATGTAGAATCTTTATCTTTGCTAGGAACATAATGAAAAAATAATGGAAAAAAATAGCAAATCTGGGGATTAGAACCCAACAACATGAAATCTTTGTTAAAGAATCTATTTCTAATATTTACGTAAATGCAACTTACTAGAAAAGAATCTTACAATGCATAGGTGCATAGGTGTTCTAGGGAGAAAAACTTTCAGATTAGGATTTTAAAAAATAAAGTTTAGCTCTCCTTTAAATAACATAACTGATTGACACTGCCATTTATAAAGCTTAAAAATAAATTACTACATAAATTGCATTTTGGGGGGATCTAAGGGGCCTGGATATTGGGGTGGGGGGGGGTGAGTGAAAGCAAACCTAAAACTTAAATATAAATTCTAAAAATTATGAAAATGGTCACATTCCTTTATTCATTTAAATGCAGATAAGGTTACAGGGGCTGTTTGACTATTTCTATGACTTTGCTACATTTTTGCCTAGGGGAATTAAAACCTGTTAACAGTCATAAATTACTTTAAAAATTTGCTGAGTAATTTACAGCAACATGTTCTGTTTTTTAGATTAAAAAATTCACAGTGAGAAGGGAAATTAAAAATATTGAACTTTTTATTGTATGGCCCTTAAAGTCCTATGTTCTACCCAAACTAGGAAATGATGGAGAGATAAATAAAATGTCTATAAAATGTAGAGAACGGTAATGTGATTTTAGTGACACCTAAAGGTAGGAAAAAATACCAATTTTAAAAAAGAACCAATTTAAGTTTCTAGTAATAAAAGGTGTTAATTTGTTATTAGTACAATGTCAGACAATATGCAATAATTCTCATTATCTTCCCTAGCATATGGAAGGCACTGCAATACATCTAATGCTGGCCATAGGTTTAAAGATTATATTAAGGTGCTCATACACATTAAGATTAAAAAGAAAATCCCAATGCTGATGAACTACTTCCAAACCTTGTAAAGGTTCGTTGGGACCTGCCAAAGGAAGCAGTGCTGGAGGGTGATGGTGGGTAAGTTTGCTGGTTTCTCTCATGTCTCCTGATTGGTTAATTAAAGAACAGAAGCTAAGACAGCTTATTTACCTCCTGTTCCTCAATTATACTATATTAAGGCAAGTAAAATGTTTGAGTGGACATTTGAGTGGACATTTTAACCCACACAGTGGCCATTTTTGCATGTAAAATTTTGTAGCAAAAGTTCAATGAAAATTTTTCTGCAGAAATGGCTGTATATACATTGTATGGCTCCCATGGACACTGCTTACCAAATAAAATCCCTAGACATTTTACTATGGGAACTTGTTCCTTTTCCATTTCCCAGCTCCCAATACAGTGTTTATAATGTTAGAAATGATTTTAAACATTGAAATTAGGTAGTGGTGAAATTTCACCTACCATAGACAATACATTCATAAGGAACTTTATGTAACTGGGCATTTCTATTTATTATTTTATTATATATTATACATTCATTGCCCTTTAAAACAGAATGAGTTTCCTTATACTAGTGTCTTCCATAATGTCCTCTGCTGGTTTCTAAATACACATCATCAGCGCTAGATTGTGGACAACCTATTTCTACCATTCTAGGTTTGCCAAAGTCAAGCATTAGTTTTGTAAATGTGAAACCGAAATAACAACTGAACCATGAAAAGGTTGGCCAAACAAGTTCCCAGACCAGGTACATTATGTGCGGAAGTTTGTTGCTCATTAAAATAATCTGTCACTGAGGGAACACTCATTACTCAGTTCCAAAATGCTTCTGGAACCATGAGCGCATTTACTGTTTTTTTAAAGCTTTTGGAACCGTGTTTCAATTGCTGCACAGTACAAACAAGCTTAAAGTCACTATACAGTACAAACTGCTGGCCACAGTGGTGTAAAGTAGGCAACCATTGGACTTTGAAACACTGAGAATGGTGTGATTAATCACATTTCACCATGTGGTATAATGATGGCTGAATCTAGGTTAGCTAGATGCCTGAAGAACACTACTACACGACAATTATACCATGTATTTCTCATCAGAAAACAACAGTAGCTTCTACTTTCTTTCGTTTATATGTTCAAATTTGAATGATATTATAGCTATTTTTTAACTTTAGATTATGAACCATGACTATGGTTTAGCAGATGAATTCATACACTATAAGCAGCATTATTGTTTTTCCAATCTAACTTACAAGAGGCTGTCCGATTGGTTGTGACATTATATTGGTGATGCCACAATCTTTATGACTGACGCACTAATTATTGGTTTGTTGATCGATAGTCTGACGGTTGGAAAGACTTGTGTGTCCTAGTGTAAGCTCTGGATTGTCCACCTAGAATCTGCAAGTCAGGCCTTTAGTTGTTTTTTGTTTGTTTTTGCTGAAGGCAAAAGTGTTAAAAATTGTTCTTGCAGATTCTTAAGAGTAATTGCTATAATAGTAACTTTGGTAATATATTATTTAAAACTGTATCCCTGGAGACAATAGAAGTCCATTGTGCTACATGAGAACTTCAGTCTTTCTAGGGACTGTAAAAACTATGTTACTGAAGGTAATGACCCACCATCCACGCTGAATGGAATTGTTATAAAGTTTGCGTATTCTGTTTGCAGAATTTCTCATTTTTACTTGACCTCTCATAGTAAATCTAGTATCTAGTAAAAACCATCAGTCTGGTATTTCACACCAGGCCAAAATATAGTTGCTTAGCTATGAGCCCATAGACAGTATTGCACTTGTATGTCAAATAAGCGCAATGGATGATAAACACCCCCCCCCCATTTTATCTCAGTGAATAACAAAGCCAAATTATCTTATGCGCTTGCATTCACAAAATAATATATTCTTGGAATATATTTAAACTTATTATCTGAAAAATGATTTGCAGTTTGCTGATGTTATAAAGTCACACCAGGATTCCGCTATAGGTTTGGTGCATCACATGCGGTGGTTGCAAACAATTATTTTTTTAAAACGCCACAACCACTGAAAGCCCATCATTGATAACCTTTGGTACATTGGTCAGCATGACTTTAAGAGGGGAATTTGGAATAGTGTCTCTCAATGCACTGTCTTAATTATATTTCATTCCTTGCTTGACAGAAAACGGACAATTTTCATGAATAAATGAATATATATTTCACTTATTTTTTAAAAAAATATATTTTTATTCGGAACACCAATTAAACCTGTGTTTATCCGTGGACAATAACTAGCACCTGCCACAAAAGCATCGAACCAGTTAAAAAAAAAAAAGATTGACATTGACAGTTGGATATAATCCAAATACTTTACCAGTAAACTAGTTTAAGCTGGATAGACAGGATGTTCCACTAAGCCAAGCGATCACGTGATTAAACAAGATGCAAAAACATTGGGTGGATCATTAACAAAACACAAGGTTGTATCTTTGAGATTGGAATGTGTACGGACGCATGTACCTTTCTACTTCATAAACAGACTGAATGACAAAACTATATTGATTTTTTTTTCTCTATTAAGTCGTCTGTGAAATGAGTTAAGAAACACAAGTTTTACTGTATGTATGGGAAATCCTGTATTCTCCTAACCCAAATAAAACAGATCATAGAATTACAGCAATGGAATTCAAGAAAGTTCTTTCCAGATCAGTTATTTTTCTGTGTATGGCGAAGCAGACTGTCATCATTTGTTGGCCGTGCAGACAGACCTTCTAAACTTGTTTCAGTGACAATGTCACAGTGTCCCCTTAATAAATGACTCCCCCCTAAAATAGCCTTCATTTTGGTTCACAGTTCCCTACATATGAGCTGATAAAACAGTTTGCATGTATTTAATAAGGTTGAATGTGAAATTTAATAAGGTTTCAATGCATGAAATACCCACAGAGCTGCTGCAAGTGAATGAATATCACATTGTGGCAATTTTTTATGATTATCGTCCACATCATTCACATCAGCTGTGTAACACAGCAATAAGATACTAACATGATGTACCCAGAGCTGCAATCACCATATTAAAGGGCATATAGAACCAGGATCCCCCAAACTCTAAAATTACAATACTTACCTCGGTTCCCTGCGTTCCTGAACAGAGATCTTCAGTAACAATTCTGCCAGCAACTCTTCTTCCTTCCTTGACCATTCCAGGTAATACTGTAAATGTGACAGACACTGCTGTGCCTTTTTTGGCCCTGCACATGCATTTGCAGTTGCGTTTTTTTCATATAATTGAAAACGTGGCAACGCACTGAAAATGCGCGTTTGCGATTGCGTGCATTGCGATTGCGATTTGCGTTCCGCAAATCTCATTTTCAATGCTTAATGGAACAAACGCAACAAAATCGCACATGAAATCGCCTGCGATTCCGTTTGCGTTGCAGTGTGGCTGTGCCCTCAGTTCATGGCCAGTGACTTATTGCAGCTACAAGCTTACAAGCAGCCCCTTTGCTGTTGTGTGATGTTGAAAAGAGCTCAAAAGTCATCAAAGGAAGCGGCAAAATAAAGGATTGGGGCTGGAGATGAAGCAGTAGAAAATCTCCATCCAGGGACCACTGGGACACAGGTAAATATTGAAGTGATTGCAGCTCCACAAGCTTGTAAATCCGTCAGAGGCGGAATCTTCAAAAGAGTGACAGGCAGCCGCTGTAAAACTAAATCTGGTCTGAAATCCACATTAACCCTGAAAGGCAGGAAACAGCCTTTCTTAAAATCAACTATTTGCCCATTATATTAATAGCAAAACAACAGAGTAAAAAGTTAGATGCCAGAAAGTTTCTTTTTGTTGTGAATCTTGGTTATTAGCAGGGACAGCCACAGTTCTTCAATATGGGAGAACCTTTGTTGCACAAGTGGTATTATTATTCAAAATGTCAGAATACTTGACACAACGTTTATAACAGGAAATGTTACGAAGTCTATTTGTTTCTTTACTAGAGGTATTTCAGTTCATCAACCCACTGATGTATCCTAGCACAGAAGCTTTGAAGCTCTATGATTATAAATGTGGGCATCTCAATGGATGGTAAGGTTAGAGCAAATTGTAGGTTGGCCAGAGCAGCACTTCCCCAGTGTTCCCATCCTAAGCCTCTTATTAAGATCAACATTCAATTGACATTTTTAGCTTTATCTTTGTGATTGAGCTAAGAAAACTGGTACTTCCATTCTGATGTCCAGAACTGATTGCCCATTTGAAATAATGTAATTAAAACCCAAATTACTTTAATCCTAAACCTATGGTTATAAATACCCAATACCATATGGCATAACAGAAGTCCTGACCACGTAGGCCATAAATTATTTGATTGTTTACTAGTAGCAATTTACTATGTGAAAATAAGAATGCACTTTAATTTGGGAATGTCTCTCTGTTATATATTTAGCAAACAAATATTAACTATCAATCAGATATCACTGTTGATCAGAAGATAGGGGCAAGCACAGTATTCCAAGGAAGGGTTTCTTGAAAGGGGTATTATGAACCCCATAAATTGTCCAAGAGAGGCATTGTTATTTTTTCACTGACCTTCTTTCTGGGGGAAATAGCTATTACATACACAACATAGCAACATAGTAATTGAGATTGGATAAAGACATACATCCACCAAGTCCAACCTTTTCACATTCCTTTCAACCTTACCTTACAGTTGATCCAGAGAAAGGAAAAAAACTCCAGATAAACAGGGTGTGTGTGGTGGAATTCCTACATGTCTCCAAACGGCAATCGGAAAGTATCCCTGGTTCAACCAGAACTGCAGTATATTTATTTATTAATACCAGTAATTCTCAATATTTTTTACTTTTAGAAATGTATCTAGCCCACTTTTAAAGCTATTCAATGAAATTGCCATTACCACAACTGCTGGAAGACAGTTCCACAGCTTCACTGTAAAGAAACCTTTTCTTACCTAAAGATGAAAGTTCTTTTCTTCTAATCTTAAGGGATGTCCACGTGTCCTCTGATATGACCGATTAGTAAACAATGCACCAGAGAGTTTATTGTATGGCCCGTTAATATATTTGTATAAAGTGATCATATCCCCACTAGAGATGTAATGTGGGTTTGAATAGAACCCAGTTTCGAATCAAATCTGAGGGTTTCGAAGTCCCAACAAAACTTTCGGAACTCCTACATTTTTCGATTTTTATTGAAGTAGACGATTATCGAAAACCAAAAGTAGACGATTATCGAAAACCGAAAGTAGACGATTATCGAAAACCGAAAGTAGACGATTATCGAAAACCAAAAGTAGACGATTATCGAAAACCAAAAGTAGACGATTTTCAAAAATTCGAAAACATAAACGAAACTCAACAGTTTCAAACATCTCTAATCCCCACGCAAACATTGCTTCTCCAGTGTGAACAGCTCTAACTTGTCTAATCTGTCTGCATAGTCAATCCCCTTCATTCCTATTATTTTAGTTGCCCTTCTCTGAACTGCTTCCATTTCCAGGATTCCAAAACTGCACTGCATATTCCAAATGAGGCCTTACCAGTGAAGAGGGAGAATAACATTTTACAAAAGTTAGTCATTTGAAACTAAATTTAATCACAAAACTGTTATTTTTTGTGATTTCAATGAAGAATTTGGATGACAAAATTTGTCTGTGTTCTGCAGATCTGCCGTGGAACAAAACCTGGCAGGGCCATGCAACCTTAGTGATTAGTTAGTGTTAAGGCTGCTCAGTACTGATCAGCTAAGGTAGACTAGTCAAATCAGACCTATATAGTAAGGTATAGTAGATCGTATAGCAAAGAGTAACTGCCTGTTTTTAAGGGCATATCCACCCTTAAAAACTTGTCAGTGACCTGCCCCTAACACCAAGAGATATATTCAGCACATTATAAGAAGTTTAGATTATTATTTAAGAATAAATATTGCCTCAATTCTGGCAGAGGAAGCTGGCTCCTCCCTTTCTATCAAGGCTGTGACTGCTGAAATCACGACCGATAATTGACTGCTGCCTCCACTGCACATGCTCAAATTTATAAAAAGCTCATTAAGCAGAGAGAGTAGGCAGATAACTTTTCCAGAATGGAAAATAAATTGTGATTGGATATCTGGTTACAAATACATGTAATAAACTGGTGAAAATAGCAGGTGAGATTGTGGGTAGATAACTGACAAGTCGCCAGTTTTTTGTTTTAAGGTGGACATGCCCTTTAATAAACAGCATGTATTGCATTAATATTGAAAGCATTGTATTTAGTGTTCTAAATTGTTACCTGCACTAAATGGTGTTTGCTGGTATAATGCTCCTTCTCCAGACTTTACTGGAAGATGCATGAATGTGCTTTTGCATGAATCTGATACAATGCCAAATAATATATTTACACAGAACATATTTGCATTTATCAAAGTACCTGCAAGTTTGTTTAGTTTAAAGGTTACAGAGGGGATCATATTGTTACATAACAAGAACATAGAATCTGCAGTTTGTAACTAAAACAACACAAAATAATTATTTGTCTCAAAAGAAAAATAGAGTTGCGTTAATTGACCCGTAGTAGGTATTGTGACTCAAACTATAACACTCAACCTAGAAACACACCGAATTTTCCCAGCACACCGGCAAAAATCCCAAATTCCATGATTAACAGCTGATTGAGAGGAAGGCAAAATACATTCTTTCCTGACACTGAGTGTCAATGGAAAGATTGTCTAGATCGCTAACAGTCCATAAGGTTCAATCATAAAAATGATCTTATTGAAATATGTAAAACACCAGCCTGGTTCCTCTTCTCCAGGTTCACCCCCACTTTTGCCTCATTTTGTTTATTTTCCAGCAAAACTGCACAATTGATACAGAAGGGTATATAGCAAATAATTGTTTCCTAAGTAACTATTTATCCTGCCTATGGAAAGTCCCTAACTGACTCAGGAAGAAGTGGAAAAGATATTAGACCACTGAAATGTGATAAAAGGTCCAGGGCCATGATATTCATCCCAGGATTCTACAGGAGCTAAGCTCAGTAGTTACCTGGCCAAGGTATTTAAAGGACCACTCCACCCTCCTAATGTATGTATAGTTTATTTATAAAGCGCCACTTGGGGACGCAGCCCTGTACAGTAATAAAATATATAAAAATTTATAGCCAGTACCCTAAAACAGGAGCCCCTGAGATCCCCCCTCAGGATAAATGTCTAAGAGTGACAACAGCACTTACCAGACAATAGAAAAATGTGAGGAATGGCTCCCTGTATGCTAAATATATCTAAAAATACATAAAATATAAAAATATATACTCCCAAAACAAACAAATAATTTATTATAAATCAATAATACCTATACTAAATGGGAAAACATGGGCTGGCCAGCCTCAATACTAATAAAACAAGATACATATATGTACATCCAAAAAATCTCTAAGAGTAATAATAACACCAGTACAGTAATAAAATACAATAAAGTCATACAAGGGGGATAAATACATAGATATTTCAGTAGCTCAGTAGATAATAACATATTTTAGAAAGAATGGCCTCTGATATATCCTACTTTGTCCTATGAATTCATTACTGTATGCCTGTTATGCTTCTGGATGCCTCATGGAAACTGAGCAATTTAGTGACCTGTACTGAGCCTAAATATGCTCAGAAGAAGCAACTAGGGGATTAACATTCAGTCATTGGCTGTGATGTCAACTGTCCAATCCAAAGCTGACAGTTGCTAACTGGAAGAATCAGAAAGCAGAAACGGGGGCAACAGGATATTGTGCAGGATTTCAGTTGGACTTCAGATTTCAAACTATTACAGTTTAGGGGTTTGGGGGGTGAATGACCCGTATATAAGTTTTCATTTGAGGGCTGGACTTGCCATTTAATATTTTGGATTCCATAATATCTGGTTCCAAGCGATTGGCAAGATTGCAATATTAAGTGGAAGGAATATTGATTAATAAGATATTCAAAAAATTTTACAATTAGAATATTATGAATAGGTCCAAGCACTGTTGTATGTGTAATAGATCCTGCCAAAGGCAATCTCATTGGCTTTTTTGAAGAAATGAGTTGTAACCTAGATAATGGGGATCAGTGTATTTATTTGGATTTTGCAAAAACCTTAGATATGGTACCTCATATAAGGTTAATATGGAAGATAAGAAAGAGTGGACTTGGCCTTTCTATTTGTACTTGGATTGAGAACTAGCAAAAGGATAGATTACAAAAAGTTGCGATTAATGGAACATTTTCTAGTTGGACTAGTGTTGTTAATGGTATTGGGCATTAAGAATATAATTTCTGTGTTTGCTGATGATACTAAATTTTGCATAAATATTGTATATATAGTCGATTGCAGGCACTCCTTCACTCAACCTTTGTGACCCAGGTGCTACTGTACGATCCAAGTGTGCACTGACTATTACTGGAGATATATATATATATTAAGGTAGGCACTTCCTTCCGAGATAGATTGCCCAGGTGCAATCGAAATAGACATACGTCTAAGTTCCAAAGCGCACTCATGGGTCTTCTGCCCTCGTTGCAGGCCTTCATCAGAACATCTGAGAACAGATACGTGGTTTTCAGGATATTACCTTAAACCTCACTCACGAGCCAACTAATAAAACACAGTGAGGCTGCAGATGGTTATATACAGTAAAAACATTTTACACACATGACAATGGGTCCTATGACCCACATTATCTTGTAAGATTCCATGCTAAAGGTTATCACTAACTCAATATTTTTCTTCATCCTCTAGTGTGTATACATAGGACCATGAGAGTCAATATGCAACATACAAACAAAAAGGACAAGTTATACCCCCTATAAAGTGCATTCTTATCCAAACCTCATTCCTAATTATGACTGAATGCACTTTAAAGGGGGATACTTGTCCTTTTTCTCTTTTGTTTTTATGATACTTACCTTATCCGCAGTGTTCTCAATTCAGTCTCCAACACAGACGGTAGTTGTGCGACACTTTTTTGTTTTTAGTCAATATGCAACTGCAGCTACTGTGTCCCTTCTTCTAGGTATATTTATAAATATATTGGTATAAAAATGTATCCAAATTCTTGACACGGGTGGATCCATACAGTTTCTGTCACACCCAGGGATCTCTAGGGGTCCCCACTCCCCAGACCGCATTGGTTAATAGAATACCGATAACGCCATACAGTATATCCCTTAGTTTGTGTGCCTGAGATGTCTTTCTACTATAAAGAAAGTCCAAATATTAATTTAAAGCATCACTGGGAGGAATTTAGCTAAATGCAGATAATTAGTTCAATAA